>CM055911.1:18840719-19137184 GCA_029582155.1 Panopea generosa | reverse complement strand
TTATTCACCGTATCAAATGCTTTTTAAGCATCAACAAAGCACGTGAATGTGTCTTTGCGATCAAGCTTTCGATTATTTAAAATAGTATATAACGTATAGATATGATCCTGAAAACTCCTCTGTTTTCTAAACCCATTCTGCTCATCACAAAGTATATCATTCATCTCAAGCCATTTTGTTAACCTCATGTTTAAAATATTAGCAAACACTTTGCAACGTATAGATATTAAATTTATAGGTCTTAACCTTAAAGGGTCACGTTGGTCATTATTTCTTTAAGGAATATGATATTCGTGCATATATATACATTCATTTAAAAAGTTGTTCACGTTTTCACGCTCTGGAGCCAATTTCACAAAAATTCATAAGTTTTACGTTTAAAATAAAAGTTAAGCTTATCTTAAGATTTTATTTACGTCTATTTCACAAAACCACTCTTATGCAAAATTGTAAACGTAACTTGAAAATCGTAAACGTAAGTATACGTTTAATATCTGTGACTTGTAATTCTCCAAAAATGAAAACAGTCGGGAAATGTTAACAACATCCGCCGGTTTCGCGCATGCGTTTAAACGCTTTCGGTTTCGTTTCATTCGTCTGCTACAACAACAACAACAACAACAACTAAAGGTATGGACTGTGTAGTTCTTATATAAAAAACGAACTGGACGGAATCGGATCATGAATGTTTGGCTGAGCTGGTCACAGCCAATATTTATGCTGTAATAGCTAAGTTAAGCTCCAGTGTCACAAATGAATCCAAAAACAAGCTGTGGGAGATGATGACAGACAGGTAACTCTTCTTTGTTTACAATAACAAAACAAAATATGTATTTTTATTTATGTAATTAATGAAGGTAAATATAAAAAAAAATGATAATTACATAATTGTCTTCATATTAAATATAGAAAAAGAAAGAGAAGAGGTAATGATACGTTGTATGCGCATTATATAAAATCCCTCAAGCGCCCCAACAACTGTCAAAATAAAAAAAGTTACGCATGCGCTGCAGAGGGGTGGCTTGTACATGACTTCCTTTACACACGGCATATAAATGTTTCGTGAACATGAGAGTGTGAACAATTCTCAAGCTGTTCTCGATGATATTTTCCTGGAGGATATATTTGGGAAGCTAATTCTTATTTTATGTTGTAGATCTACACCAATTATATGTTAACGATGTACATAATTCTAGATTTTTATCTCGATAACCGTAAATTTTATTTGTGTAAATTGTTGGGTTGTATTGATTTGTTACATTACGGGTGTTATATTAAAATGTCTTTACTGAACTAGTTTAATTTAAACATATCCTATTGCCATATAAACCCATATTACAATATATATCATACATATAAGTCAAATGCAATTTAAGGCAAAAGGGTCTGGCCACAAGTTCTCTCAACATTCCCTTTCAACTAATGAACTATATTTTGCAAATTTACTGAACTCACAAAATAATGTAGATATAGTAAAGCAATTTTGTCCATTAGATCAAAGTATCATAAGCAACCTAAGTTGTGAGAGCTTGATCAAGTTATTCAGGGTCAGATATTGTGATTCTCCTGTACAAAATATAACATGTATAGTTTCTTAATTACATGATAGATTATTACATGATATTTTTTAGCATCAATGCCGACTCTGAAATTAAGAGGTCAACTTTGGTGGTTAAGAAAAAGTGACAGGATCTGCAGAGTTTGGTTTTAAAAAAGGCAGCAGAGGTCAAACTGGTGGGGGACCCCCTCCTCCAAGTTTGAAAAATTAGGAAAAAGTGGTAAGATAACAACCCAACCATTTGAAACCTGAAGTACACATCCATAACCAATCAAAGTGTTTTATTCAGTAATATGTGTAAAGAACTTCAGTTCATGCGTTGATTTTATTTTCAATATCAACGTATTTTTATTTTGTTGTCTTTCTTGTAAAAGTTATTGCACTTTTTTCTAAATCCTATCCTGTCAATAACATACATATGAATCATATTGACATTAAATGAGAATGAAAATCATTTGAAACCACTTCTAGTTAAAAATAAAAATTTCGGCTCTGTTTCATATGAATTATATAAAAAAAATGTGATTCGAATTCTGTGTGCCATATTTTTTTAAAACATTGCTTTTTTATTTTTTTCTGTTAGATACGTGATACATTGCCAGTAACAACAGTAATTGGGTTGGAGGGAGGAGTGGACACAGCTGCAAAAGCAAACTGTAATCAAATTTTTCAATATATATTTTTATTTTATATCATTATGAATTCTCCAATTTCATTGTTTGATAACTAAACAACTCTTGTCAAATAAAATGAACTATTGACAACTTATTCATTTAAAAATAAACTATTGACTTATTCTGTCAAAACCGATTTCATCTGGTTACCGATTCAATAGTTCAAACGAAACTCTTTTTTTCATTCTCATGCTGTTTATTATATACACCCAATGTATTTGATTGAAACTTTACATAAGGCTATTAGTCATGAAACCAACCAAACTAATCAAAAGGGATAACTTGCCATGTTAGGCAATTTAGTAATTTCTGGCCATGATCTATTAAAAAATTAACGGTAATACAAAGCAAACATGATAATATTCCTAATTAGCCCTTTACTCCATAGATATGCGTTTTCCTGCACCAATTACAGAAGGCCTTTGAAAACAATGCAGGAAGAGTTCAGATTGCTCGTCACGAACACTTCCGGCACTGTTTTCCACTCTGTCAGTTAATATAAACATAATTCACCCAATAATTCAAAAGCCTATATTAGATATCCGAAGGCGTCTATATTAGGGGTGTCCAAAGGCGTCTATATGAAGTAAAGGGTTAGTCAATATCCGTAACTATGACAATTCTGCCAAATCTTGCAAATTCAAGAATCGGTCAGAGCATTATACACAATGTATGTAAAGTATATAGATATATGTGTATATACGTAAGTTTACTTTGTAATTTAATATATATGTTTTCAGCGCATGATTTGTTTATTTGTTTTGATATGTTGATGATTAGCTGTCATGTATGCTAAGGTCAAATAAAATATCTGTATTCTGTATTATAAAGTCGATAACAATTTGGCAAAGTTTGATCGCAATCTGGAGAAAATTAATGATGCTACACAAGAAAGAAATGTATCATTTTTCATTGTTCTTAACAAATATAGCAGCTTGATCTAGAAAAAAGATTTTGTAATTTATTCGACAACGTAGCACAGTTTGAACGACCACGCATCTTGTCAACCAATATGTACATATATGAGATCAGGATTAGAAATAATCGTGTAATGTCCATGTATACAACTGAATGTATATATCATTAACAACACAACACATAATCTTACTTGTGAAAATATGTTCTCCAAGTCTTGTTTGAAACTTTGTAAACTGATCAATTCTATCGAGATTGAGAAGGTGTGACACTTTTTTTTCACAGTAGGTTTTTGCTTGTAACCATGGTAACGATTCATTGACGGTGAGTATACACAGGGGGGCCCCGAATCGATCGCTGAATTTTTCCCATCCTTGTTCACAAAAACGCTGTCCTAAATGCATTAATTGACACAATAATTAGGATATAACAACACATGTTAATTAAATATTGTATTGATATGTTCATGAACAAAGACGTTTTGCCTGCAAAATGTACAACTCGGCGATAAGTCACTAATGAACTATTCAAATATTGCTGGTTTTCATTTAAAAATACTCGGGCGTGGTTGAATTTTCGCTGAATTGTACACTTCGGTGGAAATATAATAAAATTAAAAAATGTAAGCCATACATTCTGAAATAAAGACACTTCACTTGCATCATGATTTGAAATAGGAAATTCATTGAAGCGACTGATTGAAAATGACTTGAAAATGTTTACAAGTCGGAATTTACGTGCCTGTTTCCGGATATGTGCATACCGCTGCGAGAGTGTTTCCAACAGTCAGGGACGAAGCGTGACAAATTTGGAAGTCACTCATGTGGGGTGTGGGAGGGGGAGTGCCCCTTCTGTGGGTTGGGGTCCAGAGGCATTTTTAAAAAATAGTGGAAATAATTGTGACTCTTGGTGACCTGTTAAACTTTTAAGCTTCACTGGGCCAGAACACATTACTTAATCATAACACTTACACGCTGCATGTACTTCAAATGTTACTCAACAAAGTAAGTGTTTTATAAGTGTGTCATGTAGCCTTTAAGGGAGTTTGTCAGGAAAACGCGCTTTAAAAATGTTAAATGTTAAATTCACCAAAGCGTGACAAAATCGATATTTCATTGCAGTGGTAAACTTGAAAAGAAATCCCCATCTTAAAAATAGACAGCATTTAAATAATCCTTGACGTCATTTTGACTCTAAGATGTGACAATTTTACTGCGCGCAAACCCAAGTAGCCGAGGTTAGGAAACCCCATTTTAACATATTGTTTAAGCATGTTTGAATGTAAATTCTTTTGGCGATACGGGGTCAGTGAGTGTATGATTTATTTGAAAAATAAAAAAATAAAAAGCCAATTTTATAATGTTGAAAATCCTGATAAATTCTTTTTAGAGATCAATGTAGTTAACATATGTATCATCCAAATAATATAATCAGTAAAATACTAATATCGGTTTAATGAATAAACGTACATTTTTTAAATAATTATATATACAGCTATTGCACGCCCGACGTGTTCATTAATAATATCTTATCTCCCTTCAAAACATTTTTTAAAACAATCATTATTGTCAAAAACACTTCACACACAGTAATAATCATTAACTATTAACTAATACGTTACTACAAACTTTGGTACGGTTGAAACTTTAATTAAATATCTTATGTATATGTACGTACCTTCAACTGAACTGTAAAGACAGACTGTCAGGACAAGCAATAATTTACAAAACATTTTCCGGCGTCAATCACGACCAGTCTCGTCTCGCAAAGTCCGACTTTTACCTCGTTCCAATGTCCAGCAGGTTGTCTTGCTCTATACTGCTAACTCGTGCTGGTCCCTAATCGATATTAACGTCCAGTTTTCAATTTTAATTGTATCTACCTGAAAAGTGAAATGATAAACGGTGTTTGCAAAGTTACGTAATTATATTGTTAATGATTTTGTAATGCTTCCCAGGTTTGTTCAAGTGAACAAAAGTCAGAGGTATCGAAGAAACTCATATTATAAAACATTGATAACAATTATGATAATAATAATGATAAGAACAAGAACAAGAACAAGAACAAGAACAAGAATGAATATCAAGAGTCATGGACTGACGTTTCAGACTAGTCACGCAATTTCATCGGCTTTTTTTTACATTAGAGTGACCTTGATCGTTGTGTTACCTTGACGTCTACAGTAAAGGTCTGGGTATTATTACAGGTAAATCGGGTGACACATCGTCATGTTATGTTGATCACTTGTGTCAAACTATTTTAAAATCCCTCCATGTAAGACAAAGTTACAGACCAGACATGAAATATCAAACAAACTCAAAGTGTGACCTTGACCTTTGAGGTACGCGTATGAGTCTTACGCGCAACACGTCGTCGTGTCATGCTGATGAATTCAGCCATGTGTTTTTGAAATGTATCCGTAGGTGACAATGTTACAGACCGGGCACGAAATCTCAAACAGACTGAAAGTGTCGTCAAACAAAGTTAAATTTTGACCTTGACCTTTGAAGTGGAAGTCGGGGTGTGACGTGCGACACGTTACCATGTTATGTTGATCATTTGTAGCAGAAATTTATAAAATCCATCTATGCATGATTAAGTTACTCTTCAAGCGGCTGTCGAGCTGGACGGATGTCCATTGGATAGCTCCAGCCTTCAAAGAGGGTCAGATTTTAATGAACGTCTACACTTTTACATGTAGACGATTTTTTAAATCCCGGCAGACTGCTCACCGAACATTGTATTTAATGTTTTAAAGTGACCCTAGACAGGATCGTTTTTGTGCTTACAAACCGTCGAAGCAGAACCATCAATCGGCAATGTTCAAAACGGCATCATGGTGATATCCACATTGGGAGTTAAGCGACGGGTACCTGAATCGACTAGTAAATAAACTGCAATTTCAATGAATCATCATCTACAAGAAACTACATCTACATCATCAAGAATCAAAGTATCAACATAATCTACGAGACTACATAATCTATGAGTCTACATAATTGACGAGTCCACATAATCATCTTGTCCTGATCCAGCCAGTGGTGCAGCAATGGGAGGAGTAGTAAACCTGCCGATGCTGTCTAATGGCTACATGAACATAATCACCTTTGTATTGTTCGACAAAATGCCTAAAGCAAAGCTGCGATGGTAAATAAAATCTTCACAACAACAAATAAGTTACAGGCCGGACACGAAATCTCACACAGACTCAAAGTAATCTCAAACAAACTCAAATTGTGACATTGGCCTTTGAGGTACGGGTGTTGGTCTTATTCGCGACACGTCGTCATGTTATGTTGATCATTTGTAGCAAGTATTAACACAATCCATCTATACATGACAAGGTTACAGGTCGGGCATAAAATACCGGACGGAAGGACGCTACGATTACTATATGTCACCCAAAAAAATGAGGGGCATAAAAAGAAGAATAATAATCATAATAATTATATAATGATAACAACAATAAAATAATAACATGATCTTAAAAAGAAGACACATACAAAAATATGCTATGCCTACGAAGTACCAAATATCTTTGTAATATAAATGTAACACACATTCTTTCACTAAAAAAAAGTAAAAGAATATCTTTGAAACTCAATTCTCACAGGTACTTAATGGCTATTAGAAATTAAATGCATATATAATTGTCATGAAATATTTATGTCACAGCATGTCTGATTTTGATATATCTTAATGAATAAAAGTTAAAAAATTGCTTTGAACTTTTTTTGCAATCGAACTTAAATAAACTCGTATAAAAAAATGCATGACCTCAAAATGGCAATTTTAATATTCAACCTTCCGAATGACAAACAGAGACACGGCGATGTATGCATTACATGTTTGTATTAAAAGGATAACGCTTTATGTAACAAACGTTGATTCATATACATTCGTATCTGACTGAATACGAATGTGTATACATCGGCTTTATACACTCTTCAATGGAATCAGTCAAGTGTTACCGAATAACATGTACATTAGTAATATGCGGTTTGCATATGTCACTCTAAACATGCAAAGAATTAAACGATAGCTTTGTGCATACAAATTTCTTTTTTTTTTCCTCATACGGGTTTACACCCAGAAGACTGTAATAAACAAAACCGGATCGAGTCATTACACTTGCGGATGCACGCAGCTATTTAAGCCCGCTGAGGACATATCCGTTATCAATCGATTTATTTACTTTTCAATCGCGCGAATGTTCTCGTGTTCCGACCTGAGCACGTGTTTATAACAACAATTAATCATTATTTTAGTGTTCATTATATATCATCCAAGAGTTCCATCTATAATGATAATCTGGTTGCCAATGTATATATATTGTCCGTAAGGTTTTACCTGATGCTCATTTATCTTCCGCAACTCATGTCAGGGCTTCCCCGTACAGTTATTCATGAGTACGACATGATGCCAATTTAATTCTGTATTGGTTTGTTTATCAACAGTAATATCACTATGTAAGTTTGGACCCTGAAAATTAATTTACGGATATAACACGGAATATTCAAGAGTGCCAGGTAAATCCTTACTCACAATAGACATGTATGCTTGTGTGTTTGTGTTTTCTCTTTACAAAAATAATCACTCGATATAAATATCATAACCTAGCATATATTTTATTTAGGTTTTTATCATAACGCCTTATATTATAATAATTATGTACTAGCAGGACCGGGATCTCACATTTATGCGGCTATCAGCTCATACAATCAGAATTAAAACTGGGAGATACGCTTATTATAAAATTGCAAGGAATCGAAGATATTGTACAATTTGTAATTCAAGAGATATAGAAGATGAATTTCATTTTATTCTGATCTGTCCAATGTATGAACATATTCGTAAATAATATGTTAGAAACTATTACTACAGGAGACCGATTGTATTTAAATTCATTAAACTAATGCAAGTTGAATCGAAAAAAAGATGTTACTAATTTAGCTATTTACTTAAAAGAAGCATTTACAATAAGAAACAATCATGTAAATTATAACTAAAGTTTATCCTCCGAACGATATAAGTGATAACATGTAATTATATTTAATTTATTTGTGTAATGAAATCAGGTGGCAGTTTAAACATGTATGTGCGGTTTGTGAATGTGAACCTTTTACGTGTTATAATGAATTTGTATATATATATATATATATATATATATATATATGTCATGATGAGCTACTGTTTGTAAAGTCAAAATAAAATATTTGTTCTGTTCTGCTTATGAAGAAAATCCGTTCAATAGTCCATGTCCCAGGTATGGTTTCTGTGTGCAACCATGTGTGTGCTCGACGCATTGGAGCATTAAGAAGGCGTTAATAGTTGGCGGATCATTAAATTGCGTAATCTGGGAATAAGTAAACTACATATTAAACCTGTTTTATAATTTTAGAAAGAAGAATACATATTTTACATAGATGTATATAATTAATGTAAAATTGATTTAGACATATGAAGCATTTTTACATTGTTGTGAGAAGTCGGTGCTAATCAGTCCATTCTAAATCTGATCTGGAATGATATTCGATTTGTTTTTAATATTGTTTAAGCTTTAAGTAGCAGATGCGTTAGCATTTCTTTTTCCTCCTCACATCGTGATCTTATATAATTTTAATAACATTTTAGACAATATTATGTCAAGATAAGCACCGGCCTCTCATTTTTACGGTGTATATAAATGTTAAAACGTGTATGTCACATGTGCTATTCTGCAAGTATGTTTGCTATTCTGTAAGGTTATCAGTAAACATGCAAATATATAAACAGCAAGTATTATGAAAAGTGATAAATTGGTTTAAAATATGTATTGATATGTTTTACATATAAATATAGTCTCTTGTAATTCTTAGAATGGCATGGCTAATTGTTAAATATAATGTTTTACTTAATGTATATACTGTGTATTAACCATGATGAGACTTAAATAAAGAGATATCTATCTATTAAGCCGTGAATTTTCTTTGGTCGTTTTTACTCTGAGTGTCCGTGTGTCGACTAGTAGATACGATGATCGAGTATTTTCTAATTTGAAGTAATGGAATGTTGATGAAGTTAAAGACACTAAATTTATTACGTTGAAGGTCACAGACAGCAAATACGACGACACTTGTCAATTGCTATCAGTTTTAATTGGGTGTTAAAGTCACACAGTGTATCAACAGTTTCAGTTGTATTGGCATAACGACAATACACAATTGCCTGTGGCCATTTACAGAGAATTTTTAAACAAATATGGCATAGACACACAATATATAAACATAGATAAGACATTCACAAACAAACATTCAAATATTGTAAGACTTCAACAAGTAAAGTTTCAAAAATATTAGATATTGATTAATTAAAGTCACAGTGTTACCATTACATTTAAGCAATACTATTAAATCCGCTCAAAATCACACTTTATCAGCCGTGTCCAATAAAATAGTATTTTTGGTGAATAAAACATTAATGTTAACACAGTTTATAAAATAATGGCTGTTATTTGTATCCCTGAATAATTAACTGCATGAATTCTGGAATATTCGCCCCACTATGAAATCGCCCCATAACAAAATCGTCCCATTTTAGAAGATTGATAATTAATTTCGATACCGTTTCTACTCCCCACTATATCTTAATTGAGCTAAAGGTCATGAGATGAAGATGATTATCATGATAACAAACTGAGCAAAAGAGATGAAGAGGATTTCGAGCTTGATTTGTATAAGTTGTAAGAACTTGTTTCACAATCGAAGTAAAATAACTAATTTAAAAAAAAGGAGATTATTTGTTGGTGTGTCATGGAGGATAACTGATCGTCACACTTGAGATGACAAATGCCGTATACTTTTATAAGTTCAAACAATTGTGCTTATTAATATTGATCATTGATGTCAATCATGTGGAACCTGGAAAATCCGGCCCACTCCAAAACGACCATGGATAATCCCTGGACCCCAAAGTTATCAGATAAGTATTTATTTGCACCTGTATTCAATATGGTACAGTGCTTAAAAGGTCTTGTTTGTGTGAATAATATGAATGTGGTACAATGTATGTTGATCAGACATGCACAGTGGGCTTTGTTAATACGTATATTTACCATGTACAGAACATAATGTGATGTTAATGAGATACGCGCCAATGTTGGAATACAAATTACCCAGGACTTAAAATATGGAGATGGGGAGCGAACAAACCTGCATTATCTCTCAACATATTGACAGAAAGATGAATTAAAATACGATTGACAATTTTGTCTCAGGTTACCACAAATATATAAAATAGAATGTACTTCAACCATTTACAAAATCTCTTTCAAAAATAAAGAAGCATTTGGTTTAAACATATTTATTCATAAATTGTGTACAGCATATTCCACAACATATATAATAAAAGGATTGAAACGAAAGAAAATATTTCTTATATAGTTTCTCTCCTCAGTAACTTATACAAACATTTGTGTAAGGTGGCGAAGATTCATTAGATTAATTTTGATATATTAACAAAATACAGTTCTATAAAAGATATATGATTTTTACATCGATAGTTGTATGTCTTGTTAAGTTTTGAAAGAAAACAAAATTTAATGATTAATCATATAAATTAGAATTGAAAAAAAAAAGAAAAAAAGGCGGACGAGTTCAGGACTAAGGCGAGCGAGCAAAGGGAAACAGACAAACAACATATAAATTAGTATTATTAAATTGCTCCACATGTACGAAGTGGAGAATTTTCAATATTTTTTTGGAATAAGTGTTGTCTATCTTGTAGGTAGTCAATTAGCAAATTTATAAGTTGATTTGACACTCCTGCTGCTTTTAACTTGACTATTAGACCTTTGTGCCAAACTCTATCAAAAGCTTTGCTTATGTCAAAAAATATAACGCGAACTTCTTTACCGTCATCAATAGCTTTACTGAACATATTGTACAGATAAGTTAACTGGTTAATTGTTGAATCACCAGGAACAAAACCAGATTGAAATGACGAAATAAAATTAGTATCACGAAAGAAATTATACATGTGTTTAAAATAAGTCTTTCAAACACTTTGCCAATTACGCTTAACAGTGATATAGGTATATAGTTATTAACCTAAGAAGGGTCTTCTTTTTTATAAACAGCGCATACAAATGCTTCTTTCCAGACTTTTGGGAAAACACTTTTGGTCAGACAAACGTTAAATAAGTTGCATAAAGGCGTCGATAATTCATTAGATATTTCACGCAAGACGTAACTGTTGATATCATCGGGACCTGAGGCTTTGCCTGTTGGCAGTGTTTTTAAGATACAACTTACATCGTTAGGCGATAGTCTAATAATTGATATGATATCATTGTTATCACTTGGTAATATGATTGGTGGTAAAATATTGTCATCATTAAGAATTGTCTGTTCCTGGAAAAATTATTTAATATGTTTGCTTTGGTATTGTTGTCAGAGACAATGTTTCCATTATCGTTTAGTGGTGGGACAGCTGGTTTATCATTTGAATTGATAAATGATTTTAATGTTTTCCACCAGTCCTTTGGCAAAAGAGACGGTGAATTTAATTTAGAAGCTAAATTTTCGTAGTATAACTTTTTAGTTTCGCGTATAAGCTTGACAACGTCATTTCTATATTTTTTAAACCTGTTCCAGCTATAAATTGAATTGAATCTCTTGGTTTTTTTGTATAATCTTTTTCTAACACTAATACTGCGCTTTATTTCACTAGTAATCCATTTCGGCTCATGTGGTTTAATTACAACAGTTTTATTTGGAATATATTTGTAAGAAATTTCCTTTAATTTTGCAGATAAGTTGCTAGCATACACATTTATGTCGTCATTGATAACTTTATTCCAGTTTGTTTCGTTAATTTCATTCTTGAATGAAGCATAATCGCCACGTTCATATTTCCAAACTTGTCTTTTAAAAGTAAATTGTTTCGATTTATTAAATTTAAAAACACCAAATATTGGATAATGAAATCTAATATCTTGGTTTAAAAAAGGTTCTGCTACCCCACATGTTATCAAACTGTTTTTGTTGCTTTAAAGTAAAATATCAATCAAAGATTTGGAGTTCTCAGTATAATGAGTTGGTTCAGTAATAGTCTGGTATAGACCTAGCTGTTGACATATATTATCAATTTTTGTAGATGAACTTAGCATATTATAGTTTAACTCACCAGTGATTATAATATCCTTAAT
Organism: Panopea generosa; assembly: GCA_029582155.1. Classification (NCBI taxonomy): domain Eukaryota; kingdom Metazoa; phylum Mollusca; class Bivalvia; order Adapedonta; family Hiatellidae; genus Panopea; species Panopea generosa. The sequence continues at coordinate 19,124,850 of CM055911.1, read as the reverse complement.
ACCAGTATCGACTGCAAGATTAATAGAATCTTCAATTATATTGGTGTAAACAGAGCTAGAGCTAGGAGGTCTGTAGAACACTCCTAATAGTAAACGTTTGTTATTGAGTAATATATCGACCCATATACATTCAAGTGAGTTGATTTCAAGATCGTGTCTACGTTTGTAGTGTATTGTGTCTTTAATGAATAACATGACCCCTCCGTGGTTGTCTCCAATGCGATCTTTTCTTTCTGGTTTGTTAAAAGAAAGAAGCAGCATATCTTCAGTTGAAACAGAATCATCGAGCCATGTTTCAGTAAAAGTAAGTATATCAAAACCATATAATTCGGAGTAGATGATATCCAATTTGTGCTTTATACTCTGAACGTTGTAGTGTACTAACGACAAAATATTCGAAAAATCTAGAGCTTCGAAATTACAATGAGATGAGGTGGATTGAGTACTACTGACAGAGCTTGTATCAGATGTAAGTAGTTCAATCGGGCCAGGGTTTGGATGTACATCTCCTGATAACAACAATATGACCGATAGCCAAGTTATGAAAATGATCGCAAATATCATAGATGCAATGTATTTAGTCAAGTCTATATTTTCTGTGTATGTTTTACCTTTAATTAAGTGTCTGTATGGGTGTACAATCGCAGAATGACATTGTGAATTCCAGTGTATATTAATGAGTAACGATAAAAGACACAATGGACATTGGTACAGTGACATTAACATTAATAGTTGCAACAACGCTGCAAACTTATATTTAATGCAGATCGACAGAGTGTTGGCGTCAGAGTACGTTTTCAAACTGGTCATGTGATTGTTGAAAGATAAATTAAAAACATATCCGACACCAACACAACTGCGATCTTCAAGCACAAAATTGCATGACATTTACATTGCTCCACTTGTCCCCCCCCCCCCCCCCCACACACACACCCCCATCTCTCTCGCAGTAGTCCAGAACGTCCTAATCGAAGTGTATTTAAGAAAAAAATAAAAAGCGCTTTAAGAAGCATGTTTTGGTAAAAAAGAGGCAATACATATTTTATATCAACTCATAATTACTGATCACAAGTGAGAAATAACTAATTATGTAAATTGAATGAAGGATACTCAACTGTAATCTTGATTCCCTATAAGAAGTATCACTATCATCCCTACAATATGCATAATTATTGTTAGTTAACATAGTGCTCAACAGTTTATATCTTCCTTCCAGCGATATACATAATCACCTAGATCAACATAATAACCAATAGTATCATTATCATCTGAGAGTATTGTATGAGTACCTGATTTAACATACAAATCAAAAGCATTATCCCTACATTATGCACAAAGACTTCATCATTACAATACTTATAAGCAACGTTAGTACTGTATAATTAAACACACCCAGCTTCATCAACAAAATAATGGTAAACATCATCAAAACATTTCGCTTAAATTCATACTCTTCATTATTATACTTATGAGAAGTATCATCATCCCAACGTTATACTTCACCCAGCAATATAAGAAAGCAGCTTCTTAAACGTATCTATGTTCACTTTTATCCCAAAAGATTACATACTTATTTTCATCAACGTATTGCTCATGAGCTTCATCACTATTCCAACGTTGGACATGTTCAACTTTGTCAGAAAAGATACTCATAGTGTATCACCATCATCCCGACAATATACACCGTCGTCTATATCAATATATTATTTATGTGTATCATCATCATCATAATAACCATCATCCTCACCATCGTCAGAACTTTATCATCCACTTCACTATAATACACATATGTATCAACGTCATCCCAAACATTATACAGTTTCACCTACATCGACATAATACTCGTATATATCATCATCATTATCATCTTAATCATCGTCATTTTACATATTATCCCTTTATCAACACAATACCCATATGAATCATCATTATCATCATCAACATCAACATCTTCATCTCATAATCAACATCATCATCATCATCATCAATATCATCATCATCATCATCATCATCCCAAACAATATACATTATTGCCTATATCAACATTATACTCATAAGTATATATCTCATCATCGTCCTCATTTACTTCACCATTAGCAATAATCATCATCATCATCATCATCATCATCCTAAACATTTTATATCACCTACATCAAAATAATACTCATGAATACATATCTCATCGTCAGCATCATAATCATCATCATTTTCATTGTCAACAGCATCAACACCATCATCATCCCAAACAGTTATCATTATTAACATCATCATCAACAACAACAACAACATCATCTCAGCATCGTTATCATCATTTCAAACATTATACATTATCACCTACATCATATTAATCCTGCACATATCGCACATATCGCCATCATCACCATCATCATCATCATCATCATCATTCAAAATAGTTTACATAATCACCTTTATCAACATAATACTCATATGTAGTATCATCGACCCAATAAACTACATTGACACGATATTATCATCACATTGCTATAAAAAAATCACATACATTGACATATTACTCATAATAATGTATCATTCTTGTAAGTTATTCCCCAGAAAGGCAATAGGTCAGTTTCAGAAGCATTTAAAGGTTCTCATACGTATGTGCCATTTTACAAACCAACCTTACTCAATATGACGCACGCATTATATATCAACAAGGCACAGTCGAGGCATTATTTACAACTATAATACAATTGTATTGAATGCATGCAAAATCCTTAATATCAGAAATTTTTGGCAACGTTAATATGTTAATGATGCTAATCACTAAAATCAGCCGCATAACAACGTGTTGCAGTTACCGGAAGAATGGAATCCTTTTATTTTCTTGTCTTCTTTTAAATTATAATGATAAATGACAAACAAATAATACTTATAACTGATATAGAGATAACAGAGAGAGGTAGGTAGGTAGGTAGGTAGGTAGGTAGGTAGGTAGGTAGGTAGGTAGGTAGATAGATAGATAGATAGATAGATATTAACTGGAATCGGTGTGCCTCTTCGCGATATGAGGCTTGAGAGATACAACGATAGAACGAGGGAGAGAGGTGTATATAATTATATTCATTGTAAATGATCATATTAATTAATTAATTATTAAATTGAATTATAAATCATAAGTGTTTAATTCTCAAAAAAAGTTGCTTTTCATAAACAATCAAGGTTATTATATGCACTGTATAATTCCCGTTATGAGTAATTTTTCATTAACAATCTCGCAGTAATTAATATTTGCATTTCAAATTAACTAATAACTTTCCAATATTTCATTAGAAATACAAAATAATGAAAGATATTGTTTTTAAAATTAATGTGGGGCCGGATTTTCTTTGCAAAATTGGGCCGGATATTCCAAGGACGTTTCATCTTGGGGCTGGATATTCAAAGGACGTTTAATCTAGGGGCCGGATTAGTGACGGTGCCGGATATTTCACATCTCAATCATGTTTCCCTATAACCCTACATCACTCGTCGGTGTTGTATATACATTATTTTATTTACAATAAAATGGTTCTGCCGTCATCATAAAAGTCAAGGACTGGATTGTTTGTTGTTGAAATGTGTAGAACATTTCAATCCGGAAGCGAGACCTTATTATTGTTTGTGCTGGGTCGTTTAGTTCCTATATCTGTATTAGCTATAAAGAAATTGCCACATTTTAGCAAGGGATAAAATGATAAAATTAGGAGCCTGACGTCTTGGGCCATATTTTCTCTAAAATCACTCTTTTACAAAAAAAAGAAAAAAGAAATTTGTATGTATCGTGTAAGATATATTATCATTTGTAAAAAAAATGTGATACAGTGTTCCAGATCATAAATATGATCTAAAACATTGTATCACATTTTTTTGAAAAGAAAAACAATACTGGACAATCTTTAGATCTTAACCATTTAGATATTTACCAGGTAAATGAATTCAGAACATATCCAGACAGTTGTATTAAAATATAGACATACTTCTACAGTAACGGCAGACCTTTTTTCGCTATACATATTTTGATTATTATTTTATTAACCTCACGCATGATGAATTACAGTAAATGTTTTAATCTAATCTAGCTTTGAATAAAAAGAAGGACTGAAAATAAACAACAAAATATTTATTTCTCTCTCTTTTTTTTTCTTTTTTTTTCTATTTTTTTTCTACTTCGGAACTTTCCGGTTTTATCACAAGTTCAAACTACTCGAGTCATTACATTTTACTAAAGTTAAAGGACTTGTAAAAATGTCCTGAATTTTAAACTTTACGGAAGTAAATATGGTGACGGGATCTTGTGACAAAATACAGTCATGCTTTGTGAGTAATAAATTAAACAATTAGAATTTTCCCTTCGGATAGCTTGTAATGTTTATTTCATTTATTGAATTAATAATTACTAATTAAACTAATTACGTTCTCAAATAGCCTGAAAGCTTCAACATCTTCAGTCTCATTCTACCAAGTGTCGGTATAATTGTCATTTTGTAGTATTGAAAAAGGGGGATGCGGATGCCATATATTAGGCATCAGTGTTATTCGTAATGATGAAAAAAATGACTCGGAACCACTTTGTAATTTTTTACCTGATTATTCAGAAACGTGGAAATGAGAAAATGACCACATATACTATGTTGCCTGAATCTGCACATACTGATTAAATTAAAAAAGTAGTAATCAATTTAAGGTATTTTCTTTAAATTACATCGAGTGTTAAGATGGCTGATAGTTTTTTATTCCAGATGATAGAAACCAAACAGGAAATGAATTATCTGACTGACCGTATGAAAGCAGGCATTGGCCGTTCCAACGAATATGACTGTACCGGTGTATGTTTCTCAAAGTATGATTGCTGCAAATAAGACTTTTAAAGTTTAGTTTGTAATCTTAAAATACATTCCTTCGACAAATCACAATATTTGACCTTAACACTTGTGTTCATTGTAAGTTGTATTATATATATATATGTGTATTATATGACATTTGTCCTCATTAAATTTGTACCCATTATCATATTATTGCTCTTTTCAAGAAATGTACTTAATACCTTCTCTAACTTGTTTTTTATTTTGTTGTTATCTCTGTTATCTCTACTACTACTATTACAGCTACTACATGTACTTCTTGTATTACAACTCTACTACTACTATTACTACTACTACTACTACTACTATTACTACTACTACTACTACTGCTGCTGCTGCTGCTACTACTACTACTACTGCTGCTACTACTACTACTACATGTACTTTTTTTATTAAAACACTACTACTACTACTACTTCTACTACTAAAACTGCTGCTACTACTACTACTGCTGCTGCTGCTGCTGCTGCTGCTACTGCTGCTACTACTACTACTACTACTACTATTACTACTACTACTACTACATGTACTTCTTTTATTAAAACTCTACTACTACTACCACTACTACTACTACTGCTGCTACATGTACTTCTGCTATAAGAACTCTACTACTACTACTACTACTACTACTACTGCTGCTACTACTACTACTACATGTACTTCTTTCATTACAACTTTACTACTAGTACTACTACTACTACTTCTACTACTACTACTACTACAGATACTACTACTAATAATAATAATAATAATAATAATACTCCTACTACTAATTATGATAACGAAATGTGTTGAAAGAATATTTCTTTTGACAAAATCGATAATGATATTAAAAGATATTTGACATCTCACGACAAAAATATATAAATAAAAATAAAAAATCAATGTAGATAAGGGTCGAACTCGTGAAATTTGGGTTGACAGTCCAAACCGTCAACATTTACGTTAGCGAAAAGGACAGTCGTAAAACACGCTTACTATTGATATCTAGTTTATTTTATAATTTATCAACAAATAAATCTGCTGTCATACTACAAACAACCCTTACACGGATGGTGGTTCCATCTAAAAATAGACTGACATAGTTTCAAAATAGCAAATTTGGTTTATCATGAGTGCCAATCGTCTCAAACCTGAATGAATAAAACGGTGAGCCACTACAGCATTTAAAATATCAATACCGCAATTGTTGAACGACTTAAAATGACTCGTAAAAGCTCATCACACCTCGGAAGCAATAACGCATGAAATGAAACTATACACGCACATGGTCACTGTGTACTGCGACTTCTACTTTACAGCTAGTGTTATATATTTATACATTCAACACTTTGATGACCATCCCACACACACCACCACCATACTATATCGACATAATGTCACGTACTATACGTGTACTGCGACATTATATCCCATAAATTATATACACTTCTGCATAAGTAATTATAGATTCAAACAAGGCAACTGTCAATATTAAATTTAACCCGACAGACTAACCGTACCACGCACCCTCCCTCCCCCACCCCATTTCCCTCTCGTGTTTCACCATCATATAAAGCCATCAGTCAAAATGGGGTTAAGTTTTTTAAGTTTTTAAGCAGTTAAGTACAATGCTGGGTAAACAGAGGTCTGTTCCATTAAACCTAAACCAATACGTCTATAATATAAGAATACCAACAAATCAGAATTCTTTATGTCTATAGAAATATCAATATTCCACTTATTTAGTATTTAGAAAAAAACTTACCTCTGCCTGTGTAAATATCGAAGTTCCCAAAGTACACACCTGTAATATAATAAGTTTGATTATACTCTCCTCATATGAAATTGTCGCCGTTACCTTTCACATTCCGCTTTTCAAACTGCTTCAGATACATCCGAAATATATTTAACATTGTTGATGAGTGGATACAAGATGTTCAATACACTTCACAATTCGCATTAAAAAGGACTGTGATATTTACCTGTGCCAAACTCAACCCTCTATACCAAAATTACACGGTTGGCGAACACGTGTTTACAATACAGGCAGTTCCTCTAATTTGTGTGTGAACTTTGCAAAGTTTAGTAGTTAAACTTCAGGGGCGTAGCGTGACAATTTTGCAAGTTACTCTGGCCAAGGTGTACGAATGTGATTCCGCTGGTGGGAATCAGAGGGCGCCTTAACCGGGAAACATTTTAGAAATAAAAGAAGAAATGGTGACTTCTGGTGACTCTCCAAATAATATGCTTCATTGGACTAGAACACTTTACTTAAATATATTTACCTACATTTGGAAATGTCGGGCAACCCGGACTGCACATTTTAAATCGGTCGTTATCTTACATAAAAGGCATAATAAATACTGTTGCTATATGCACGGAACAGTTAAATCCGAAACTTTCATGTACTATTTGTAGCCCCGTCCTGTTACATTTCTATTGCTTCCTTCGAATTTTTAGCCTTTTCAATTTTTAGTCTTTGGTTTCAAATATTACTCGGCAGAGGGGGGTCCTCAGTGGCCGAGTGGTTAAAGGCACCACTTAGGTCGTAGGCTTGAGTCCCGCTCGCTCCAAAACCTTTATGTGAGAAAGTTTCAAGTCACTTGCGGAAGGACGGTGGTCCTACTCAGTCTGAGGTATTCGTCCACCAGTAAAACTGGGTATGCCATATATAACCTGAATTGTGTTGAAAATGGCATTAACCCTTTTCCAAAAAAAAAATACTCAGCAACGCTACGCGCTTGAACTTGACCAAATAGTGCGTGACTCTTTTTGTTCTCTTTCCACTTTCAAACACCCCGCTCCCGTGATAATTGCGTACTTTTTACACCTAACAAAGCCATGTGCACGTTAAAGGTAATTCACCGGCTGTGTAAGATCCGATAAATGTGCCGCAAATGGTTTTCTGTTAAAGTCATATTTATTAAACCATGCAAAGTATTGCTATTTATATATGACCCTCGGCCATTGATAAAGATATACAAAGAGATACGACACAGAAAACAAAAAATAAAATGAACGCGTGTAACAGATACAATCAGAGACATTATGTCTCTGGACACAACAGATGAAATAATTGAAAATATCTGTTCAGTGCTTATCCTATTAGATATTTTTTTCAAATATTTGTTTATGAACTGAAAGCGGTCTAATATCAATATAATAATAATAAAACGTCCTTTTTTTGTGATATTTAGTCATCTAATTTTATATTCGTTTCATTCATACACACACATGTGTAGATGCAAGAATACCTTTATCAATTCATCCATATCCTCAAGGTATGTAATTATTGCCAGTCAACCCATTGATGTGTACACGCGTGCTAACTAGGTGTGACTGAACGCGGGTCCTACGTAGTCTGATAACTGCTTACCATTCACAGCTTGTTTAGTTTAACCGGGGGGGGGGGGGGGGGGGGGGCGAACGTATTTTGAGGGTATGCGTTCTTACGCGGTAAAAATGAGCGGACGCGTCAAAAATAGCGGATTTTTGTTTGTAAAAGTTACGTCAAAGTACAGAAAAACACGGTAATTTGTTTTATACTCACTATTTTTCTTAATGCATACTTCCAAGAGTAACTAAGTATATTGTCTTCCATCGGTAGTTCATTCTTACCATGCAGCTATCACCACAAAAGACGCAATTCGAGAAAACCAAGAGTGTTTACTTGTACCGAAATCCATATTCCCTAAATGGCACTTTCTTTAGTTTTTTTTCTATGATATCACGCTGTGTTTTCATAAATTTTACTGTCAGTACTGTTTTCACCACCAATTATTTCCAAATTACACTTGATTTGTCCGTTTAAGACCTCCTCGTTTTGAAATTCATATGTGTACGACAATATATGAGGGTTTTCGTCAACTGTATGCCATAAATGAATGGATGCGTTCCCAGTAGGGAAAATACAAATAAACATATTGTCAGTTACACGTGTACGTTAAAAAACAAAACTGTGTATTTGTGAAACTATAACAGTTAAAGTGCTTCATTGAATAAAAAATCGGCATAGTGTGTCCTTTATTATGATTTTTCCTTTCCCGGTAAAATGCCTTACAGAAAAAAATAAACCATTTCCTTAAATAAGCGGTCACAACCGCAGAAGCGGAAATTTATTTCACCCCCAGCTAGTGCAATGTCACTAAGAACATCAAAAAGAAAATTTGATTCTCCGTTATCATCTATAAAGAAAAGACATAGGCATGAACAATTTTTGGCACATTTTCTTCAAGATACTAGTAGCACATTCTCTACTGGAGTATACATCGCCAAAAAAAATAATGAAAACTCCAATAAATTCACCTTCTCACCTAAACGATATTGTGTGATTGATCCATCACATTGAGTGCCATAATCTAGTTGTAAGGGTGCTGAGTAATTTCGTTTTAAAACAAAATAGTAATAATTACAAAATAAGTTACACATTTTTTAAGTTTGATGACGTTTTATTTAATAACTGGCATTACCGTTCAGTGCAAAACAGAACATTTATGTTACCATCATCGGCGTTAGAACAGTAAGACTGTCTTCACAAAGTCACAATTTGTACTCAACTGAGCGCCCCTGGTTCTAGACAAAGTCACATTTCCGGGTTTTCTTACCGGCAAGCCCGTGTGGTTCCGGCTAAGAATAGAATCACTGCCGATCTCTGCAGAGGGGTAGGAATCCTCCGAATGGGTGTCATGTTCATTTTATCATTTTTTGTCATGTTCACTATTGTGGTTAAATTATGTGAGTGATGGCAAGAATAAGATCACTATGGCTCATGCATGTCGTAGGAAGCGACAATTTGAGTAATACGATAGAATTTGCTGAAACTCTGCAGTTCTGCAGGTATCAAGGTTCTAGGTTCATTCTGCATATTCATTTGTTGATGTATTTTCTTTAATATGTTTGTTAATTTGTTGTTTTTTGTACATGTAGAGTGAACCTGGAATCTATCTCCCTGTTGGCGTCGAATAACCTATAATGTGTTGGTACGCCGTAAAACACTATTCATTCATTCATTCATTCATTCATTCATTCATTCATTCATTCATTCATTCATTCATTCATTCATTCATTCATTTATTCATTCATTCATTCATTCATTCATTCTTATCGGCATTTTTTAAATTACATTTTCAATGTCAATCTGCTCACGTCTGTAACTATGTAGCATGACTAGTCCAGAGCGGTATTCAGCTCTCATGGTTGACATTAGATAATCCGCACTCTACGCATGACACTGAACGACATTTCCGAACTGACAGGAAAAGATAGGGTTAGGGTAACCTAACCCAGGATATAGTATACTTCACTTCGGAAGCTCTCACGGTCACCACTGAGGTCAGTAAAGCACTGTCTCTCTTTTGTGTCATCAGCTGATGCAACATAATTGACAAATCTGTGTGGTAAGCATATTGATCTCCAATTGCCCTCTACCTGCAACTACTTGTTAAGAGGCATTACATCCTGCGAAACTATGTCAAACTTCAAGATGCTACATCTGTACATTGAGAGAACTCACAAATGTAGAATAGGCCGATTTAAACGTACGTGTACAAGGAGTCTGTCCGACTTGCCCATCCAGTTTCACAAAGGTTTTGAAGTTGGTCCGTTTCTCCATCGAGGTCATCATTTTCATATTCATTTTTAAATGCAAGTAGACGTTTTGCTGAATAGTTAAACGCTAATGCAATCTGTTGGACAGTATCAAACCACAGGCAGGATTAATGGACCTTGGTTAATCCCTCCCTACCACCCCACCCCCTTAATATTTTTATTCAACTTTTCTACTCCGTAACTTGTTTGCTGAAAGATGTCACCATTATATTTGACCGAAGATATCCAAATATCCACAAAACATTGTCTTTGTAAGAAGGACACTGATTGGGTGTATTTTTTTTTTTTTTTGGTGTGAGGGTGGGGGTATTATTTAGAACCAATCAGCACGCTTGCGAAGTAGAATATTGCTCTGATCAGCTGTTCTAGGCGATAATGAATTAAGTAAGTGAGCACGAAAGAATTAATTTGATATTGACTTACCTTAAAACGTGTTATCATTACAGGCTACAGTTGTTTCGAGCCGTTGTAGTCCTGTATTAACTCGTTTAAAAATGTGCCACTTTATTGTCGACTTAACGATTTAGCCGCTGAAGGTGCGATTTGAAAGGGTCTTATTCCTGAACGGCTGGCTCGATAGTTCTGATGTTAGGCTTATTTTGTCACGTAATACCTCCTCTAGCTTTCTGTGTATGCCGTGTAAGAATAGTCTTAATAGTTTTTGCACAGCGGGTGTCTAAAGACAGTTGGGGTATATGGGCCGTTCGTTGAAGTGAAAGGCCTTTACTCAAATGTGTTTTTTTTTTGTTAAATGAGTATTTTGGATGGATTGAACATAGGTTTGACAAAAAAAAAATGTAGGGTAGGGGTGGTAAGGAGGGAGGGACCAAACCAAGGTACATTAATCCTGCCTGTGTATCAAACATATTACGTACGAATTTTCTGAAATCAGCTCAAAAAATCAAAATCATGTGGACCCAGCTGCGTACTTGCGTATAGGCAGGTACACGCCTGATTTGGTATTAAACAGAGTGGAATATGACTTCAATAAAAGTCAAATACAACCACCTTTCGTCATACATGTTACTACCTGTATACACACACAAGGTGGTGAGAATGTCGATATGATATCATCAAAACGAAATATACTGTTTTAATTTTAATTCTTGGTCATCTGCGATGCTTTCTTTTCTAAATGAGTAACGTCTTGAACATTTATTCTTTGAAAACAATTAACTGTACTCATATAATGTTTCTGAATGGTTGATTCAAATAATGGATCTACCTTGGCGTTTCCCTTAGTTTTAGAAAAGCAAACATTTAAGATAATGAAGAAAATATTTGTATTTTCCCTACTGGGCATCAAACGCATTCATTCATTTATGGCATACAGTTGACGAAATCCCTCATATATTGGCGAACACATATGAATTTCAAAACATGGAGGTCTTAAACGGCGAATCAAGTGTAATTTGGAAATAATTGGTGGTGAAAACAGTACTGACAGTAAAATTCATGAAAACACAGCGTGATATCATAGGAAAAGTCCAAAAGAAGGTGTCATTTAGTGAACATGTATTTCGGCACATGTAAAGGTAGAAGTGAACTACCGATGGAAGACAATATACTTAGTTACATCTTGGGAATATGCATTTAGAAAAATAATGAGTATAAAACAAATTACCGTGTTTTTCTGTGCCTTGACATTACTTTTACAATAAAAAATCTGCCATTTTTGACGCGTCCGCTCATTTTTACCGCCTAAGAACGCATACCCTCAAAATACGTTCGCCACCCTGTTAAACTTATTTCATTTCATTATTTTACACGAAACCGTTGATGCCGTGGTACGGATCCAGCAGGTTAGTAATACTTGTGAGACTTTTGCCAGTTTCTTGATGAAAGGCGATGGTTCTACTCACGGTCTGCGGTCTTAATTCATTAATAAACAGAGGATATTACATGAGTGCTCAATTACTAATGAATCTATTAAACGAGTTCGCCAAAATATATTATGCGAGGCTTAATGATGACTTTATATTATATATATTTCAGGAAAATGGTACTTTTGCCGTTTATTTAATATATCATTTCAGACTGAATTAAAATAGAAATCTCTATATAAATTGCATTTTTATAATGTACTTTAGTAGTATCGAGAATTCATATATTAAATGTAATTTTGTTTGATATTAATTCTAACTTTGTTAGATAGTTATTATACATATTTAGCAGCATTTGAAAGGTTACAATTTAAACCTCGTATTTGATGCCATTTATAACATTCAATTGATATGATTGTGTCTTTTTGTAGAGGAAGGTGATATTTGTGATATTAAGACACATTTTCATAGCAATTTCATGCTGTTTTAGTTAAACTTAATATGTGGGTGTGACTTATTTCATTACATATACATTAATTTGTTTTCTAAGTATAAAGAAAGAAAAAGAATATATCTTAATGATGTTATCATTTACTACCTGTAACTTTCAGTGAAATGTGGTTATTGAAAAACTCCTTTAATTTTTTTTTTTTTTTTTTTTTTTTTTTTAATTTCAATCACTGAAAAGTCCTTTAATTATTTTAGTTGTCTGTGTACTTTTCTGTCTTTACTTTTTTTTTCTTATTGCATTTTCTTGTGAATTCTTTTCTAAATTTAAGTTGATCTAAGTTTTATATAGACGGCATCATCAAATTAAAGAAACAAAAACTGTAGTACGATGGATAATGTACAAATCCTATGTTGAGTATTGTTGACCCTTTAACTAAGCTGCCAAGGAATAATATTTCATTCCAACCATGGGTTTTATCCTGGAAAAAAATATGTCTGTCCGGGCCTTATATATGTGTTATTTTGAATAGTAATGAAGTATATTAGTATAATATGTTTTGCAGTTTTATAAAAGAGATATAAGTCTGTAGTACAAATATGGTTACAGAATTACCTTATTTGTTCAGTTTTATAAAAGAGATATAAGTCTGTAGTACAAATATGGTAACAGAATTACCTTATTTGTTCAGTTTTATAAAAGAGATATAAGTCTGTAGTACAAATATGGTTACAGAATTACCTTTATTGTTCAGTTTTATAAAAGAGATATAAGTCTGTAGTACAAATATGGTCACAGAATTACCTGTATTGTTCAGTTTTATAGATGCTCTTTTTACATTTACCTAGAATATGTGTTTCACATGTTCCGCATATCCGGGTTAGGATATTATTATTAATATATTTACTATTATTCTTTATTAACATTATCTATACTTTTCTTAATAGGAAACATTTTCCTTATGATAAGATTTATCGTATATATAATTTTTATTAATTATATAAAATAGGAATCCGTAGCTTATTGTACCAGTTAAATTTAAACTGTCATGTTTTCAGATGAAGCCCGAAATTTTAGATGGTATCAATCAAGAAGTTGAATCCTTCCTCCGGGACAATATGTCATTTTGGCCTAATGTCCCAACTCCATGCCCAGTGGAAACGTGCGAAAAGTGACTATTCTCTTCATTAACACCATTCCACCGTCACTGGCAATCACTTCATGTCGCCACAATAACACCATTCCACCGTCACTGGCAATCACTTCATGTCGCCACAATAACATTTTTTAATGTGCTTCTTGCAAACGACAGTTCAACCGTACGGATAATGCCAGACGGCACATGAAGAAGAAACATAAGCTAACGTGTTCAACTCTTCCTAACCATGAAGTGGGAAATCGAAACTTTATTGACCCTGAGGAGGCCCAACCCTATCAAAAAGACCACAGAGAACGGCTGCGTCTCAAACGCAAGAGGTTGGCCAAACCAGGGCTATCGTTACAAATGCAGAGATGAGGAAATTGGGATGGAGGACAATGGCTCCATGACGAAGCGGTTTAAATCAAAACATTAAGTGTTTATGACATCGATTTGTTTTCATTCAAACGTGAATAAACAAAATATTGAGTTTTAAAAAAAGGAGGAAAGAGTGTTACTATTATTATTTTTAAAATTGTCATATTTTATTCATGCTATTGTTAATTTGTTGTTTTTCGAATGTTAAAACATTTAAAATTTAAGGTGAGGGGAATGTAGAAGGAGTTACTTTTTAGTTGATTATAAAAATAGAGTTCTACAATCTTTATATTTTCATTATTAACAATTATGCATTTTTTCCAGTATTCATACACTTTGATATATTTTGCTACCTTAAGGTTATTTATTACATTGAATACTATTTATAGATATATACTTCTATTGTTGTGCTAGCATGAACTGTCCACTTGATATCTTGGACATAAATAGGTCAAATAAAGAAATTACTTTAACCAATTAATTATTGTTCTAATAACATTATAAATATGTTTAAGTGTATAATATTATTAATTTTTATTCATAAAAGTGTGTTTCTTAAAAAGTACAATATAGATGTCAAACAGCTACATGGATAATGAATTAGTTTAACTATACTTTCTCAAGTAAATTTCATGTTGCATGCTTTTTCTGTGATACTTTTTCTTGGTTGGCTATATAAGCCGGAATAAATGTGCATTCTGCACTTAGTTTCACAGACGCTAAAGGTAACTACTTGTCACCGAGCTTCGTCTCTCTCTCTCTCTCTCTCTCTCTCTCTCTCTCTCTCTCTCTCTCTCTCTCTCTTTCAAATTATAATCTTACAATAGTAACATCTTCCAAATATACTTATTGAAATACAATGTACATTTAATTATTCCACTAAAAAGAAATAAATATTTGATATTCCCATACATTTCGTTTGTGACTTCCTTTATTTCCAATGTAAATGTAAGGACGAAACTGGGGAGACGGTCAGGACTGTTACATTTGTCTGACTGAGCTTCAGTACACTCTTGATATTAAAACTTATTCACTCAAATGATCAGTTAAGAAACAAAATCTCAATTGGAGTAAAACTTGTTTATATGGTTCCTCTGCAAAACTGCATCAGTCAGATTTAAATCAACGATTCAGGTCAAATAACTTGAAAGTTTCAAACGATTTGGAACAGAGATCTTGATGCAAAATATGAAAAATACCTTCAACACAATAGTGTTTACCTGTTCATACAGAAGGCCGTAACGATCAACTGTGCAAAAGTACCATTTTCGCACAAAACTTATTTTAAGATTCACTCCTGTCAGCTTCCGTTGTGGTTCAGCTCTAATGTTATCTCCCTTTTGAACTCCTGTATGGACAATTATTGAATTAACCAATCAGAATTGTTATAATTGGTTTGCAGTTTTATGTTGCGCTAGTGTAGCTGACTTATAGATGACAACACTTAGAATTATCCAGTTCCCTATAGCACTTCCAGGTAAAAATCAAAGTGCCCTTACTGGGTCCTAATAGACCTTAGCCCCTTCATTCAAGTGTACTTAAAACACTTGTTTATAATTAAGAACCATTTACACAAACTATGATCAAATTTGACTAATAAGTTCATGAAAATATAGTTTTGTATTTTCACAATTGCACCCCTTTTCAGACTCCTTATGGGTATTTAATTCCCTGTACTTTAATAAACTGTAGCGACTGCAAAATATTTCAGAGCTCAAGTCACTAAAATAGATGATAACAAGAGCAGCCCATAAGACATTGGCTTCTATATTCATATCGTTTGTCATAAAAGAACAAACTTTGATTGAGACTGGTGACTGATCTAAGTAAACAGGGCTTATCTCAATTACTAAATTGAGAGGTCTTTTAAGTGTCAAACCTTATATGAAGTTTCAATCCAAAGCATGCAGTGGCTGCTGAAATATAAATGTTAACGATAGTTTCGGACAACTATCATCTCTTTTGAATATTCATGACCAACAGATGAAGGAGGTAGAAATAAAATTTTGGTCATCTTTTTCTTCCTTGCAGTGATTTATTTTTTCCTATCATGTGTTAAATGGTCAGTATTTTAGAAATCACCACTGAAACTTTGATGCTGGTACCAGATTTCTGGGCAATTCTGTGTCATTTCGGAATTAGTTATTTGAACTTGCATCATAGTCGAATAGTTGACATATTATTACTCTGCAAATTGATAAGTGTCATAAAACCATTGAATTTAAAAAAAAAAACTCGTCAGTGTTTGCGTTTTTCCTTTTATAACTGCATGTGTTGAACCAGTGAACAATTTTAACCAGACACATTCTGCAGATTTTGCTTTTTCACTTAGATTTGGACATAAATATTACCATGGGAAACGTAATAGGGGTGTGAGACGTTGTAAGTCAAACAAGGGCCATACTTTAAAAAAATAAATCAGGCAAGAGTTATCCCACTTTGATTTCACAACTGCAAATTAAGCATAACATAAAATTTCAAATCAAATACATTGAGTGGTTGGTAAGATATGGACATGATGGTACTTGTAGAAAAAAAACTTTAATCAAACTTTCTACGTCAAACAAGGGCCATAATTTGCATTATATATTGCAAGAGTTATCTAACTTAGTTATTGTAGTAGGTGTGGTGACAGGGAAGTATTGTGTGAAGTTTAAATCAAATACATTGAGTGAGTGGTGAGATATGATTTTGGTGATACTTGCACTCAAAATTTCTAAGCCTGACAAAGGCCATTATTTATATTATATTTAAGCAAAAGTTATCTAACCTAGTTATTGTAATCAGTTTAATGACTGAGAAGTCTTGTGTGATTTTTTTATCAACAACATTGAGTTATTGGTGAGATTTAGCCTTGTATGCAAGTATTCCCAAATACAAATCAAAGTATCTTTACTGGCGCCTGTAAACCCTATCCGTTTTACTTGAACAAAGTTAAACCCCCTAAGTTTAGTCTTTTATGGGGACCTGCTGGCAACTTGTAAATATCAAATACCCTTTAAAGGACCCAGTCCTTACTGTTATGACTAAACAAAGATCCAGACATCAATATTATCAAATTAATATCTTAAATATGACAAAAACAACAATAATCCAGACATCAAGGTCATTGAAATACTACCTAAAATATGAGAAAAATAGAAAATTTTGTTTTTTCATTATTCCGATGTAAAAAAACAAATTAAGATTCGTACCAAATATAAACACATTTGGGTTTCCAGTCTTTGAGCAGATAAATGTGAGTATTTATTCGTAACATGAAAGTAAATATTAAAGCATAATACAATAATGTATAATGTATTGATCTTTTTTGCCTGTACATATTTTCTAGTCTGTAAAACAGTATCAATTCTGAATTATAAACTGTTTGGCGGAGCTCCAATATATTTGATAATCCTTTCCTTGCACTTTCGAATCACCCCAACATGAATCTTCATCTGTCATATCTTCGTCAACATGCACCTTGATAATCCAAATATGGCTGAACTCTTGAGCTGTGGATATAAATATAATAAAACATGAATATTTAAAGAACTGAACTTTGCTTTGCACTATTTTTTCTAATCTTGTATACTGTATACAATAACTAGGTAAATTTTATCAATATATGATCAATTAACCTAATCACTATTTTCGGGGATTCAAACTGCTCAACCAATTGAGTCAGTCTTACCTCTTTTTTTAATGGGGTTTAATGCCATTTTCTGAAAATGGCAGGTAATGAATATGGCATATTCAGTTTTATTAGAAAGGATAACCTTAGAATGAATCTGAATAAACCAATTCTCCTTCCGCAAGTAACTGGCAAACTTTCTTACACACAGTTTTAGGACCGAGCTATGTTTAAACCCATAACCTCGGCCATGAAAGGTAAGTAGTCTTGGACAACAGCGCTTAACATCACTCAGTCACCGAGGACTTCTGCTGCACTTTTTTTTAATGTAGAAGTTAATACTGGAAAATGAATGTCACTATATGAATGTTGATGTTGAATATTTTAGCGTCATTTTTATACCATCGAGGGTTAACAGACGAATCAGGAAATAAGAAATAGTAAGTGTTCATTAAGATTTTTATTGTTATTTTTTTTATTTAAGGAAACTTACTGGTTTAGTGTTAAACATCATTTGACTGACAGTTTATATCACTCTTGGCAAGGCTACGATGAAAGCTGAGATGAATGATGTTTGAAAGCCTTGTACCTAAACCATGACCTCTGATACAAGCAGCCAACACTCTATCCACTGCCCTATCACACCGCTTCATTCTGATATAATATGATATTAAAATACAGCTGTTTTGATATATATACTGTATAAAATATATACACCATATAGAAATATATATTATCACATAAACCTATGATATCTTTTTCATATTAATAAAGTGTAATATCACGTCCGATTCATCGTTCAGTGTTTTCTGTATAACTCAGTTCTCGTACGTCATTCTGACTTTCTCGGTTATATTCATAAAATGGCATTGATGTGTGTCATGGTAAAATGGTGTTATTTTGTGACGTTATGTCATACGACAAATGAAGGAAACAAATATGCCAGACTTTTAAATTTAAAGTTAATGTTTTTGTGATAAAAATAATGTTACGTTAGTGTTAATTTATTATTAACTTTATTAAATTGGTTGGCGAAAATGATATGTCCGGCAGAGCATAGCTTCATATAGTTTGCCAACTTGTTTAATAAATTCAATACTTGTTCTTTTATTCTCTTATAATATAATCTGCATGTGAAATGTAGAACTGACAAGTGACTGTCTATGATACAAACTGTTCAAATAACGCTTTACATGATGCATGATTTGGCTTCACAAGTTCATTTTGTTCAATTTGCCTTAAACTAAAGAATATACCGGTAGGTATGAAATATCTATCAAGTCAATGCATAAAAAAAATCAGATTTAAAATGAAATAGTAACAAACTACATTTAAATTAATGTATAGTTGATACCTGCAATAGTAATGGTTTTACCAACTACCGTATAGGACACAACTGTGATAGCTGGCTCCTTTCTTATTTATGACACTGGGGTTTCTCAATCGTCTTAATGTAGTGGCAAGTTGGACAACTTGTATCAAAATATAAATATGCTTTACATATATCATACCTACAGAATCAAATATAAATCAGAAATTTTAGAGCGAATATATCAGGATTTTTCGAAATTTTTTCTGTTGAGTCCTATCGTTATATTATTCTAAAAGGGAACATATCAGCATTTTTCAAAATTTAAATTTCAAATATACAATGACATATACTCACTGACCCCGTATAGCCAAAACTATGTCTCTATAAATATGCCAGAATGATATATTAAAAAAAAGACTTTCCTCAATTCTGTTTATATCAATTTTCTAAATGATTATGAAATGGTTTTTAACATTGCTTATAATTATTTATTTTAAGACATTTATAGCGCTTTATCCTGATACACCCCTTTAAATGACAAATGTTATACTGCAGGTTGTTTCCCTTTGAGGATTAATGACTATATGTAACATTTTTTAAATGAACAATAGTTATTTCCCTTCGACCATTAACAGCTATATGTAACAAAAATTCGTCATAATAGATTAACTCAACTGGAGTTATTTCCCTTTGATCATTAATGACTAAAAGTAACATTTTTAAACTGAACAAAGAGTTATTTCCTTTTGACCATCAATGACCATAAGTAACATTACTAACTGAACAAGATTTATCTCCAATTAAACATTAATATCTATACGTAACAATAAGTCAATTGATCTGGAGATATTTCTCTTTAACCATTAATGACTATACATAACAATAATTCAACTTAACTTGAGTTGTTACCCTTTGAGTAATAATGACAATATGTAACATTTTTTTAACTGAACAATAGTTATTTCCCTTTAACCATTAAAAGCTATAAGTAACAAAAATTCAACTGAACTGGAATTATTTTCTTTTGACCATTAATGACAGTAAGAAACATTTTAACAGGACAATAGTTATTTCCCTTTGACCATTAACAAATATACGTAACATTTAATCAACTGAACCGGATTTTTATCCCTTTGACCATTAATGACTGTAAGTAACATTTTTAACTGAATAAGAGTTATTTCCTTTGACCGTAACAACAATTCAACTGAACTAGATTTATTTTCCTTTGACCATTAATGACTGTAAGTAACATTTTCAACTGAATAACAGTTATTTCCTTTGACCGTAACACGATTGCATCTGAACTAGAGTTATTTCACTTTGCCCATTAATGACTTGAAATATCATGTTTAACTGAACACGAGTTGTTTTCCTTTGAACATTAATAACTACAAGTATCATTTATAACTGAACACGATTTATTTCCCTTTGACGATTTATGACTATAAGTAACATTTCTAAATAAACAAGCTTTATTTCCCTTTGGCCATTAATAATTATACATAACAATTATTCAACTTGACTGGAGTTATTCCCTTTGACCATTCATCTCTGTAAGTAACATTTTTTTAACTGAACAAGAATTATTTACCTTTTACCATTAATGACTATAAGTAAAACTAATTCAACTGAACTGGAATTATTTTAATTTGAACATTGATAACTATATTTAACAATAAATCGACGTCATAATAATTTAACTCAACTGGATGTATTTCCCTTTGACCATTAATGACGATAAGTAACATTATTAACTGAACAAGATTTTTCTCCAATTAAACATTAATATCTATACGTAACAATAATTCAATTGAACTGGAGATATTCTCTTTAGCCATTAATGACTATAAGTAACAATAATTCAAGTTAACTTGAGTTGTTTCCCTTTGAGTATTAATGACAATATGAAACATTTTTTAACTGAACAATAGTTAGTTCCCTTTGACCATTAACAGGTATATGTAACAAAAATTCAACTGAACTGGAATTGTTTTCCCATTGACCGTTAATGACAATAAGAAACATTTTAACAGGACAAGAATTATTGACTTTGACCATTAACAAATAAACGTAACAATTATTCAATTGAACCGGATTTTTTTTCCTTTGACCATTAATGACTGTAAGTAATATTTTCAACTGAATAAGAGTAATTTCCTTTGACCGTAACACTGATACAACTGAACTAGAGTTATTTCACTTTGTCTATTAATGATTTGAAGTATCATGTTTAACTGAACGCGAGTTGTTTTCCTTTGAACATTAATTACTATATGTAACAATAATTCAATTGGACTGGAATTACTTTCCTTCGACAATTAATGGCTACTTGTATCATTTTAAACAGAACACGATTTATTTCCCTTTGACGATTTATGACTATAAGTAACATTTCTAAATAAACAAGCTTTATTTCCCTTTGGCCATTAATAATTATACGTAACAATATTTCAACTAACAAGAATTATTTACCTTTTACCATTAATGACTATAAGTAACACTAATTCAACATTACTGGAGTTAATTCAATTTGAACATTGATAACTATATACAACAATAAATCGACGTCATAATAGATTAACTCAACTGGAGTTATTTCCCTTTGATCATTAATGACTAAAAGTAACATTTTTAAACTGAACAAAGAGTTATTTCCTTTTGACCATCAATGACCATAAGTAACATTACTAACTGAACAAGATTTATCTCCAATTAAACATTAATATCTATACGTAACAATAATTCAATTGATCTGGAGATATTTCTCTTTAACCATTAATGACTATACATAACAATAATTCAACTTAACTTGAGTTGTTACCCTTTGAGTAATAATGACAATATGTAACATTTTTTAACTGAACAATAGTTATTTCCCTTAAACCATTAAAAACTATAAGTAACAAAAATTCAACTGAACTGGAATTATTTTCCTTTGACCATTAATGGCAATAAGAAACATTTTAACAGGACAAGAGTTATTTCCCTTTGACCATTAACAAATATACGTAACAATTATTCAATTGAACTGGATTTTTTTTCCTTTGACCATTAATGACTGTAAGTAAGATTTTCAACTGAATAAGAGTTATTTCCTTTGACCGTAACAATATTGCATCTGAACTAGAGTTATTTTGTTTTGTCCATTAACGACTTTAAGTATCATGTTTAACTGAACGCGAGTTGTTTTCTTTTGAACACTAATAACTATATGTAACAATAATTCAACTGGACTGGAGTTAATTCCATTCGACCATTAATGACTACAAGTATCGTTTTTTAATTAACACGATTCATTTCCCTTTGACGATTTATGACTATAAGTAACGTTTCTAAATAAACAAGCTTTATTTCCCTTTGGCCATTAATAATTATACGTCACAATAATTCATTTCAACTGGAGTTACTTCCCTTTGACCATTAATCACTGTAAGTAACATTTTTTAACTGAACAAGAATTATTTACCTTTTAGCATTAATGACTATAAGTAACACTTATTCAACTGAACTGGAGTTATTTTAATTTGAACATTGATAACTTTATATAACAATAAATCGACGTCATAATAATTTAACTCAACTGGAGTTATTTCCCTTTGACCATTATTGAAGATAAGTAACATATAAACTAAACAAGATTTATATCCATTTAAACATTAATAGCTTTATGTAACAGAAATCCAACTGAACTGGAGATATTTCTCTTTAACCATTAATGACTAAATGTAACAATAATTCAACTGAACTATAGTTATTTCCCTTTGACCATTTATGACTTAAAGAATCGTTTATAATTGAACACGAGTTGTTTCTCTTTGAAAATTAATATCTATAGGAAACGCTTCTAACAGAACAAAAGTTATTTCCCTTTGACCATTCATAACTATACGTAACAATAATTCAACTTAACAAGAGTTATTTCCCTTTGACATTCATGACTATAGTATTATGTTTAAACTAAACAAGAGTTATTATCCTTCGACCATTAACAATAATTCAACTGAACTAGAGTTATTAACCTTTGATCATTAATGATTATAAATATCATTTTAACTGAACACGAGTTATTTCCCTTTGATC
Source organism: Panopea generosa (assembly GCA_029582155.1). Lineage (NCBI taxonomy): Eukaryota > Metazoa > Mollusca > Bivalvia > Adapedonta > Hiatellidae > Panopea > Panopea generosa. Next base: position 19,101,604 of record CM055911.1, on the reverse strand, counting down.
ATTAATCACTATAATTATTATTTTTAACTGAACAAGAGTTATAGCCAAATGACCATTTATGACTATTAGTAACAACAATTCAACTGAACAAGAGTTATTTCCCTTTGTCAATTAATGACCATAAGTTTTTATTCTTAGCTGAAAAAGAGTTATTTCCCTTTGACCATTAATGACTATAAGTTATATTTTTAACTGAACAAGAGTTATTCCCTTTGGCTTTTAATTACTTTTAATAACATTAATTCAACTGAAATTGAGTTATTTCAATTTGAACATTGATAACAATAAGTTACAATAATTAAACTGAACAAGAGTTATTTCCTGAGTTTTTCACTTTGACTATTAATGACTATAAGTAACACTTCTAACTGAACAAGAGCTATTTCCCTTTGACCAGTATAAACTATACGTCACAATTATTCAAGTGAATTGGAGATATTTCCATTTGACCATTAATAACTTTACGTATCAATAATTCTACTGAAATAGAGTTATAACCCTTTCACCATTGATGACTATAAGTAACATTTTTATTTGAACAAGAGTTTTTGGCTTTTGACCATTAATAAATATACGTAACACTAATTTAACTAAACAAGAGTTATTTTCCTTAGACCATCAATGACTATTAACAAAAATACTTCGAGTTATTTGCCTTTTGCCATTAATAACTATACGAAACAATAATACAACTGAACAAGAATTATTTACCTTTGACAATTAAAAATGATACATAACAATAATTCAACTGAGCGGGACTAATTTCCCTTTGACAAGTGATAACTATAAGTAACTCAAATTCAACTGCACAATAGTTATTTCCCTTTGACCATTAATAACTCTACGTAACAGTAATTAATATGAACTGGAGTTATTTCACTTTGACCGTTATTAACTCTACATAACAATAACTTATATGAACTTGAGTTATTTCCCTTTGACTATTAATAAATATACCTAAATATAATTCAAATGTACTGGAGTTATATCCCTTTGAATATTAATAATTATACGTTAAAATAATTCAACTGAAATAGAAATAAAATATATGAATATATTCAATAATGTTCAAAGGGAAGCAAATCCAATTTAGTTGATTAATGTGACGGATAGTCTATAATGGTAAAAAAGAAACAACTTTAGTTCAGTTTAAATATTTTTACTTATTGTTACTTATGGACAAAAGGATAAAAGGTAAAGGATTTAATATGATTTCCATATGCTAGCTTTTATATGATTCTAAAGTGCTAGATTTCATATGATTATTATTTGCTAGGTTTATGATATGCTCCCCATATGCTAGGTTACACATATATTTTGACATCAACCGCGAAAGAGAAATCAATTTCAAAGTTGTTAATGACATGTCTGCCAGGAAGAAAGATAAGCGTTTAACGTTTCTTTTTGTATATAGATGATTATTCAGTAGGATGGGGGACAGTTCTATCAGATATGATAGATCTATTTTACAGCATTCAGAATATAGTGTTTATACACATATCACTACTAATCTAGGGTTGTATCTTTGTATTATTATGTTAAGTCTCTCATAAAATACGCGTACATGTAAATAAAACTAGTGTCATCTCTCTCTCTCTCTCTCTCTCTCTCTCTCTCTCTCTCTTGTGTCTCATCTAATTGGCATTCATCATTACTCACCGATATTCAAGTTGGAAAGTTATCATCGATTAATTGCGGAGATGGGTGTGCTTGAATACTGGTTAACCTTACAGGGTACAAGGAAAGAGTATTTAAGTTAACTGATGGCATAAAAATGACGCTGAATATTAATCAAGAAATCAATCTGACTATTGACCATGTCGTCAAAATACAAATCATGTAATATAGTATTGCATTTCTGAAAGTTGAGAATTAAGCATTTTAACTGATGACAACATTTTATTAATATTTGAATTGATAAAACTACATCATTATCTCCTCTATGCATACACATTGTACTGCATTAGTCGTGTGTAACTAAACATTTGTGTAAATTATTAATCCACGTGCATTTTACACTCGGGAACATCATGCCAATGAAAATTAACCTACTTCATGATCAGATAGTCAATACTGGTTCCCAGCTTGTGAATTAGCTAAGATAAACTCCATAGACAGGGAGGAGAACCGTAAATGTGTATCAAAAGTGCTCATCTGTAAATTCACTGTATATTGCCATTTGACATGTGCTTTTATTTTAGTCCAGTTGGAGAAATAACAAAGGATAAACATCTGTTTTAAATATGGCGAGATATTTATTAAATTAATTTTTTGGGGCATTTTTATTTCTTTTTTGCCCCTTCTCAAAATTTTTGGGGTGGCATACAGTAATCGTAGTGGTTGTCTGTCCGTCCGTCCGATATTTCGTGCCCGGCCTGTAACTATGTCATGTATAGATGGATTTTAAAAACAATTGCTACACATGATTAATATAACATAACGACGTGTTGCACTTAACACACAGACTCCCACTTCAAAGGTCAAGGTCACACTTTATTTTTGTTTGACAACACTTTTAGTCTTTTTGTGATTTCGTGTCCGGTCTGTAACTTTGTCAGCTATGGGTACAAAAACACTTGGCTCAATTCATCAGCATGACACGACGACGTATCGTGCTTAACTGCTTAAAATCCACAACCATACCTCAAAGGTCAAGGTCACACTCTATGTGAGATTTCGTGTCCGGTTTGTAACTTTGTCTATATATATGGATTTCAAAAACACTTGACTCAATTGATCAACATGACATGACGAAGTGTCGCGTGTAAGACCCAGCACCTTTATATCGTGTCTGGTCTGTAACTTTGTCTTATACGAAGGGACTTAACTAGGTTCGTTTGATCAAGATGACATGACGACGTGTCGAACGTAAGACCCAGAACCGTATATCAAAGGTCAAAGTCACACTTTTAGTTTGTTTGACAACACTTAGTCTGTTTGAGATTTTAAGTCCAGTCTGTAACTTTGTCATACATGGATGTATTTCAAAAACGCTTTGATCAATTGATCAACATGACACGACGAGTCGTGTGTAAGTCCCAGAACCTAACCTCCAAGGTGAAGTTCATACTTTCAATTTGTTTGATATTTCATGTCTTACATGGAGGGATTTTAAAATATCTTTACAAAAGTGATCAACATGTCATGGTTATGTGTCACCTGCATTGTGTTGTAGAAATACTGAGACCTTTACATTATATGTCAAGGTCAAGGTTACACAAAGGTCAAGACCACACTTTAATGAAAAAAAAAAAATGAAACGTCAGTCCATTTTTCTTAATATCCATGGATACATTTCAACCCCAGCCTTTTACAAAATATATCATTATATACACAGACCATAAGGGGGGGGGGGGGGGGGGGGGGGGCACGTGACACTTACCAGTGACATTTATTGTTTGAATATATAACCAGAAAGTAACATTTCATTTTTTACGTTAAGGACAATCATTTATGATAACTTTATGATATCCTCATTAACAACAACGGGTACTGATTCTGCCGAAGAAACTCAGTCAGTGTGTCACGGAAGCTCCGAGTTTATTGGGCAGTCTGGGTAGATAATTATAAATCAATATTTGCTGTTTATAAGCCACTACTCTGAAAATCATTTTCATTGCACTATTTTTATTAATTCATCCACTTTCTGGTGTCGCAGGCGGCACTATACATGACTTCCTGATACTCTTTATGTATACTCTTTATGTATACTCTTTATGTATTCTCTTTATGTATACTCTTTATGTATACTCTTTATGTATTCTCTTTATGTATACTCTTTATGTATACTATTTATGTATACTCTTTATGTATACTCTTTATGTATTCTCTTTATGTATTCTCTTTATGTACACCCTTTATGTACACCCTTTATGTACACCCTTTATGTATACTCTTTATGTATACACTTTATGTATACACTTTATGTATACTCTTTTTGTATACTCTTTATGTATACTCTTGGCCATCCTTCCCACACTCTGTCCCAGAATCTGGCTGCACTATACATTTATACCCTCGCCCGTCACTCCCACCCTCTGTCCCAGAATCTGGCTGCACTATACATTTATACCCTCGCCCGTCACTCCCACCCTCTGTCCCAGAATCTGGCTGCACTATACATTTATACGCTTACCTATCCTTCCCACCATCTGTCCGAAAACTGGCGGCACTATATATGTATACTCTTGCCCAACTCTCCCACCCTCGGTCATCCTGTGTCCCAGAAAATGGCACATATATAATCTTGCCCCCCCCCCTCCCCCAGGAACTGGCGGTACTATACATATATACTGCTGTCCATCCCTTTCAGAAACTACGAATCTTCCGAAGGGGAAAAAGTGCTTATATATTTTGACATAATCATATTTTTGCACGCAGGCATAGGGCAATGAGTGAAACATGTACAGCATTTTGTTTTAAATTGTTTGTGTATTTGTACTGGGTTTTGCGGTTCTATGTTCAACAGTAATGTATCTATATGAATCTAGCCAACCATTAATTTCACATATACCGTAATATATGCACTTTAGACTGTCACACTTACATTTGTACTCCAAACTTCATGAGTTCATATTCAATTCAAGCAGAACACATTTTTAAAAAAAAAAAAAAAAAAAGAACATGGGCATTAATTGCTGCCAATTTCACAATTATGCTCTAAATAGGTGTCACTTTTTCACATACAGGGGTCAAATAAGCCTAAATTCTTACCGTGGAAATAGTTCCATTTGTGTATAGCTACCAGTCCACTCAAGTTTGCACCATTCTCTGTGAAACTATGTTCTCTAAACAAATCGACATTGCAATAGTACATGTGAAGTGTATTTTCACAATCAAAACATCATGAACAACCGCTATCAATTTTCTATGGAAGTTCTTTAACATTTTGACCCCCTGGTTCCTGTTCGAAGTCCATATAGCATATGTCGGCACATCTACCCGTGGTTCCTGGTTTTTGCTAGGTGGTTAATCAATACTTTACGCAAATTATCTCTACAAGTTGCATGGTCTGTCACCACGTAGGGGAATCAAATGCACGACCTCTGGATTGACAGTTAAAGTCACTATCACTTAGATGCATTATAATACACTACAATAATCTCTCCTGAATATTAATATGAACTGCTGCAATACACAGGCACAAGTTCTTGTTACAACACAAAATCAAGAGAAAAAAATACTAAAATTCCACCGGTTGCAAATGTATTGTATTCCTTCTCAGTTATACTCAAATTCCTCTTAGTCAGTTATGCTCAAGGTCTTCACATTTAGTTATACTCGAAGATTTCCTAGTCAAATATGCTCAAAGGCTTCATAGTCAATTATGCTGAAAGTCTTCCTATTGAGTTATACTCAAAGACTTCCTAGTCAGTTATACTTAAATTCCTCCTAGTCAGATATAACCAAAGTATTTTTAGTCAACTACGCTCAAAGTATTCCTAGTCGGTTATGCCCAAAGTCTTCCTATTCAGTTATGCTCAAAGTATTTTTAGTCAGTTATAATTATAAGTTCTAGTCAGTTATGCTTAAAGTCTTCCTATTCAGCTATGCTCAAAATATTCCAATTCATTAATGCTCAAATTCCTCCTAGTCAGTTCAACACAAAGTATTTCGAGTCAAGTATGCTCAAAGTATTCTTAGTCAGTTATGCTCAAAGTATTCCTTGTCAACAATGTTAAAAGTTTTCCCAGTCAATTATGCTCAAAGATTTCCTAGTCAGTTATGCTCAAGGTATTCCTAATCAGTTGTTCTCAAATTTCTCCTAGTCAGGTATGCTTAAAGTAATCTTAATCGGTTTTCCTCAAAGTATTCCTAGTCAATTATGCTCAAAGTATTCCTAGTCAATTATGCTCTAAGTCTTTCTAGTCAGTAATGCTCAAAGTATTCTTAGTCAGTTAGGTTCAAAACCGTCCTAATCAGTTATGCTCGAAGTATTCCTTGTCAATTATGCTCAAATTATTTCTAATAAACCCTAATGATTTATTCTTAAATTCCTCCTAGTCAGTTTTTCTCAAAGTCTTGAACATTGTCAGTAATACTCAAATTCATTCTAGTCAGTTATGCTTAAATTATTCCTAGTATTCCTTTTCAGTCGTACTCACAGTATTCCTAGTCAGTTATGTCTAAATTACTTCTTGCCAGTTATGTCCAAAGTATTTCTAGTCAGTTATGCTCAAAGTATTTCTAATCAGCCATGTTCAAAATATTCCTAGTCAGTTATGCTCAAAGTCTTTCTAATTAGCTATACTATTCTTTGTGTGTTATGCTCAAATAATTCACAGTCAGGTATGCTCAAAGTATTCCTAATCAGTTTTGCTCAATGTATTCATAGACAGTTATGTCCAAAATAACCCTCCTCAGTTATACCCAAAGTTTTCATAGTCAGTTATGTCCAAAGTATTCCGTGTCAGTTATGCTCAAAGTATTCTTAGTCAGTTATGCAAAAAGTATTCCTAGTCAGCAATGCCTTAAGTCTTCCATATCAGTTGTGCCCAAAACCATCTCAGTCAGTTATGCTCAAAGTCTTCCTAGGCAGTTTTACTAAAAGGGGGAACTATTTCTACCGATTTAAAAAAAAAACAATAAAAGTAAATAAACTTATACCATATTCACCCTAATAATCGCCTCGATGCATTATACAAAGTAGGGGGTGTCCAAACAATTTTTAAAAAAATACAGTCAGTCAGGTTAACGAAATCACATGTAATTTAAGACCTAAATGATAAATTAACATCGATCATGGGTTAGTGTAAATTTATATTTTTTTGCAATATGAGCACATTGATTCTGGTTTGAACAATCTTCTAGTTAACTGTATGATGGTAAGAGTTCAATAAATGTTGGAGAATTTACAAAGCAAAAGGAAGATAGCAAATATGAAAATCACATTGTAACATAAAAATTATTTATATAAATATATTTATAAAATCTTACAATCAATAAAACTCGACTAGTGTGCTTAATTTACTTCATCGTTTGATTTCAGTGTCAATATTTTCTTTAACATTTTCGACATAGAGATAAGTCCAATATGACCATATGGTTCCGATTTTTGGGGAATACAGAATCAAAGCACGACAGAGTTAATCCGGAAGTATTCATACAATAAACAGAAACTACAAACACTGCAGATTTAGAAGAAAGTGGCAGATTTCAATTTAAATAATTGCTACTAGTCGAGTAATTCGGAATTGATGTAAAAACTTAAAAATGATTAATGATAGAATAGTAAATAATGCTACAATATGATGAATTGGTTAAGTGTCAATAGCCAAAAGAACTGATCGACATTTGTAAACTAATTACTAAACTCTAATGGCATGAGTGTTGTATGGGCAAATAAATCCATAACAAACGAAAAAAATGTTTCTTAAAAACTTTTATTTTGAGGTTAAAAGATCAATACTTTCAGGGAAGTCATTTCGTGACCAGAGATAGCTCTAAAGTTGCATTGTATAAAAAAAGTTACGTCTACACATAAAGACGAACAGTTTTTGAACTGTGTTACAATAAGGACATTATTTGTTATAAATACACTCGTCAAACTAAGATCTCTAAAATTAGCATAATACTAATACAAAAGGGTGTGAAATGCTCAAGTAAGCATAACTCGAATCTATGAGGGTGTGGAACACTTAACTAGGCATAATACTATCAGAGAGTGTGAAACGCTTAAAGGGATACAATGATATTCGTTTTCATATGAACTGATTCACACTAGTTCGTCTTCGTACATATCTGAAATAGATAAAAAAGCATTGAAACTTGGTAAAGTCATATTGAAAATGGTTTACTTGAAAGATATGTAAAAAATCAAAATACTTAATAAAAAGTATTGTTATTTGATATTAACCAGTGTTTCTGAAGTAATTAATTAATTATAACATGTTATTTGTTGGTCGGCCCTCAATGACATTTAATTGTTAAAACTCGATATGTAGGCCATTATGTATATTTTTGAAAACATATCGTAGTCAGTGGTGTATTAATTAAAGTTCACATCATTATTAAGTAAGGAACTTTATCAAAATAAATATATAGTTATTGGTTTTGGTAGTATGATACGTATACATATAATATTTACACACAGCGAAATTAGAAAATCTTAACTTAGATGTGTGTGTAAAAATGTTGGCATAGTGTTAGTCCGTTGGTCTAGTGGAAATCTGTTTATTTAAACGCAGTTAATAATCAGCCAGCTGTAAAAAGCCTGTTATGTATGGCAGATGCACAAATGCTCATTATTCAACAGACACGTTATCAACCAAACATTTTACCTGACGCATTTATCGCTCCGCCAATGGCCACGTGGCGTTGTGTATCCAAGTAAATACAATGTAATACAATGTTGTGTTTACTTAGAGATTTTTCGCTTGTCATAGAAAAATGGCGGCTCTAGAAACAATACCGATCGCTGATTGGATGATTAACTTGTTTAACTGACAACTATCTTTAGGTCAATTGAAAGCACATTATAATTTTGTTTCAAAACGGTGCCTAAATAATTTAGTCTTAAAAGAAACTTAAGCAGCCACAATAAGAATGCAAATTTCAGTTTCAGTTAAAACACTTTATGTTTAATTATATCCCTTGTCCATTTTATCGTTTAACTATGGGTACAAAACTTCACTTCAAATGTGTGAAAACAGAAATTTGTTCAAATACATCCATACCAACATCATTGCAGTGTTTAGAACAGAATTGTGAAAGTAACTCATTTCTTTTTGGCATTACCTGTGTTAAACGAATAGAAATACAACACAAAAAGTTTATTGAGAAAAGAACTAACACATTGAAAGTTAAATTAGAAATTTCGAATTGATTGCATTTAGGTCAGCTACGGTAACCACCATTGCGTTTTCCATAGACTTACCATTAAAACGTTTGACCTTATTTTCACTATTTCTAACATTCGTGGACAAAAAAAGTCCTACATCATATTAAAGTACTATCTTAGACTCAAATTAAAATGTCCCCAAAATGGGGTCAAAAGTACCTCTTTTTACCACTCCCCCCCCCCCCCCCCCCCCTGAAGTTGGGTACTCCAACTTTCATCATGAAAAAAACATCACTAAATTTCACTAATTTTACTTGCCATAGTTTCCTTAATAAAATGAAATTAGTCAGTCACAGAAACATAATTTTTTATTGACACAAACATAATAAACTTATATTATATTGTAATCATTTGCAAGTTTTACATTTTCATCCAAACAGAAGTAAGCTCACTGTAAGAATAAATGCCCTGAACATCCCTATACTTTTTTCAGCCAATCAAAGAGCTCCTCTCAATGGTGGTAGCTGACCTAATGACAGTGTTTTTACACGACTTGTGATAGCATCATGTATTGTTTGACACCTAGTTTAAAAACAAGGCTTTATGTCTTATATCAAGGATGTCACTCGAATAACCATGACCGGTCTTACCTTTTCTCTTACAGGGAGCATTACTTAGTAATGACATACGAGCACGCCGATTGGTCAATTCCTTTAGCGGAAGTTTAATTACGTCACAGTTTTGTACAACGTATTAGAGTGCTATGAACTGTAGGACAGGCAGGGAATTCAATGCTTTTGCATTATAGACCTGAGTTGGGAGATGTCTGGTACTGGGATAGACTTACACTGTTCCAGGGCGGAAACTCATGAAGTCACTTCTTCAGTTTAGTTTATTTAAACTTATTTATTTTCCTTCGATTGTTCTTATATCTTAAGAAAATCACGCTCGAAGTATACCTGGGTTGAAACAGTACTAAGCATATGGCGATCAAGTGTCTTCCTTAAGGACACCACAAATAGCCGTGGCAGAAGATCGCAACCACAACCCTTCAATCCTGTGTCCAATGCTCTACCGCTAGACCACACTCTTCCCCACCTTCTCCATTAAGCAGCTACTTGTCTTAAGCAGCCACAGTTGATTTGTCCAATTTTTATGATTTCTGAGTAAACTAATTTGTAAAAAGCAAAACTTGTCCTAAAAGACCAATTTTGCTTCTTCCCTTGAGTGACTGCTAAAGACTGGTTTGACTGTAGGCCTATATTATTTTATTTGTCGCGAGATATAACTGCCCATCGACAACATTTCGGTTATGGTAAACTAAATATCTACGCCTGTTGATCACGTGAGACAAAATTTAAAGATATATTTAATAGCAATGCAACTCACTTGACCCATCGGCTAACTGAATACTGTTAACCTCTTGACCTTCCATTGCTTCTATTGCCGAGGGTTCCAAATGTGGCTCACTTGTCCTGGCTGGGAGAGATATGTTCAGCAATGGAACACTTCTCCTGCGGCGAAATTCTTTGTGTTTTTCAAAATACCTCTTTCGGCCCTTTGTCATGGTATTTTCGTCTAAACTATATTCAACTTGATTAAAAACAACTTTATCACTGTTCGATTCATTGAATTTAGATGTTAACGTGAAAATGTCGTCTGATGCTTGAACCTGATCTGTGTCACAAGACGATTGAAACTCCTCGGTATCATGAGACGCATTATATTCACTGATATTTTCATGAAACCCAGCTTCAAGTTGAGGCAGCGTTCTGCAATTCAGATTTATATTTCCTCCTGCGTCACGATGAATCAGTTCTTTAAACGCTTTCTTTTGTGGTTGCATAATAATATTTGCATCGTATAGTACGTTTGAGTGTCTCATTGTATCTTCTGACTTTGAAATATTTTTTCTTAGTAGATTGGAAGGAATTGGCAAGTTGCAATCTAAATAATACTGATGGATCAATTCTTGACTCAGATGAGAAACATCGTACGAATCTTCATCACATGCGTAAATTTTACCTGGATAATTGTTTGATATTGCAGGTTCGCTCTGACGCCTGAAACCGTACGCGCCACCATACACATCGATTCTTGGATTGAAATCGATGTCAGGAACGCTTTGACGCTTAAAATAATGACGGGATTTACTTTTTCTTCGTATAGTTGATATATTACTACATCGGCTTGAATTTCCACTGTTGTATTTAAATAAAGGTCGTTTGCCTGATGCCTGTTTACTGCCAACTGTGTCTCTGTTTTTCAGGTTATTATTTGATGATTTAAACTCGTGTTGATTTTCTTCGTCCGATTCAAATCCCATTTGAACGTGATCACTTAACTTTGATAAGTTACCACACATGTCAGGCAGTTCGTTGTCATGGTAGTGTTGCGGTTCACTTTCAATTGACGACGAATCAAATGTTGCAAGGTGAACGTCAGCACACGTGTGTAGTGACGTCGTGTCCGGTATTAACTCGTTAATTCCTTGTTGATGGACTGAATGTAAATACGCATCATTAGGGGTATCCGCGTGTGTGCTTGTCATAACGCACCTAAATCAATGAAATAAAAATGAAATTAACACATTTTATTATAGTCAAATAATATATTTTTAAACGTTTATGGTCTCACTTATCAAAAACCTTACCGTAGTCACGGTCAAGTCTTGCAACAAAGAAATTAAAGTTATTACAACTTCAACAAATCACGCTTGGTATCTTCCTAAGAACAACCAGTACAAAGCATATGCAGAAAAAGTGTCTTGCTTAAGGACACCGCACATAGCCGTGGATGAGGATAGAACCCACAACCCTCAGATCCTGGGCACGATGCTCTACCACTGGACCACGTGCTGCCTAAGTGTTATTTATGTTGGTGTGACATTTTTTTTTGTTGAAACTGTTTATAATGGTCATGTATCTTTGTACAGTTGAGAACAGTAAAACATGACTGAAGATATATAACAATTGGGGGCTACGTAATGATGCACTGCAACAAGAAATGCACGGAACTATCAAAAGTCTATAATGACTAACCTATGTTTTCTCCTGCATATTTGTACCATAAATGGACTACATGCATCTATTGAAACAAGACATCTTTAAAATATTTAGAAATATGTTCAGTTATCCAGATCTGCATTTTTTTTCTAGATGTAAAACAGTACAAAATGAATTGTTGTGTGGGAAGTTTAAGGTGTAAGCCCGCCATTGATTTGTGTTTTTTAGTCTATAGTAAATAAAAACAATTTGCATGTGGGTTATGCATTGATGGACCAAAACTAAAGATGTGAAATTTACATTATATTGTTTGGCAAAGCGAGTAACCATTGATACTTTTACATTGTAAATGAGGAAAAGACAAAGTTCCTTAAAGTCCGGCTAGTGAGGAAATTACCAATGGGAAGCACTTCCTAGTCAGAAATTCACCCGTTATTTTCCTTAAGTCAGAGCACCACCATTGGCAACAGGAAATGCTTCCGTGGGTTAGTCGGTTACTGGCGGTTATAAATAATCTTCTTGAAAAAAAGGCATTTTCCTTATTTAAATATTCTTTGGTTTTATTTGAATGGCATTATTGACGTATTATGAAGCATTCTCATGTTTGAATTGTGAATTTAAAAAGAAAATGATGCTTGGAAATTGGAGTATGAATATATTTATGATAAAAGTTTAACAATAAGAATGAAAAACGAACAGCACCAATATAAAATTTAACACCATCTATTTCCAATTTAACACCACAAATAGTAAGTTTGAACAAGCAAAGAAATATACAATAATGTAACGTTTGGCCTACCATAACAAGCATGCAATTCGAAACGATAGAAACATCTGAATTATCAGTATATTGATTTTACTGTTTAAAACTACCAATGTTACTTTTAATCCGTCTTATCTTGGCGAACTACCTGCAATGCTTCTGCTTTTATGACAGGCTCTCTGATATGCAACATTGATAAACTTTGCGTTATGACCAAATATCTAGATTAACAAGATCAAGAAGACAAAAGAACGATATAACGTGTGGTTTATGACGAAAGTCGGGTGTTTAATTTTCACGATATTGATTTCTATTTCCAGTCGAACATGGGGCTCAGTAACGTGTCAATAAGTTACCGGCCCGGTAACACTCGCGTGGAACGGTTTAAAGATGCCTCCCCAATATCGCCGACTGATTTTCGATCTGAACAATAAAGCTGCACATCATATACTTCAGATATGCTATCCAATAACTTATATTGTATTGTGTCTCTGTAGTGTAAAATGCTTAAATTTTGTTGACCAAATACTAAATCGCGTTTCGCGATAAAGTCACTCATTGACCAGTAGCGGGTTATGCTAGAACATTGACGAATAAAAAGGAAAATGACGAGTAGTTTATAAACGAATTTCATAAAAATAAGATAAATTACAGGTCTCACTACACTGTTGATTTTGTTCTTTGTTCTATATAAAATAAGCTCTAAGATTTCCCTTGTAAAAAAAAGAATTCCAACACCTTAAGATTTTTTTAAAAAAGAAGTCCTCAAATACTCATAAATACATGCATATGATGAAATACTATAAAAGTCACTTTTAACATCAGTGATGTATTAATGCAGTATATGCTAAACCAACGTTTGCTCTACTCATCTGCAGCAAGAAATCACAACTACTACGAACCATTTTGAAAATATTTCAAAACCAAATTACATAGGCCTTGTTTTTATGCGTAAGAATCATGTTACCGTTGGGAAAAAGAGGCGTAACTATGTGGTGAGACGTACAAGAACGGAATTAACTATTATCTTTGAATGAGACTTTCCTGTTTGTGATTCCAAATAAACTTTCCATAATTTGCTGAACAGAAAGTTAAAGTTGATGCATTTTTAAACAACGAATGAAGCAGAAAAAAATGTTGCAAATGTAATTTATTTACATAATTTTTATAAGATCTAACGTTTTATATTATCTTTACATAATATTAATATAGTGCGAGATATTCGTACAATGCTTACAACACACGTTTAAATATGCATCACCTTATGTATCTCTATATAGATATGCATCACCTTATGTATATCAATATAGATATGCATCACCTTATGTATCTATCTATATATATATATAGAGATATGCATCACCTTATGTATCTATATATATGCATCACCTTATGTATCTCTATATAAATATGCATCACCTTATGTATCTCTATATAGTAATGCATCACCTTATGTATCTATATATAGATATGCATCACCTTATGTATCTCTATATAGATATGCATCACCTTATGTATCTCTATATAGATATGCATCACCTTAAGTATCTCTATATAAATCATTGCTTTAAGAAAGTTTTAAACAATGGTGAGATGAACGTTAACATTTCAAATGCTAGCAAAGGACAAGGACTATATATATATATAGAAAAGCAACTGATTTAGATGTTATAACGCTCGTGTATTCACGCAAATTCTCTCGAAATCTCGTTTTCAAATATCCTTACTTCAATTCATCTCAGAAATACAAATCAAAATTCTTTCTTTGCGCAACGAAATTCTCTACAAAACGAGAGCATTTCCATCAAATTGTGTTTAAAACTGTTAAAATACTTATACTGCGATTAAAAATCAAGTAAAGGTCTTGAAAATTTACTTCAAACTGCAATATTTCAAATTCAAATAATACAATATTTAAAACAGTATAACACATTTAAGTTTACACACACCCTACATTTTATTTATACACCAAAAATCAGTTGACTGTTAAATTTGAATAATTAGTTTGCCAAATTGTTCGAATGCTGTTTAAAATCATCTAGTAGAGAGATGCAAGGTTTTTGCAAATGATACGTTATACAATATTTATTTTGAAAAATACTGTTTGAATAGGCTACGCCATTTTTATTTTTACAATTTCTGTTTCTTTACGTTCGATTGTTGAAATGTTCTGGCACAAGTTCTGAAAATGTTCTGGACAGTAAATCCTACGCGCCCCAGGTTGGGTCTGTCATAAATGACGTCACAGTTTGGTAAGTGGTATACATTGTGGAAATTCCCTGCCTGTTTCACTGGGGTCTAACAAACCTGATTTGGGAGATATCCGGGACTGGGATAGACTAATAACGGAGCACTGCTCTGAGCAAATCACTTTACTCATCTCATCGTCTATCTAAGTTCCTGATATCTCCCGATTCGGGTCTTGTTATTGTTCAGATAATTGGAGAATACATATGCGTTACTCGAATGACCTTGTGGATGAGGAAATTAAAAGAACCGATAGCTGAGTGTGTTTTTGTCCAACTTTAAATGTTTAACTGGCATAAAGAAACAGCTTAACTAGATCAAAACTGTTTTTACGATTTGTTGTTCTACGTGTGATTTTTGTAAGCAAGTTATGTATTGATACTATTATTAACAATGTCTCCTTTCATCGCGGCAATAGGTCAGTCTTCGGGGCTATACTCAAGCCGCCCAGATTCCGGCTGACCCGACCACATTCCGAGGCTATTTAGTGACCATGCGAAACTCGATTTTTTTTATTCTAAATTGCACCGCTCCATACCATAATATTTTCAAGTGAGCAAAAGATGTCGTTGCAGTTTTGCAAAAAATACAAGTTATGCACAGCCACTTGATGGCACCGATGGATCATAATTATGCATACACGGACGGGTTTCGTCTTTGTCTTGCGAATTTTCATGAAATATTAAGACAGTAATCTACAGAAACGTTACCTGAAGCAGGCACTTTTCCTTCGATTCTTGCACCGCTCCATAGCATTGCCACGTGGATTCGCCACCGTGGTTTACGAATTTTAAAATAGCTTACAAGGAATATATAAGAACTGGATAAACAGGGAAGACATATTTATTGTTGAACTTAACAGAAATGTTCGGTACCAAAAATTAAACATGCCGGTGTGTTTGTGTATTGTAGCAATAAAATATACGCGCGTAGTTTGTCAAATCAATTCACTAAAACGTAGAACATTCTTTAAATCTCATATTATGTTAAAGCAGTTAAAAGCAAAGATGATGTATTATTTTTTTAGATACAGCACTTTGTTTACATTGTTGGACAAATGTTTTACGTAAGCAAAATATTATTAACTTCTTATTCTAGTGAGGAGTTTGATTTAGATATAGAAGATACCAGATTTACAGTTCTTTTCTCGCAGAGATTGAAGAGAATTGATGAAAGAGAATCGAAAAATTCGAGAAAGCCCTGACATTTTTTGCGGGAAACTGATGTTTTGCATCGAATTTTTCTTCTTTTAACCCAATGAAAAGGCAGGGAATTCCATTCCTGTCCCACAATTTGTAGCAGTAGCACACGAACGCTTTTCAAATGTGACGTCATTCTATCTATTTCCCCTGAAGCAATTGACCAATCAGCCTGCTTCTATCACACCGATTTGTAACGGTTCGCTTTACTCACCTGGCCCTTGTTATTTCAAAGTAGTTGTCGTCTGGACAAACCGCCTTAAAATACTCGGCATATTCTTCCTCTTTCTCTCTTTTCAACTTAATTCGGCGATGGTAGCGTGCAAACGATACGGCAAGAAACGCAATAAGGCAAATGGAGCTTATGATTGTGAAAATCCAGCTGGTCAGAGGTCGGGGAATTTCGCCATCTCCGTCCATATCGCTGACAAGCTAAAATGTTAAAATGAACACGGACTGTGAGAATGGTTTAATATTTTTGTCGGTAATGATTTCTTTCTTTCATTTTTCAAACACTACATATTCTATTTCAATGCTTGTGTATAGATTCATTGTCAGATACTTGTAACCATTGTTCTAATGTCATTAACAGTAAATAATGCATTGTGATCAATAGAAGTATCGATCAGACAGGTAACTTGTCAGGCTTTTACTACTATCCAGAGTAAAATTGTCAATGTCATGATGTATTGTATGTTTTTAAAATAATATTATATATTTGTTCGTGCTTTAAAATATTATACATTTATGAATATGTAAAGAATATGAAATAAAACAATTTATTACAAAAACAACTTATCAGAGTTATGTTAAATTGTAAAATAACAAAACTATTTACGCATGTACGACACGCGGAGGTTTAAGGCCTCAACGCATGTTGGCTAGCAACTAGCGACACTGTTGAATAAATAATCACTTGATAGCCGGTATAAACAAATAGACGTATAATTAATACGCAACATGGACTATTTATTAAAGTGGATAATGTTAAAATACACGTACGCACATGCGTTTTGGTACGCTCAACGTTTTTTGTCCGTTATACTTTTTGTCCTCTGAAAATTTAGAAAACCAACGACATTTTTCGTAGTGATGTTTTTTTTACAAAACAAATAAAAATAGAAACAAAACACGCTTTTATCCGTGTGACTCCTGATATCCGAGATCAATGCACCGAGCGGACAAAATAAGCGTTCACCCACGTACCAGGGTTATATAAGTAGGTATGCAGATGGTTGTGGGTTCGATTCACGACCATTAAATATGGCGCTCAGCATTTAGAGGATAGTTCTATGATAACAGTATAATTGAACTGTATGGGGTATCGTGTCATATACCTGCGGCATGATACTTCAGTGTGCCATGTATCTGCGGCATGATACTTCGGTGTGCCATGTATCTGCGGCATCATACTTCGGTGTGCCATGTATCTGCGGCATCATACTTCAGTGTGCCATGTATCTGCGGTATGATACTTCAGTGTGCCATGTATCTGCGGCATGATACTTCAGTGTGCCATATATCTGCGGCATGATACTTCAGTGTGCCATGTATCTGCGGCATCCTACTTCACTGTGCCATGTATCTGCGGCATGTTACTTCAGTGTGCCATATATCTGCGGCATGATACTTCAGTGTGCCATATATCCGCGACATGATAATTCAGTGCCATGTATCTGCGGCTTGATACTTCAGTGTGCCATGTATCTGCGGCATCATACTTCAGTGTGCCATGTATCCACGGCATGATAATTCAGAGTGCCATGTATCTGCGGCATGATACTTTAGTATGCAATATTTCTGCGGCATCATACTTCAGTGTGCCATGTATCTGCGAAATCATACTTCAGTGTGCCATGTATATGCGGCATCATACTTCAGTGTGCCATATATCTGCGGCATCATACTTCAGTGTGCCATGTATCTGCGGCATCATACTTCAGTATGCCATGTATCTGCGGCATCATACTTCAGTGTGCCATGTATCTGCGGCATGATACTTCAGTGTGCCATGTATCTGCGGCATCATACTTCAGTGTGCCATGTATATGCGGCATGATACTTGAGTGTGCCATGTATATGCGGCATGATAATTCATTGTGCCATATATCTGCGGCATCATACTTCAGTGTGCCATGTATCTGCAGCATGATACTTCAGTGTGCCATGTATCTGCGGCAACATACTTCAGTGTGCCATGTATTTACGGCATCATACTTCAGTGTGCCATGT
The DNA here is from genome assembly GCA_029582155.1 of Panopea generosa. Taxonomy (NCBI): domain Eukaryota; kingdom Metazoa; phylum Mollusca; class Bivalvia; order Adapedonta; family Hiatellidae; genus Panopea; species Panopea generosa. The sequence continues at coordinate 19,083,379 of CM055911.1, read as the reverse complement.
CCAAAGTATGATGTGATATGACTGAAAAAAATTGACCATACACCAACAGCTTTTTAAAGAAATCAGTATACATGGCAGTGAATTGTTTGACAGTAACATAAACGTATAATCAGTGATACATGGGTAGTTGTTTAACAGTAACATATGCATGGCAGTTGTTTGACAGTAACATATACATGGCAGTTGTTTGACAGTAACATATACATGGTAGTTGTTTGACAGTAACATAATTATACATGGTAAATGTTTGACAGTAACATATGCATGGTAGTTGTTTGACAGTAACATAAACATGGTAGTTGTTTGACAGTAACATATACATGGTAACTGTTTGACAGTAACATATACATGGTAGTTGTTTGGCAGTAACATATACATGGTAAATGTTTGACAGTAACATATACATGGTAAATGTTTGACAGTAACATATACATGATAGTTGTTTGACAATAACATATACATGGTAGTTGTTTGACAGTAACATATACGTGGAAACGTGTTTTCAGTTCGACAGTTACATATAAATGGTAGGAAGGAAGGAAGGGAGGAAGGAAGGAAGGAAGGAAGGAAGGAAGGAAGGAAGGAAGGAAGGAAGGAAGGAAGGAAGGAAGGAAGGAAGGAAGGAACGAACGACCGTACGAAGGAACGAACGAATAAAAGAACGAACAAACGGAAACGACTATGAATGAATAAATAATTCATTTACTGAATACATGAATAAAACTATGAATACATGAATGAATGACTGATGAATGAACCAATGAATGGAAATAGAATGAGTGATTTTATGAATGGATTAGTGAATACATAAATAAATTAATCAACTAATAAAGCAAACAATAAACCAAGGAAGAATTAACAAACGAACGAACGCATCCATCAACCAATAAATCGACCAATCAATTAGAACCACCGTCCTTCCACTAACTACCGGCAAACTTTCGTACATAACAATTTTTGGACAGATCACAAAAGAACTTATGACAATAATCGTCGTAAACGTTTACCAACAATTATTATTAATATTTTTAAAATTAAATCAAATCAACTTAAAATTGACTCAGATCATGCAGAAAAATCATATATTTTCTGGAAATGCAATCATTTTAAATGTCGGTCAAGATTTACACAAACGGCGTAAAAATTGTCAAAATGACGATTATTATTTTGTGATCGCAACCATGCAGTGGAACTTACCTAACCGTTCTGTAACCCGGCTGCAGCGTTTAATCAGTATATTAAATGATACATGAAGATTTCTTGTTTAACACCCTGCTCATCTGCTTAGAGCCACACTACCGAATGTACCTCGCAGGGACTAAACTGGAGCAACAAATTAACAAAGGCGAGAAATTCGGCAGAGCTCCGGCGAGAAAGCCGCCGATCCATTACGGGACGCTACCGATGCTCTACCGACATTAACGAAGCCATACCGGAGTACTGCCGTTGTACTGCCGCTGTAGTCCCGTTGCTCGCTCCGGCAGCGCAACGGCGGATATTTTTGAGCATGTTCAAAATTTTCTACCGTCGCCTTCCGTTGCTAATTTTTTCGCCGATGTTCTGACGATGTACGACCGTTCTTTAGCGATGTTGCGCTACCGTACTAATACCGATCCCCGAAAAACGGGCAAGAAACAACCAGGTTCGGGAACGATTTTTTAATTATTTTTATATGAGCGCAAGTGTCGCCATACTAGATATTTCTGTACATGTTTTGTTTTAATACCAGTAAATGTTGGGGGGAAATTTCAAGATTGGCGAAGAATGCGCTCTATGTAAAAAAAACACTAAATAATGGTTGAATATCCATGAAAAGGGCCAATTTCCTTAAGTATTGGGTATATTTGGGGTTCAATAAAATACAACAACATACAATCAGCACAATATATTATATATGATTGGATCATTGAGGTGTCACACAACAACAAACAAGTGGTATTTTATGGGTTCCGTTTATTTTATATTTTGTAAATGTATTGGGCCGATTTTTGGCTACTCGTGAACCTAGCCCTTTGTGCTCCGGTATAGCTCCGGCGACCCAAATCGGCTAGGTGTGACAGGCCCTTTACTGCCATACTCCCATTATATATAACAATCTGTGCTCTCATTAAAATCATAGTCTGTAGTGTGGAACCAGCTCTCCCGACTGTATGGGTCCGTTATTTTAAATAGCAATGTTGGGAAAGCCGCATTTCAGCACGTTAATTGATCAGTTGCTTCAACAGAAAGTTTGAAAAGAGAAAGGCGCGTCAGGACGATGGTACATATTGTGATTTGTTAATTACCTGCGGAACGACGGTGGTCCTACTCTGATTCATTCTACGGTCTTCCTCCACCAATAAAACTGGATATGCCATACATAGCCAGAAATGTGTTGTTAATGTTATTTCCTTTAAAAAATCATTATTCTGTTATTTCTAATTTTGATATAAATTTTCTTAATTGTTCTTATAATACTAACTTGTCGAAATACGATAAATAATAAGTGTCATGATAATTATTATAATACTACACAAACTATTTCATTGGCGAGCAGACTCTCATAGCTCAATGACATAGTTGCAGAGACCGCGTGGGGTCGGGGTCGTATATCAATTCAATAAACACGAGTGAAATTACGGGAGGTGCATTTAGTGTATGTATAATAACTCTTTGAATCTTTGACTCTCTGAATTAAAAAAACATGGTACCAAACTAAATCTGATTAAAAAATTGACCATTTCTAATTGTCAATTATTTAACAGTATTCTTCGGAATTAAGAATATTACAGGTTGAAAGCGAATTATGTAAGAAATTGTATGAAGGTAGAGAACTAGTTTTAACAGTTGAACTACATCCCTTAAAAATATATAGCTTTTGTTGAAAGAAAAAAGAAGTAAAACGTCTGTAGGTAGCGAACATGTCATATCGATAGTAAAATATGTGTTTTCCTATTTCTTTAAAATTTCCATAAACTAAGTTCTGGTTCTATCCAGAAAGACTTCCAGAAGTAAAATAAACACTAACGACTTAACTATATATAATAGATTATATATAATATAATATGCGAATATAATACGCATTTGCATATATAATAAAGATCAATTTGTTTTATTGTTATGTCACAGTTTTATACGTAACCCACTAGGACAGAAACGTATAAAAGCGGTCCGGTTAGCGCGATCGGTAGAGCATTCACCCTAGTCTACGAAAGGTCCCAGATTCGAGTCCTGGACTGGTTGCATAAATTTCTCGTTCTGTTACATTGGCGCCTATATACAATTCGAGAAACATTAACGTGATTCTAATGTCTTTATGGATAGTCGGGGACGAAATTTGTGAGGGAATATCTCACAGTGTGTACGAAACCTACTTGTAGAGAAACGAATGTAAGCGGTCCGGTTAGCTCATTTGCCCAGCAAGCGAAAGGTCCCAGATTCGACGGTCCCGGACTGGCTGCATATTTTACTGTCCTGTTACAGCTGTATGGCAAGTATTATTTATATTATCAAAACAAACTGACTTACCAGCATTTCTCCATTTTCAACAACAAAATTTCCCATCGAACTGTTTACGGAGATAGACACCGTGCTACTGTTTTGTGTATCCATCACATCAGTCAGTATGCATTAATCCAAGGCTTTTGTAATTCAATCTTTTATTTACCTGGCAGCACACTCCAATACGCGTCATTTGAATGAAAAGCACACAATCGATTTCACAGACTAGTCACTTCACTTTTATAAGCACATCGTATAACTGGCAATCGCAAAGACAAGAGCAGTCGTAGATGGCAGATACAAGAGACGAGTTATGAAATATTTGGATACCTTCATACCATCTTTCTTTATCTCTCTCCCTCTCTCTATGTATATCTCTTTCTCTGTATATCTGCGTCTTTCTTTTCCTCCCCTCCTTTGTCTGTCTGTCTCCAGCGCGCACTAAAGAGTAAATAATACTTTGCCTGTACAATGTAATTTATAACGGAATGCTTCTCAAACATGTCATCTTCTATTTAGTTTACTTTCAGATTAAGAAATATTACATTAAGGTATAACTAATAATAGGTTAAAGTGTTAACAGTGTCATTATATTCCAGTTATCTGCGAAGAAAAGCGCATATCTGAACAGTTACTATCGGGCGCCCATTGTTCTCTAGAATGGATTTCCACCTGAGGTGATCAGCCACCTCATCTTCAAAGGGTTCAAGAAGGCTCTTGGGAGACTGGGTGCCAGCTTGTTTCACCGTCGGTGCTTTTATCTTCTTTTAATATCACTGTACAAAACAAGAAATGTCACTGGTAAGTGTCGCATGCCCCCAAATGGTCTGTGAAAATAACAATATATGTTATAATATGTAACGATGTCTCCATGAATATCAAGAGTAATGGACTGACGTTTCTTTTCCATTAAAGCATGACCTTGACCTAAGTGTAACTTTGACCTTGACATCCGATGTAATGGTTTGGGTATTCCAACAGGTAAATGCAGATGACACATCATCATGATATGCTGATCACTTGTGTCAAGCTATTTTAAAATCCCTCCATGTAAGACAAAGTTACAGACCAGACATGAAATATCAAACAAACTGAAAGTGTGACCTTGAAGTAAGGTTATGGGTCTTAACATGACACGTGATCATGTCATGTTGATCAATTGATAAATTGAGCAAAGCGTTTTTTTTTAAATCTACCCATTTATGAAAAAGTTACAGGACGGTCTTGAAATCTCAAACAGACTCAAAGTAATGTCATACAAACTCAAAGTGTAACCTTGACCTTTGAGGTACAGGTCTAGGTCTTACTTGTGACACGTCGTCATCTTGATCAATTAAGCCAAGTTAAAGACAAAACTACAAACAAGACATGCAATCTTTAACAAATTGAAAGTGTGACCTTGACCTTTGAGGAAAGGTTCTTGGTCCTACATGCGACACTTAATTATGTCATGTTGATCGACTGAGACAAGTGTTTTTAAAATGTATCCATAGGTGACAAAGTTACAGACCGGACACTAAATCTCAAACGGACTGAAAGTGTTGTCAAAGATAATTTGTGACCTTGACCTTTGAAGTGGGAGTCTGGGTTTAAGTGCGACATATCATGTCATGTTATGTTGATCATTTGTAGCAAAATATTTATAAAATCCATCTATGCATGACAAAGTTACAGGTCGGACACGAAATCTCACACAGACTCAGTGTTATCAATGAAACTCAAAATGTGACCTTGACCTTTGACGTATGCATGTGAGTCTTACGCGTGACATTTCATCATGCCTTGCTGATGAATTGAGCCAAGTTTTTTGTAATCAATCCATAGGTGACAAAGCTACAGACCGGACACGAAATCTCTATCAGACTAAAAGTGTCATCAAACAAAGTTAAATTGTGACCTTGACCTTTGAAGGGCGCAACACATCCTTATGCTATGTTGATCATTTGTTTGCAGTATTAACAAATCCATCAATGCATGACAAAGTTACCGGCCGGACACGAAATCTCAAACAAACTCAAAAGTGTGACCTTGACCTTTGAGGTACGGATGTGGGTCTTACTCGCGACACGTCGTCATGTTATGTTGATCATTTGTAGCAAGTATTTATAAAATCCATTTATGCATGACAAAGTTACAGGCCGGACACAAAATCTCACACAGACTCAAAGTGATGTCAAACAAACTCAACGTGTGACTTTGACCTTTGAGCTATGATTGTTGGTCTTACTCGCGACACGTCGTCATGTTATGTTGATTTTTTTGTATCAAATATTAACAAAATCCATCTATGCATGACAAAGTTACAGGCCGGACACGAAATACCGGACGGAAGGACGCTGCGATTACTATATGCCACCCAAAAAACTTTTGTGGGGGTGGGGGGGCATAAAAAAACTTTTTATCTGTAAAAAGTTCATCCGCTGACTGTTGTGATTGCTCAATATTTTAACTACATCGAGAAAATACTCTTCCAGAGAGATGCGGTTACTAGAGATGATGATGATGGTGTATTCACATATTCATGTATGTTCGTATGCTATATATGTTATTTGTTTATTTTTTTCTATTCATATTTGCAAGATTTTATATACCTCTATATAACATTCACTTTAAACATATTGTTTTGTATTTTTTGATAAACGGAATAGCAAAATGGTTTGGGCCACAAGTTATCCAATATTAAAATCGGCCCTTCCCAACAACAAATTATTTACATAACTTAAAAACAATCAAGATGGCAGCAAAACAAATTCATATAAGAAGAAAATGAAACGGAGGACGTTGTTTAAATAGACGCATCTTATGTTGTACATATAAAAACTTAATAAGATCTACTGTTTATCAAAATGTTTTATGTATTTAATATAAGTTTGGACATGGTTAAATATAAAAGTATATGTCAACACTTAAAAGGATGAAGGTGGCGTGTAGCACGAAAAAGACGAAGTCAATCATTTAGAAAAGAAAGACATTGCATGAAAAAATGTTCAGTGTCCTTTTTCCAAGCCCACATCTTCACATGTGGAATATAATTTTAATTTGTTGACAAATAATCATGATTTAGGTTACTTCAACCATTTCTTAAACGAGCATGAATAATTGATAATTTACGAGGACCTGTTAAATAAAAACATGGTATTTTGGTGGGTTTAAACAACTCAGTGTTTCATAAGCTGGCGTTTGAATGGTGTTATAGTTACAGAATTACGTATATGTTCCCGGATATTATTCCAAGAAGAAATATATATGATGGGATAAAAGACTTTCTTAATACTCGAGTTATTCTTTTATAGCATCATGCATTTATTCTATATATGTCAATTGTATATGTCTTCGGTAAATAATAATGAATTTACATCCTTTCTTTATTATTTATTTCTAAATGTACTTCTTTTTATAAGTTACAAAGCCAAATATTTCTCCGCATCTGTGTTGTGTTCCATTGTTCTTTATTAGTTTACTTTAAACAATCCAAAGTAGTTCAATTTCGGATCTCTGACAATCGAGGTCAAATTAGAGACTTTCACGAACAATTCGTCTCCTTGACGCAGATGGAATACAGCGCCCAGATAACTCGTGTACTCTCCAGACGCTTTATTTTGTCCCCAGCAATTGGTGTTAGCACTTTGGATCATTTCCTCCTCCCCGCCACCGGGAGAGACGATATTAAATCGGTACATGTAGTGTGACAGTGACTGGGGGCTGGTCTCAGTGGTGCCAGACTCCTGCAGGAAAGACAATTGGCTATAAACATAATAAAGCCCCGCCTCCTTGATGATGATTCGACCATATCGATATCGGACATTGTTAGTGAAGGCGAGGTCTTCGTTACTTATCCAATCAGGAACGGGAAAATTTTTCCCAGGCACTGAAATGAAATGATTAAAAAGTTAGTATAAACAAAAATATAATATCCAAATATCATAGTGCTAAATCAGGATATTTTGACGCTACTTATAAACAATCCATTGTCTATTTTTAGTAACAGTAACCCTGATTCTGACTGAGGACAATGACATGGATAGTAATCCCAGGGTTCCCTCTTTTATAAGCAATTTATCCTTTTTTTCAGCTGTGACAACCATTTTGGATTTCAAACCGATCAACAAGACATTCACCATCAACAAACAAAACTTCACGGACGGGCGAACGGACGAGCGAACGACAGCTCTGCTGAATTGAGATCAGCAGATCTAATTAAACTAGATGCCATATACATGTGTAACACACCCATTGGAAACAGGAAGGGTTTCCGTGGAGTAGTCGCATAATAATGATAATAAATAATCACTGTTTCTTACTACTTAAAATGCATTTACTGTATGTTAATTATCATATACGATATTGCGTCTCATTATCATTCGTCTCTCACCACTGATTCAAGTGGGAAAGTTATCAGTTACTTGCGGAGCAGGGGTGTGCTCAAGTACTAGTTAATCCCAGGAAACAGTGGTTAGGTTAACTGATCGTCTGTTAGCCGTCGATGACATAAAAATGACGCTAATTATTCAATCAATAAATCATGATGTGATTTGAATGGCATAATGGGTGTATTTGTATTATTTTGAAATTACTAACTTGTTTACAATATGAATTTAGAAAAAAAAGTGACTTTGCATTTTAGGGTATGGATACATTATAAAGTCTAAATTCACTTTGTCGGTAGTGTTCACACTGACAGGGAACCTCTCTTGGGTGAAACATGACCCCTGCTTGTTTATGATAGTTAGGAATTGCAGATGTGAACAAACAATAAAAGACAAGTTTTCCTTATTTGTTTGGGATATTTTCTATAACTGACAAGTCCTTAAAATGTTTCATTTAAAGGGACTATATCAGGATTTTTCGAAAATGCAATATTGACAGAAAATATTTATTCCAATTTATGCTTACTGACCCCGAATTGCCAAAAGGCTATATATTTAAACATGTCAAAATAACAGAATGAAAAGGGATTTCGTAACTTAGGCTACGCGCCTAGGTTAGACTTAAATAGATTTTCCGCTTAAATGCTACATATTTTGTGACATATTAAATTAGTTACGAGGTTTCATTTTGATTTGAATTTGATCCGTTATACAGGTTTACACGTTATAAAAATGTTTCGTTTTGGAAAGAGTCCGAATGAGGACGTGAAGGTCGTCAAGTAGTATTTAAGTGCTGTGTATTTTTAGAATGGGGATTTTCGTTTCAAGTTTCAGCAGTCCAATTAATTATCTATTTTGTCACGTCTTGATAAATTTAACATACCAAACCATTCGGATTTTATTTTTAATGAAAATGAGATGCTTTTTATCCATTTAAAAATAATTATATGTAGGTATGTGTAGCGTTTTTTCCCTGATATACTCCCGTTAATATAGAAATAAGGAATATCACTGGCCGGCTGACACCTATATAGCATGTGATGTGTTCAACATTGCGTTGACTGCATGTAACAGTATTTATTTTATACTAAATAATTGTTGATTGATTGTGAAGAAAGCTTTAAGCTTAATTGACCCATTCCCGAATCCGCTTCTTGGGTAGACATCGGGTCGAGCTGGGGATCGAACCCGGAGCCTCTTGCGACACTGGCCAACATTCTATCCACTACATTACCACCCCACTAGGTATTGGTATTTCATCAATGTCTTTTTTTTCAATAATATTAATTATATTGATAAAACTATGTATAATTATATTATTTGAACAACTTATTAGACAACATTAATCTGTAAAGACAATAATTAATTGTGCTATTCTTATTATTTGTCCGTGGTTGAAAGCTAAATAATCTTCATATAACATGTAGCGTAATTATCACCTGGTGGCTGAGTTAACATGCGTAGGGAACCCATGAGATGTGCTGCGGGTTTCTCTGAATCTTCATCTGTGTTAGTATCAATCTTGACTGAAATCAGAACAAAATTAGCACAATTACGTTCTATTCGTAATTACTCGACTATTTCCGGAAATCTCTGTCAAAGTGCTTACTAAGAGTAATACATCGGAACAACTCGCCAATGTCCTTAAAACACGCAGGAACTGTTGACCTCATACTGAAGGAGGTTGGAAATGACCGAGTAAACACGTATTACGTTTGCTAACTGAAACTGTAATTTCTCCATTCTCTCACTCCCTCTCCCCCCCCCCTCTCTCTCTTTCTCTCTCTCTCTCTCTCTTGTACATTTATGAATATATATCTGTGTTTCTTTCTCTTTGTTTCTCTTTCTTTTATACATCTTTCACTCTCCTATTCCACCTCCAAGCTCGTGTCTGTCTGTCTGTCTGTCTGTCTGTCTCTCTCATACACCCTTATTCATATTCACTACACAACCGCTTACAAACAACAATGCTTACTGAACTACGAGGGGCATTCATTATATATATTACAACTACAATTACTAAACACAACAAAACAAGACTACACAATTTACTTCTGCTTTATTTCATTCCTTCAAATATTCCCCTTTCACATAAATCCATATTTTCAACCTTTTATTCCAATTCCGAAATGCTATGTAATTATAAATTATATTAACCTGTTTCGCAATCAAAGTAAAATAAATGAGTTTAAATCGGTTATTTATTTAAATCGTGTGTCTTTCTCGCAAAATTTTCATACGATTGTATTTATATAAACACAATGTTAATGGCGTTATTGCATGTTGTTATATAGTTTGCATGTTGCTATTTAGTATACATGAAGCGCTATATTTACATAAAATTAATAATAAATAAAAAGAAAAAAATATTTATTTAATGTCAATATGCACTTTACTATAATCCAAACTCAGAGTACGCTGATTGGCCATTTGCTTTAGAGGAAGTTTGAATGACGTCATAGTTTAGTAAGCGTTCAATAGCTATGAATTGTTGAACAAGCTAGAATTCCCTGCTTATTTCATTCGGGGTAAACAGACCTGATGAGGGAGATATAGAGAAAACCATGTTAGTGTCCGATATTATCAACTTCATCAGGTGAGGCTTAGAAAAAAAACAGGACCAGGCTCTGCCGAGTCCGTGTTGTTTTTTTTCGTGCCGAGCCTGATGACGTTGATAATATTATACAATTACATGGTATTCTATTTATCATGTCAATATTTCTAGTTCGTTTTCTATTCATTTAAGTAAGGTTTAAACTAACTTAAAGGTAGTTCCGTCCAGGTCAAAATGTATAAGTATACATAACGACGTTATGTCTGGTGTACATAATGACGTCATGTGCCTGATAAACTTGCAATGACGTGATAACCCTATTTTTTATCAGGCAGGCAGTTTATCAACAGAAATGAATGCATTGACATGATAAATCAGGTTCTGCGATGATCTAAACTTTCTAATACTCACTTTCACAATGTACTCCGGAGTATCCCGGCTGGCATTGACAGGTTGGGGTTTTCCTGTTCCAATGATGCTTAATAAACCCGTTACCGCACAGTAGACTTTCTGAAAAATAAAACAAACAGTCTAACACAATATCAAAGAATTATATACAGCAGGTAGGCAACCAACTGAGACTTCGTGAAAGCGCGCGTATTCACGCAAAATCTCGCAAAATCTCGTTTTCAATAATCTTAACTGCCATTCAACTTAAGAAAACAAATAAAAAATCTTACAACGCAGAATCAATTTACTTCTGATTATAAAATGTGTATACTGCAGCTAAAATAACAACAAAAGTATAAGAAATTTTACGTCAAGCCTCAATATCTTTAATTCAATACCATTTTGCGTAATCAAATTATCTCAAGATTACATACAACTTACATTTTATGCATAAGAACTCAGTTGCCCGTGCATTCTGAATGATTAATTTGCCAAATAATTAGTTCTTCGTGTGCTATTTTATCACCGTTTAATCTGTAGATGCAAGTTTCCTATCCTTCTATATAAGTCCTTGTCAATGGGCATATGATGAAGACAATCGGCATGCATTGTAGTAAAGTGCATACTAGCAAACCGTGCATGAGAAACGAAACTACACAATCTAAGAAAGATTAATCTAAGAAAGATTAATTCTGTTATGGTCACGTGATGCTGTTACGATTCTTTTAAAAACTAATCGTAACGGAAAACCACACTGAAAAACTAATATGTTTAGTCATTTTCATATCTAATTTTTTTTAAACATTTGTTCCTTAAACGATACAAAACAATATAAAAGCGAATTGTTTGTTTTAAATTCAAAGAGCCGGGCCCGATAAGCTCAGTCGTTAGCGCGCCTGACTATCAATCCAGGGGTCGTGAGATCGAATCCTCGCGCGGCCACAATCTCCGTGGTGATTGATATACGACATTGCGTCTCATTATCATTCGTCTCTCACCGCTGATTCAATTGGTTATCAGTTACATGCGGTGATGGGTAGTGCTCGAGTATTGGTTAACCTTCCAGAATCCCAGGAAAAAGTGGTTAGGTTAACTGATCGTCTGTTAGCCATCGATGGCATAAAATGACGCTAAATATTTAATTAATCCAAAGGGTTGGGCACGTTTCGATCATACTTGGCCTGGTTTGTGTTTAAAAAAAAAGTTGAAATATATTATTGGTCAATGTAACTTATGATTGAACTTGTATATATTCGAAATTGGTATTATCGTCGCTGGCGTCATTGAAATGTAGTCCCGATTGGACTGGTGGACATACGTTTTAGAAAACAAACATTCTCACATCGTCCTATCAGCTGTTGCATACAATCAAGTATATATATATATATATATATATATATATATATATATATATATATATATATATATATAAACAAATTGTTATTTTCTATAAGATCGGAACTATTTTCCTTTATTCCATGTGCCCATATTTTCTCAACGCTGAGATCATGGATTCGAGTCTAGCTCGTACCAATCTAATCAACTACTTGCCAGTTACTTGTGGAATAATTGTGGTTATACTCAGATTCATTTCTTCCGCCAATAAAAACGGGGCGGTAGTGTAATTGATAGAGTGTTTACCGCTAGAGGTTGCAGGTCCGAAAAAAACACTCTGTACTGGTTCTACACAGGAAGCGGAATCGAGAGCTGTTCATTTAAGCTCTGAGCTTTTCTCTCAACCGTGTCAAAATAACTTAATATTCACTAAAATAACTTACCAGCGGAGGAACCGATGTCATTAAGCTTGTTCATTTTGGTTTTAAGCAACTCAGTTTCGACAATGATGTTTGCAAGAGCACTCAGACCCTTGAATAATTCCTCTTTGGACGCTTCGACAGTTGTGTTTATGTCAATAGTGGCATTTGAAAGTGTGATTGACATTTCATTTCTGAATCGTGCCTGATCAAACTCCAACTGCGACAGTGTTATGTTGATAGATTGTTTCAACTCTTCTTCAATTTGTTTTCGTTTGATCCTTTCTTCTCTGACTTCGGTAACTAAAGTACGAATGCTGGAGAGTTCACTGCTTTTATTTGAAATGTCTTCTTGTATTTGACCGACAGCGGCAGCGGTGGATGCTAGACTCCTTTTTGACACTGTTAAGTGATTTTGTAATGACTGGATGAGTTCATCCTGCATGTGAACCGTGTGAGCTATGTCCTGTGTGTACTTCGTTACCATGGTTATTCGCTCATTTAGTTTATTCACTTCATCATCGATAGATGTTGCAGCCAGTCCCACACGGTCCATCCCCGGTTCTGTAACAGTCTTTTGAGCATCAAGGTCTTCTAGAAGAAAGAACAATTGAATGAATGAATAAATGAATAAAGAATGAATGAATGAATGAATGAATAAAAGAAAGAAAGAAAAAAAGAACAATTGAATGAATTAATTAACAAAGAAAGAAAGAATGAATAAATGACAGAACAAACGAATAAATAAATAGATGTACGAAAGAACGAATGCATGGATGAATGAATAAACGAATTAATTATTTAAATAATTTATGTATTTATCTATATATGTATTTATTTATATAATAATCAATTTTTTTATTTAATAAATTTATTTAATAATTAATTGTATATATTTAAATGGAGTTTTACGGCACGTAGACACATACATAGGTCATTCTGCGCGCGCAAAGATTACATTGATGAATGTGAGGATGACAATTATATATTAAACAAATATGGTTAGAAACATTATAAAATTATTGACAAATAAACATATTTTAAATCAGTGATACATACATTAATGTGGTTAGTTAACTGATCGTCTGTTAGTCCACAATGGTAATAATGGCGCTCAATATTTAAACAAACAAACACGCTTACACACTAATCTCGACGTTAAGAACGAAAATATTTAAAATAAGACAACTACATTTCCAAATATTAACAAGAGTTGTCAAAAGACAGCAAAGCTCGCCGATGGGATAAAACTCACCAAACATGCAAAGATTGAGATTGGAGGCAAACACCAAAACTTAAACGCAACTAAACGCAAAAGTTTAACCTGGGAGTCTACAGACGAAAAATTAAGTCCAAAAGGGCCATAACTCTACCAAAATGCAACCCCGAGTTATGGTTCTTGTCTCTGTGTGTTCCATTGATGATGGTGAACACACGTGCGAAGTGTCATTCATATCCAATGAGTGGATGCATAGATATCTTACCCAATAAAAAACTTTAACCTGAAAAATTAAGTCGAAAAAAGGCCATAACTCTGCCAAAATGCAAACTAGAGTTATGATTCTTGTCTCTGTGTATTCCATTGATGATGGTTAATACACATGCGAAGTTTCATTTATATCCTATGAGTGGTTGCATAGATCTCTTACCTGCTAAAAAAACTTTAACCTGAAAAATTAAGTCGAAAAAGGGCCATAACTCTGCCAAAATGCAATCCAGAGTGATGGTTCTTGTCTGTGTGTGTTTTGTTGATGATGGTAAACACACATGCGCAGATTCATTTGTATCCTATGAGTGGTTGCATAGATATCTTACATGATAAAAAAAACTTTAACTGAAAAATTAAGTTTAAAAAAGGCCATAACTGTGCTAAAATCCCAGAGTTATGGTTCTTGTCTCTGTGTGTTCCATTGATGATGGTAAACACACATGCGAAGTTTCATTCATATCCAATGAGTAATTGCATCTAGACATCTTAAACTTAAACGTTTAACCTGAGCGTCTAAGTCCAAAAAGGGCCATTTCTGTGTCAAAATGCAATCCAGAGTTATGGTTCTTGTCTGCGTGTGTTTCACTGATGATAGTGAACACACATGCGAAGTTTCATTCACATCCAATGAGTGGTTGCATAGATATCTTAACTTAAACACAAAAGTTAAACCTGGGTGTCAACAGACGACGCTTACGACGCCAACGACCACGCCGGTGTAATGAGAATAGCTCTCCTTGGACTTCGTCCCGGCGAGCTAAAAAGGGTTTGACATACGTATATCAAAATTTAAAATAAAAACACCTCTTACCTCTGTTTGCACCTTCCGCACGATATGTATTCCCCAAAAGCTGTTTGCGTAAATCTTCTACCTTTATTTTTTCTGTCTGAAACTCGGATTTTAAATCGTTCAATTCTGCTTCGAACGCTTTTCGCATGCGATTCAATTTCCTTCTGAAATTTCTATATTCGCGGCTGGTTTGTGTCTGAGTTTGAGACATTGTAAAACTAAACAAACAGTATGCTATAACGGCAATCAGCAGCTTAAAGGAAGCCATCATTCCTATTAGGCTTACTTAATGTGCGTGTGTGCGTGTGTGTGTGTCATCTGCCTATACAGAACGGTATATACTGTCCGTCAAAAGTTCCGCACTATAAGCAGTGACTTAATTTCATTTAACTCAATGACTTTTAACATAGTTGGCCGTTTACAATATGATTTAATAACGTTTTTACGTATATTCTGATAACTAGTTCCAGTAACCTAATTACATTGTTTATATGTCTCCGCTATAAGTTTAAAAGTTCAAAATATTTTATACTGCCAGTAGCGTAGCTAACTAATAAGTCCAAAGGCCCGGGCATGCACATAATTTTCAGAGGCATTTTTTTAAACAAGTTTTCATTTAAAGTATAAATATAGGTTCAAAATGCGTTTAATTATGTCTCAAACACATGTCAAAACGTACCAGAGCCATTCTACACACAAAATCAGTGTGTGTGTGTGTGGTGGGGGGTGGGGGGGGGGGGACATGCCCCCGGACCCCTTTAGTTTGGGGCTGCACATAACTTTTAGGCTAGCCACGTCCCTCACTGCAAAAAAGTTTTATTGGAACAAAATCGTAGGTGACTTTTTTTCTCAACATTTTAGTGTTTTATTACGCTTCAGATTATGGGCCTTATGGCAAGCATCCCTTTTAGCTAATACAACCGGGATTTAGTGACATGTACTCGGGGATTAAGTTCGTGATCATGCAGGGATATACCTCAACAATAAACAACACTTTTAAACCGTTCTTTTAAACCGTGCACTATTTCAGGAATTCCGAATGTCAACATTCATAATTCTTCAAATTACCTCCGTTTTCATTGAAATGCGCTTGATTTAGTAAGTTTAATAACTTTCAACAGAATGCATCAAATGAAACAAAATTTAGGACATCTACTGTTTAACGCCAACCTGTCATTACGTTTAAATACTGACATCGGAAATATGCGGCTTAAAACTTTTGACGTTCAGCATAGTTCGCGTGTTTTAGTTTTGTAGTTTAATTAATGGCGTTCATCCGAAACTTCTTTGGAGCTCTCAACTAACCGAAAAATGTAAAAAGTGTTTAAATTAAAATACTGAGTTATTCCGGATGTAATTATTGATTATACAAGCATGTGTACAATAGTAGTATTCACGTTACATATAATAAGTGGGTCACCCGTGGTCAAGGGGTCTTAGGCGCTGCCGTCTAATGGCATAGATCTAGTTTAATTAGTTTGGGCCATTATAAATTAATTGCTAGATTGCCATCCAATTTGTTCTTAAAAAGGGGAAGGTGGGTTTTATTTTTATTTTTTTGTCGTCAAAAAAGAAAAGAAAATAATGAAAAAAAATGAAAATAAAAAGGGATGGGGCGGCATGAAAATAAGGAGGCGGGCGGGGATGATAATCTAGTAATTAATTCATTATGGCCTCAGTTCATACTTATTTATTTTAGCCCGATTGCAAGCTGGGGATTGAACCCGCAACGGCAAACACTATATCAACTTCTATACCACTCGCTTTTGTTGATGGAGTAAGTCATGAAAATGAACCTGAGTATAATCACAATCCTATCACAATTAACCGGTATGTAACTGGTAAGTTTTTGGATCGAGCTGGGCTCGAATCCATGACTATAGCGTTGAGATATAAGTGGCCACGTCTAACTTCAAACTTTCCGAAATTAAATGTTTAAATATCTAGAACAATAAACAGGGGCGTAGCTTGAGTGAAAACGATGTGTAGGCAAAGCTGTAGGGGGTCCGGGGGAATGCTCCTCCGATTTTTTAGGGGCCTGGCTATCCTTAGTATAAACCTTGAATTCACTGTTTTATAACTAAATAAATGTGATGTTTTAAGTATTATTCATTTCAATAAAGGGGAAAATGAAGTAGCAAAGGGGTCAAATGTTATTGTATTTTTTTTGCATTTTTATTTTTTCGATTTCTCTGAGAAAAAAGTGTAGACACGTGCCTACAGTAAGCTACGCCATTGATGAAGTAATGTTTAAAAATTACTATATTACGGTAATCTTTATTAATTATTTTTTCGTTTATCTAATCACTTCAAAACGCTAAGTCAAAGACCCATAGGTATACTGCAAGAACAACACAAATAAGTCATGTCCATGACTCATAGCGATACTGCAACAACAGAAATGTCAAGTTCATGACCCATAGTGATACTGCAAGAACAACAGTAATACGCTAAATCCTTGACCCATAGTGATACTGCAAGAACAACAGTAATAAGCTAAATCCTTGACCCATAGTGATACTGCAAGAACAACAGAAATACGCTAAGACCATGACCCATAGCGATACTGCCACAACAACAGAAATAAGCTAAGTCCATGTCCCATAGCAATACTGCCACAACAACAGAAATAAGCTAAGACCATGACCCATAGCAATATTGCAAAAACAACAGAAATAAGCTTAGACCATGACCCATAGCGATACTGCAAGAACAACATATTTAAGTCAAGTCCATGACCCATAGTGATACTGCCAGAACAACATAAATAAGTCAAGTCCATAACCCATAGCGATACTGCCAGAACAACAGAAATAAGCTAAGACCATGACCCATAGCGATACTACCACAACAACAGAAATAAGCTAAGACCATCACCCATAGCAATACTGCCAGAACAACAGAAATAAGCTAAGACCATGACCCATAGCAATACTGCCAGAACAACAGAAATAAGCTAACACCATGGCCCATAGAAATACTGCAAGAACAACAGAAATAAGCTAAGTTCATGACCCATAGTTATACTGCCAGATCAACATAAATAAGTCAAGTCCATGACCCATAGCGATACTGCAAGAACAACATAATTAAGTCAAGTCCATGACCCATAGTGATACTGCCAGAACAACATAAATAAGTCAAGTCCATGACCCATAGCAATACTACAAGAACAACATAAATAAGTCAAGTCCATGACCCATAGCGATACTACAAGAACAACATAATTTAGTCAAGTCCATGACCCATAGTGATACTGCCAGAACAACAGAAATAAGTCAAGTCCATGACCCATAGCGATACTGCCAGAACAACATAAATAAGTCAAGTCCATGACCCATAGTGATACTGCCAGAACATTATAAATAAGCTAAGTCCATGACCCAAAGCGATACTGCAGGAACAACAGAAATAAGTCAAGTCCATGACCCATAGTGATACTGCAAGAACAACATAAATAAGTCAAGTCCATGACCCATAGCGATACTACAAGAACAACATAAATAAGTCAAGTCCATGACCCATAGTGATACTACCAGAACAACATCAATAAGTCAAGTCCATGACCCATAGCAATACTACAAGAACAACATAATTAAGTCAAGTCCATGACCCATAGTGATACTGCCAAAACAACAGAAATAAGCTAACACCATGGCCCATAGAAATACTGCAAGAACAACAGAAATAAGCTAAGTCCATGACCCATAGCAATACTACAAGAACAACATAATGAAGTCAAGTCCATGACCCATAGCGATACTACAAGAACAACATAAATAAGACAAGTCCATGACCCATAGCGATACTACAAGAACAACATAATTAAGTTAAGTCCATGACCCATAGTGATACTGCCAGATCAACATAAATAAGTCAAGTCCATGACACATAGCTATACTGCCAGAACAACATAAATAAGTCAAATCCATGACCCATAGCGATACTACAAGAACAACAAAAATAAGTCAAGTCCATGACCCATAGTGATACTGCAGGAACAACATAAATAAGTCAAATCCATGAGCCATAGCGATACTACAAGAACAACATAAATAAGTCAAGTCCATGACCCATAGCGATACTACAACAACAACATAAATAAGTCAAGTCCATGACCCATAGCGATACTACAAGAACAACATAAAAAAGTCAAGTCCATGACCCATAGCGATACTACAACAACAACATAAATAAGTCAAGTCCATGACCCATAGCGATACTACAAGAACTACATAAATAAGTCAAGTCCATGACCCATAGCGATACTGCCAGAACAACATAAATAAGTCAAGTCCATGACCCATAGCGATACTACAAGAACAACATAATTAAGTCAAGTCCATGACCCATAGTGATACTGCCAGAACAACATAAATAAGTCAAGTCCATGACCCATACCGATACTGCAAGAACAACATAAATAAGTCATGTCCATGACCCATAGCGATACTACAAGAACAACATAATTAAGTCATGTCCATGACCCATAGCGATACTGCCAGAACAACATAAATAAATCAAGTCCATGACCCATAGCGATACTGCCAGAACAACATAAATAAGTCAAGTCCATGACCCATAGCGATACCACAAGTACAACATAAATAAGTCAAGTCCATGACCCATAGCGATACTGCCAGAACAACATAAATAAGTCAAGTCCATGACCCATAGCGATACTACAAGAACAACATAATTAAGTCAAGTTCATGACCCATAGTGATACTGCCAGAACAACATAAATAAGTCAAGTCCATGACCCATAGTGATACTATCAGAACAACATAGATAAGTCAAGTCCATTACCCATAGTGATACTGCCAGAACATAAATAAGTCAAGTCCATGACCCATAGTGATACTGCCAGAACAACATAAATAAGTCAAGTCCATGACCCATAGCGATACTACAAGAACAACATAAATAAGTCAAGTCCATGACCCATAGTGATACTACCAGAACAACATCAATAAGTCAAGTCCATGACCCATAGCAATACTACAAGAACAACATAATTAAGTCAAGTCCATGACCCATAGTGATACTGCCAAAACAACAGAAATAAGCTAACACCATGGCCCATAGAAATACTGCAAGAACAACAGAAATAAGCTAAGTCCATGACCCATAGCAATACTACAAGAACAACATAATGAAGTCAAGTCCATGACCCATAGCGATACTACAAGAACAACATAAATAAGACAAGTCCATGACCCATAGCGATACTACAAGAACAACATAATTAAGTTAAGTCCATGACCCATAGTGATACTGCCAGATCAACATAAATAAGTCAAGTCCATGACACATAGCTATACTGCCAGAACAACATAAATAAGTCAAATCCATGACCCATAGCGATACTACAAGAACAACAAAAATAAGTCAAGTCCATGACCCATAGTGATACTGCAGGAACAACATAAATAAGTCAAATCCATGAGCCATAGCGATACTACAAGAACAACATAAATAAGTCAAGTCCATGACCCATAGCGATACTACAACAACAACATAAATAAGTCAAGTCCATGACCCATAGCGATACTACAAGAACAACATAAAAAAGTCAAGTCCATGACCCATAGCGATACTACAACAACAACATAAATAAGTCAAGTCCATGACCCATAGCGATACTACAAGAACTACATAAATAAGTCAAGTCCATGACCCATAGCGATACTGCCAGAACAACATAAATAAGTCAAGTCCATGACCCATAGCGATACTACAAGAACAACATAATTAAGTCAAGTCCATGACCCATAGTGATACTGCCAGAACAACATAAATAAGTCAAGTCCATGACCCATACCGATACTGCAAGAACAACATAAATAAGTCATGTCCATGACCCATAGCGATACTACAAGAACAACATAATTAAGTCATGTCCATGACCCATAGCGATACTGCCAGAACAACATAAATAAATCAAGTCCATGACCCATAGCGATACTGCCAGAACAACATAAATAAGTCAAGTCCATGACCCATAGCGATACCACAAGTACAACATAAATAAGTCAAGTCCATGACCCATAGCGATACTGCCAGAACAACATAAATAAGTCAAGTCCATGACCCATAGCGATACTACAAGAACAACATAATTAAGTCAAGTTCATGACCCATAGTGATACTGCCAGAACAACATAAATAAGTCAAGTCCATGACCCATAGTGATACTATCAGAACAACATAGATAAGTCAAGTCCATTACCCATAGTGATACTGCCAGAACATAAATAAGTCAAGTCCATGACCCATAGTGATACTGCCAGAACAACATAAATAAGTCAAGTCCATGACCCATAGCGATACTACAAGAACAACATAAATAAGTCAAGTCCATGACCCATAGTGATACTACCAGAACAACATAAATAAGTCAAGTCCATGACCCATAGTGATACTGCCAGAACAACATAAATAAGTCAAGTCCATGACCCATAGTGATACTGCAAGAACAACATAAATAAGTCAAGTCCATGACCAATAGCGATAAGGCCAGAACAACATAAATAAGTCAAGTTCATGATCCATAGTGATACTACAAGAACAACATAAATAAGTCAAGTCCATGACCCATAGTGATTCTGCCAGATCAACATAAATAAGTCAAGTCCATGATCCATAGTGATACTACAAGAACAACATAAATAAGTCAAGTCCATGACCCATAGTGATACTGCCAGAACAACATAAATAAGTCAAGTCTATGACCCATAATGATACTGCCAGAACAACATAAATAAGTCAAATCCATGACCCATAGTGATACTGCCAGAACAACATAAATCAGTCAAGTCCATGACCCATAGCGATACTACAAGAACAACATAATTAAGTCAAGTCCATGACCCATAGTGATACTGCCAGAACAACATAAATATATCAAGTTCATAACCCATAGCGATACTACCAGATCAGCATAAATAAGTCAAGTCCATGACCCATAGTGATACTGCCAGAACATAAATAAGTCAAGTCCATGACCCATAGTGATACTGCCAGAACAAAATAAATAAGTCAAGTCCATGACCCATAGTGATTCTGCCAGAACAACATAAATAAGTCAAGTCCATGACCCATAGTGATACTGCCAGAACAACATAAATAAGTCAAGTCCATGACCCATAGCGATACTACAAGAACAACATATTAAGTCAAGTCCATGACCCATAGTGATACTGCCAGAACAACATAAATAAGTCAAGTCCATGACCCATAGCGATACTGCAAGAACAACATAAATAAGTCATGTCCATGACCCATAGCGATACTACAAGAACAACATAATTAAGTCATGTCCATGACCCATAGCGATACTGCCAGAACAACATAAATAAGTCAAGTCCATGACCCATAACGATACTACAAGAACAACATAAATAAGTCAAGTCCATGACCCATAGTGATACTGCCAGAACAACATAAATTAGTCAAGTCCATGACCCATAGCGATACTACAAGAACAACATAATTAAGTCAAGTCCATGACCCATAGTGATACTGCAAGAACAACATAAATAAGTCAAGTCCATGACCCATAGCAATACTGCCAGAACAACATAAATAAGTCAAGTCCATGACCCATAGTGATACTGCCAGAACAACATAAATAAGTCAAGTCCATGACCCATAGCGATACTACAAGAATAATATAAATAAGCTAAGTCCATGACCCATAGCGATACTGCAGGAACAACAGAAATAAACTAAGTTCATGACTCATAGTGATACTGCAAGAACAACATAAATAAGTCAAGTCCATGACACATAGCGATACTGCCAGAACAACATAAATAAGTCAAGTCCATGACACATAGCGATACTGCAATAACAACATAAATAAGTCAAGTCCATGACACATAGCGATACTGCAATAACAACATAAATAAGCCAAGTCCATGACCCATAACGATACTGCCAGAACAACATAAATAAGCTAAGTTCATGACACATAGTGATACTGCAATTACAACATAAATAAGTCAAGTCCATAACTAATAGTGATACTGCCAGAACAACATAAATAAGTCAAATGCATAACCAATAGCGATACTGCAAGAACAACATAAATAAGTCAAGTGCATAACCAATAGCGATACTGCCAGAACAACATAAATAAGTCAAGTCCATAACCAATAGCGATACTACAAGAACAACATAAATAAGTCAAGTTCAATGACTAACAGCGATACTGCAGAAACAACAGAAATAAGCTAAGTTCATGACAGATAGTGATACTGCAGGAACTACAGAAATAAGCTAAGTTCATGACTCATAGTGATACTGCAAGAACAACATAAACAAGTCAAGTCCATAACCAATAGCGATACTACAAGAACAACATAAATAAGTCAAGTCCATGACTAACAGCGATACTGCAGGAACAACAGAAATAAGCTAAGTTCATGACAGATAGTGATACTGCAGGAACAACAGAAATAAGATAAGTTCATGACTCATAGTGATACTGCAAGAACAACATAAATAGGTCAAGTCCATGACTCATAGCGATACTGCCAGAACAACATAAATATGTTAAATCCATGGTTCATAGCGATAGTGCAAGAAAAACATAAATAAGTCAAGTCGATGACTCATAGCGATACTGCAAGAACAACATAAATAAGCTAAGTCCATGACCCATAGCGATACTACAAGAACAACATAAATAAGCTAAGTTCATGATTCATAGCGATACTGCAAGAACAACATAAATAAGCCAAGTTCATGACTCATAGCGATACTGCAAGAACAACATAAATAAGTCAAGTCCATGACCCATAGTGATACTGCCAGAACAACATAAATAAGCTAAGTCCATGATTCATAGCGATACTACAAGAACAACATAAATAAGCTAGTCCATGACTCATAGCGATACTGCAAGAACAACATAAATAAGTTAAGTCCATGACTCATTGTGATACTGCCAGAACAACATAAATAAGTATAGTCCATGATCCATAGCGATACTACAAGAACAACATAAATAAGCTAAGACCAGGACTCATAGCGATACTACAAGAACAACATAAATAAGCTAAGTCCATGACTCATACCGATACTACAAGAACAACATAAATAAGCTAAGTTCATGACTGATAGTGATACTGCCAGAACAACATAAATAAGTCAAGTCCATGACCCATAGCGATACTACAAGAACAACATAAATAAGTCAAGTCCATGACCCATAGTGATACTACAAGAACAACATAAATAAGCTAAGTCCATGACTCATAGTGATACTACAAGAACAACATAATTAAGTTAAGTCCATGACCCATAGCGATACTGCAAGAACAACATAAATAATTCAAGTCCATGACTCATAGCGATACTGCAAGAACAACATAAATAATTCAAGTCAATGACTCATAGTGATACTGCAAGAACAACATAAATAAGTCAAGTCCATGACACATAGCGATACTGCAAGAACAACATAATTAAGTCAAGTCCATGACTCATAACGATACTGCAAGAACGACATAAATAAGTCAAGTCCATGACCCATAGCGATACTGCAAGAACAACATAAATAAGTCAAGTCTATGACACATAGCGATACTGCAAGAACAACATAAATAAATCGAGTCCATGACCCATAGCGATACTACAAGAACAACATAAATAAGCTAAGTTCATGACCCATAGCGATACTACAAGAACAACATAAATAAGTCAAGTCCATGACACATAGCAGTGTTTTTTTTCACCATTTTGGGAAGATGACCCATACCCTTGGAATTGGGAATTTTAGCGGCATTTTCATTAACATCTGGAAATTTTTTTGCATTAAATATATTTATATATTGATAAAAAGTGTACACTTGCTTATCAGGCCATTTAATTAAATAATCAATGTCATACTAAATTCAGAATGGAGAAAACTTTCTTTATTTTATCAAGGAGGTATGGCAAGTTTCAATATACATTTTTGAAGCTTTCAATTGGGAATTTTTACCATTCAATTGGGAAAAAAATATACTATTTGCCATTGGGAATATGACCCAATAACGGCTATAAAAATGGCCGAAAAAAACCAACTGCATAGCGATACTGCAAGAACAACATAAATAAGCTAACTTCATGACCCATAGCGATACTACAAGAACAACATAAATAAGCTTAGTCCATGACCCATAGCGATACTGCAAGAACAACATAAATAAGCTAAGTCCATGACCCATAGTGATACTACAAGAACAACATAAATAAGCTAGTCCATGACCCATAGCGATACTACAAGAACAACATAAATAAGCTGAGTTCATGACTCATAGCGATACTACAAGAACAACATAAATAAGCTTAGTCCATGACTCATAGCGAAACTGCAAGAACAACATAAATAAGCTAAGTTCATGATCCATAGCTATACTACAAGAACAACATAAATAAGCTTAGTCCATGACCCATAGCGATACTGCAGGAACAACAGAAATAAGCTAAGTTCATGACTCATAGCGATACTGCAAGAACAACATAAATAAGCTAAGTCCATGACCCATAGCCATACTGCAGGAACAACAGAAATAAGCTAAGTTCATGACTCATAGCGATACTGCAAGAACAACATAAATAAGCTAAGTCCATGACCCATTGCAATACTGCAAGGACAACATAAATAAGCTAAGAATATGACCCATAGCGAAACTGCAAGAACAACAGAAACAAGTTAAGTCCATGAGCCATAACGATACTGCAAGAACAACAGAAACAAGTTAAGTCCATGACCCATAGCGATACTGCAAGAACAACATAAACATGCTAAGTTCATGAGCCATAGCTTTACTACAAGAACAACATAAATAAGCTAAGTCCATGACCCATAGCGATACTGCAAGAACAACATTTATAAATAAGTCAAGTCCATGACCCATAGCGATACTGCAAGAACAACGGAAACATGCTAAGTTCATGAGCCATAGCTTTACTACAAGAACAACATAAATAAGCTAAGTCCATGACCCATTGCAATACTGCAAGGACAACATAAATAAGCTAAGAATATGACCCATAGCGAAACTGCAAGAACAACAGAAACAAGTTAAGTCCATGAGCCATAACGATACTGCAATAAACAACAGAAACAAGTTAAGTCCATGACCCATAGCGATACTGCAAGAACAACAGAAACATGCTAAGTTCATGAGCCATAGCTTTACTACAAGAACAACATAAATAAGCTAAGTCCATGACCCATAGCGATACTGCAAGAACAACATTTATAAATAAGTCAAGTCCATGACCCATAGCGATACTGCAAGAACAACAGAAACATGGTAAGTCCATGAGCCATAACGATACTGCAAAAACAACATAAATAAGTCAAGTCCATGACACATAGCTATACTGCCAGAACAACATAAATAAGCTAAGTTCATGACTCATAGCGACACTGCAAGAACAACAGAAACAAGTAAAGTCCATGAGCCATAAAGATAAACAGAAATAAGCTAAATCCATGAGCCATAATGATACTGCAAGAACAACAGAAATAAGCTAAGGTCTAATTGTAATAATAGAATGAATAGGGTTTTACGGCCTACCAAGTAATTGTAAAAAAAATTGAGGAATAATAACTACCTCCAAGTATGTACAGACATTGTGATAACCTTTCTTTGACTATGTTGCAGGTGTTATTGCATAGGTTATAGGTCAATGACGAAAATACAATTGTAACAATACTCAGTTCTTTATTGAAATATAAACAATCTGATATTATTTATTATCATGTGTTTAAACTTTAACAGTTATTTACAAATAAGTCTTTCGACTACTTATAGATAGAACTAAAAATTTAAATCGACAAATAACATCAACAAATGAAAATACAGAATGAACCTTATTTGGCAACATGAAACGAATGAATGAATGAATGAATGAATGGGCTTTTATGTCTTACACATTGTAGGTTATTCGACGCCAGCAGGAGAGAAAATTCCAGGTTCATTCTACATGTGCAAAAAACAACCAAACACCATAAGTATTTAAAAACATCACATTAACAAATGAATATGCAGAATGAACCTAGAACCTTGATATCTGTAGAACTGCAGAGTTTCAGCAAATTCTATCGTATTCTTACCATCACTCATAGGGCTCCCTGGAACCACACAGAGACTACATAGGGGTTGGTAATCACACTAATTTTCATTACACTAAATGATCAATTGAACATAATACCCATCTAAATGAGGATTCTCCACCAGATTAACAGTAGTACTACACATGTGAAATTCAAGGACTTGTACCAGAGCTTATTTTGCACAATCAGGCGTGAATGTTCGAAATTTGCTGTTTTATAACCCACGTTTATATAAACCCTGTTGTAATGATTAGATGTAAAGGCAACACAATTTGCATTATATCAGATTAAAATCAATTGTTAATTACGGTAATATTACAAGGTAAAAACATTGAAAATCGTCCAAAAATATGTACCTCTAGGGGGCACTGTTAACAAGAAACTGCGGTCCTATATTAAAAAATTCAAAGATGAAACGAAAGCTGAGACTTTATAGTATAAATAAGTGTACAGATTATTGACAATTTACGCGAGATGTCACAAAATCGAGTATGAACCCCACAAAATTAACACCATTTAACATATGCAAATCCTTAACTAAGTACATACTTTGTACATTTTGCAGTTTCTTAATTATAGACAAATGTGAAATGGACTTATGCCGAAATTTTATTTTTTTTTCAATTTCTTATTTTCATTTTTTCATTAATGACAGAAGTTAAAAATGTTTTGATATATCAAGTAATGCACACAAGGTACAATATATCTCTGCCTCCGTATATCAAAGTAAGTGATGAATAATCAGCTCTGCCATGCTAAGTATGCAACATTTATTTTGTATACAATTAAACATTTACATTTAATCAATGAAATGTTTCAAATTTTAATTGAACTAAACTTCCAGAATATTTCATTCAGAATAGTTGTTCTTATTCTGAAATATCTTTAATAATTCCTGATATCAAATATACTGTCAACCCTGTCTTAAGCAGCCAGTCAAGGGAAGAAGAAAAGGTGGCTTTTAAGACAGGTTGTTGCTTAATACAGGTTAATTTGCTATAAAAGCATAGAATAGGAAATCGCAAATGTGACTTTAATAAAATTGACTACTTAATAGAGGTGACCGCTTACACACGTTTGACTGTACTAGAATCTAAATAAATGATGTTTCAAAATAAATGAATTTCAAAAGCCTTCAATTTACGATTAGAGGTGAATTGAATTTGAAATGAAGACAGCAAATGTAATTGAAAAGTAATGGTCATTACAGGCATGTTTTCAAAATAATCAAAATACAATTGAAAAATAGTCCATTACACTGAAAAACAAAATGTAATAATTACAATGTACAGTCAAACCTGGCTTAAGAAGCCAGTCAATGGTAGGAGCAAAAGTGAGATTTTAAGACAGGTTGTTGTTTAATGCAGGTTAATTTGTTCCGATCGCACATATATTGGAAATAACAAATATGGCTGCTTAATAGAGGTGACCACTCATACAGATTTGACTGTATTACAATAACACATTACCCCCAGGTTTTCCACACGGGTTATGTAAACCACGATCAGTGACGTTGACTATTTTAATATCAGTATACGAAAAATAAATTAGTCCGAGAGCCAGTCTATGAAAATTTTAACTGGAATACAAATGTTTTCCAAATGTATAACCCGACTATTTCTATGACTTTATATCGAAATGGGACACTTTGAGCAAGATGCTAACCCGACAATGCAAGTGTTAACCAAGTCAAATTCAGTAATGTAGACATATTCTATTGTCAAGATGAGACATTGCCAGTATCATGAAAATAGCCTTCAGTATTTTTAAACAAGAGTTGTTAGAAGACAACAAAGCTCTCCTATGGAATAAAACTCACCCCCTATGCAAAGATTGAGATTGGAGGCAAACACCAAAACTTAAATGCAAGTAAACGCAAAAGTTTAACCTGGGTGTCTTCAGACGACGGTGACACCGGGGTCATGACAATAGCTCTCCTGGTCATTTGTTCTGGCGAGCTAAAAAGATGAGCTTAAAACTAAAATCCTCTTAATTTTAAATATATTGTAACTGACGACGGACATACGTTTGCTGAACTTTTTACCAATATAATTGAATTGAATTAAAATAATACAAAAAATTGACTTTAGGACAAACCGATCAGCCATAACATGGAGACCTAAACCTGTGTAAGGTCTACCCGGCATAAGGCCAAATGAAAAAATATTTTTGTTTCCTGCTTCATGCTGGGGAAAAAATGGGTTGGTAGGTAGGAATTTTTTCTTTCCCTCCATAATTCATAGATCCAAATAGAGCGAAAGACAAAAGAGAATAAAGAATAAAAACTTTTTAAAAAAATTCAATAAAACATTGACTCTGTCGGTTCACAGCAACAAAACTGTTTATTCATTTGGCCCAATTATAATAAAAAAACGGGATAACTTTATTAATCAAGACTCTATCTGAGATAAAGACAGGTTCTCTGACATGATAAATTAGAAACATAATCTATGAATTATAGAGAATTTGAAAAAAAAACTTAATTACTTTGGCCTTGTTGCCGGGGTTGTTATATCATACGACTATGAGGCATACTCGGCCAATCAATCTGATCACCTTGGCCTTTATGCTACGCAATAGTGTATTATACAGAGGATACGGAAATACCCGATGTTTCACGATAGCTCGGCATATATGAACTGGACCGGAACTTGGCCAATCGGACTACTTCCAACTGGTCCAAATTGAACTGAACCAAAATAAAATCATTTAATTAATGTCATATCTAAGCAAAGGTGTAACTTGTTAAAACAAAACGGCAAACAAAACTTCAATAACTCAACAATTACAAACACATTTCAGCACAATTTTAAAGGAATAAAATGTAAGCACTGTTAAATATTTCAGTTCAGTGTTGCATTTCACAAAAAAAACTTACGATAAAATCAGTCGTAAACGTAAAGTAAGAAACTATCATAATATTTTCATAGTCATCCACATGAAATTCAGATTGAATTTTCAGAAACATACCGTGTTAAGAAATATTCAGTAGGAGGTTTAGATAATGTGGATTAATATTTAAAATATTATGAACAAAATTTACTTTACATGTACGACCTATTTTTATCGTAAATTTTTTGTGAAAAGCAACCCTGGTCTATTAGATCGAACTGAAATTGAAGACTTCATGTCCTGGCAAGACTTTTGCTAAAGAGTCGTCTGCAAACATTTTTATCTAAATGAGGCTCGCTTCTCATTTATCAGCCTCAGCAACTCGCCAGATTTGTACATTTTTTCTGTTGCTTCGTGCCCACCAATGACGGTTGTGGCTACACACACAACTGGAGTCTGAAATACAATGTGACAGTTTTTTTAAAACCTATTTATTTTACATCGATTATGAAAATCAATTCTTATGAAGCCACCTTTCAAAATTTATTTGTTTGCTACTATTTATAGATATGAAAAGAAAATTCAACGCTTTGGAAGTCAATACAAAAAGTTTGGGTAGCTGCAATTTTGGGCGAGTAGGTAGGAGCAAGGCAAACACAAAATGAGCGAAAGGGCATATAATACATTTGCTGTAGAAAAGATAAAAACCACCGTGTGCAGGGTACCAAATAAATTGGTGATACTAAAACGTGACCTGGGGTTCTAGCTGACCCATCCAAACTCCGACTGCAGGGAAAAGGCAAAACATGATGTAATAGAGATTACGGTATCAAAATGCACTAATCTCAATCATTATGCATATTGTAAATATATTCCAAATTAATTTGTGTATAATTTTTTATATTATTATAATTTCATTAAAAAGTCTTGTTTTTCAAAACGTTTCCATGTTCGTCTGATTCTACGCCACATGTGTGTGAAATAAGGGCATTGTAATGCCATAGTCACTATTAGTATCACCCCAAATAAATCAATTGTGGGTTGAATAGAAAACTAACTACAAATATCATAATATCACTGAAGGTGATGAATACCCCCAGATGATGCCCTGATAGTTAATGCATCCTTTAGCTGCCCACTTTGACACGGTAAACCAATTTGTGCAACATATGTGAGTATTTGACGCTGGATTGTAAAGTGTCATTGAATTTCAGCTAATGGTTGCCAAGGAACAGCTACAACAAAAGAAAATGTCTGAAAAAGTCAAAGGGACATAACTCACTGAAAAAGTATTTGTGTGCAACATGCCGACAATATACACAACTAGGCTTGGTACCAATCAAGTTTGTGAAATGTCATTGAATTCTAGCCAATAATTGCCGACAAATAATAACCACAAAATATGAACAATTCAAAGGGCCATAACTCAATGAAAAATTATCCAGGCGCAACATGCCGACAATATGTACAACAAGGCTTGGTACCAATAACTCTTGTGAAGTTTCATTGAATTCCTGCCAATAGTTGCTAACAAACAGCAACCACAAAAAAATATGTATGAACAATTAAATGGGCCATAACTCATTGAAAAATTATTCACATGCAACACACCAATATGAACAACAAGGCTTGGTACAAATCACCCTTGTGAAGTTTCATTGAATTCCGGCAAAGGGTTCTGAAAAATAACGACCACAAAAATTGTCTACAGACGGACTAACGGACCGACAGACTGATAAACGCGACTCCTATATATAGCACATATACTTAGCATCTGGGGGAATAAAAATAAGTTTATTTATCTATCTTAAATAAAACTTATTTTAAAACATCAAATTTTGTGATGAACAAAGAGTTATAAAAGCACTATTTGGAAAAGCAATGGCAATCTCCTTAAGGCAAATGCCATGTTTTACCATGTGATCATTATGTTTCAATATGGCAGTGCCCAGTCTTTTTCTTATTGACCCTTATATAGGGTTCGGTCGATCATGTGACCTAAATAATAATAAGTGCTGCTTCAAAGAACTGTGATATGATATACAATTGGTTATATCTACATGCTAAATAATTAAGAACAACTGTATGATGTATATACATGTAACAATAGGTCCATGAGCTTTACAGTCACCTGATTATCAAAAACAACATTCAAGTAAGTATATTCAGTCATAAAAAAATTATTTTTGTCAATTTCTCTTATATAGATTTAGTAAAATAGGTCCCAACCCAAGGGTCAACCCGTGATACCCAAGGACACGCAATTCACTTTTTTTTTTTTATAAATGACCCATATATGTCCATAATCATGCTCACCATTTGTTTCCCAGTACTTCTTATATTAAGAAAATTTTAAAAGTTTACCTTGAATTTGACAGTTTTGTTCCCATCCCAAGGCCACAGGGGGAGGGGGGGGGATGAGGACCATGTAATTCACAATTTTGATTCACCTGTAGGTGCATACAACATTTCATTACGATCATGCTTACAGTTTTTGAGAAGAAGTCGAAAATGTCAATTGTTTACGGACGCACGGCGGACGATGCACAACGACAGAATAAATGAATAGGGTTTTACGGCGTACCAACACATTATAGGTTATTTGACACCAACAGGAAGGAAGATTCCAGGTTCACTCTACATGTACAAAAATAACAAATTAACTTACATATTAAAAAAAAAAAACACCAACAAATGAATATGCAGAATGAACCTAGAACCTTGATACCTGCAGAACTGCAGAGTTTCAGCAAATTCTATCGTATTACTCAAATTGTCACATCTTACAACATGTATGAGCCACAGTGGTCCTATTCTTGCCATCACTCATATGGCTCCCTGAAACCACACAGGGGTTGATAATTTAACCGCGATAATGAAAATGACAAAAAATTATAAAATGAACATGACACCCATTCGGAGGATTCCTACCCCTCTGCAGAGATCGGCAGTGATTCTATTCTTAGCCGGAACCATGACGACGGACAAAAGGAGATCGCAATAATAACTTTATTACCAAAAACCTCAGTTGGACCAAGTCTTGTCTTCCCTGAGGTCCTCAACAACAGTTTTTTGCAAATTTTAGAAATAATACTTTTTATTAGGCTTACAAGAACAGTAAAATAAGTAAACAGCACACTAAATCAATTTCCCCTGACATTTTTTCAGAACTTCATATTTACACTAAGAAGTTTGTAAACTTAAGTGAAAATGGGCCCCAGGTACTTACATCTGGACAGCGCGTCATTGCTGTCAAGACCTTCATCATCTTCTGACCATCTGGACGATCGTTTAAATCAATTACTGTTGGCTCCACACCAAGCCTTTTAAACATAAGTATGACGTGTTGACTGAAGCAACAGTTTTTTTTTGCAAATATTGTCACATGGTTTCTTTTCACTTCTGCTCTAATGAATCCGGCCTCTGAACCATTAAGGTCGATGGAGGCACTATTACCCATCATGCAGCAGATCTGTGTGAGGGAACTGTAATGAAAAAGCAAGATTTAAAGTTACATCAGATTCAATAAGCTTTAGAGAAAAGATAACTTTAAAGTACCATACATATATCCCATAATAAACGCAACCCCACCGCCACAAAACCTCATGGGTGATGCATTTTGCAAAGGTGTGACTTATTTTGGCCGAAGAATTAAAACCTAAGTTTTGCAATAAGTGTGTAAAATCAGTGATTTATTTACATATTTATATGACTGGTAAAATACACAGCTGGTCATGAGGCATATATTTACATTAAAATATGTTAACCAGACCGCCAGAAGGGTGTTAGTCTTTGTAGGTTACTGCATTGGGATTGTGCAGAATACAGATAGAAACCCATTTTAAGTTTACTTCTGGTTCTTTAGCAGGTTCAGTATGTAGCACCGTCACACGGACCCTCGAGTCCCATCCAAACGACTTAGTGTTTTTAATCGACCAGCCCTGGGGATCTAACCCATAGCCCTGAGATTAGAAGTCTTGTGTTTTACATGATCAAATACTTCAGCATATATATAGTCTAACCTGTCTTAAGCAACCAGTTAAGGGAAAGAGCAACAATGGCCTTTTAAGACAGGTTGTTTAATGCAAGTCAATTTGCTCTGAAAACATATAAATGGGAAATAATAAATGTGGCCCTTTAATAGATGTGACCCCTGATGCAGGTTTGACTGTATATTGGTACAAATTCTCTAGGTAAAGAAAAATACTGATATACTGTGGCAGTGAATCGCATAGGAATAAAATAATGCACCGTTTCTTAAAACAACAATTTTGGGGAACAATGGTCAAACTGAGAGTTTTACAGCCAAACCTGTATAAGCGGTCACCTCTATTAGTGTAACAAATGAATGAATGTGGTTTTACAGCATACCAACACAGTGTAGGTTATTCGACATCAAAAGGAAGGAAGATTCCAGGTTAATTATATACAAACATAAAAAAACAAAAAAATAACAAACAGATTAAAAAAAAATCACATCAACAAATAAACATGTATGAACATAGAACCTTGATACATGCAGAGTTTCAGTATATTTTATCATATTACTCAAATTGTCGTCCAGAAAATGAAAATTTTAATAATAATTGAGTAAAGATGTATATGTTCTGTTGCTGTAATAATGGCGTATTCACGCATAATCTCGTTTTTAAATATCGTAACTTCCATTCATCTCAGAAATACAAATCCAAATTATTTCTTTGCGCAATGGAACTCTCTATTCCCAGAAAATTGTGTTAAAAGATGTTGAATTGCTTATGCTTACTGCAACTAAAAAACAAGGAAGTACTGCAAACTGCAACATTTTAAATACAAGATCCTATTGCGTGTTTAAAACATTATACAACATCTAAGATTACACACACCTTTCATTTTATGCAAAAGAAATCAATTGCATGTCAAATTTGAATGACTAATTTTCCAAATTATCAATTCTTCGCATGCTATTTTATCCATGATTAGTAGAGTTTCCTATCCTTCTATATAAGTCCTTGACTTATAGAAGTTCTTGCAATGACCAAATATCTCCAATAATAAGTAAATGGAAGTAATGGGTTACTAATAAAAAGTAAATATTAAATAATATCCTCCATCTCAGTCCATGTTTCATTGACCGCAAGACTCCTCACAGCCCATGGCCTTGGACCCAGCCCAGCCCATGACCGTGAGCCCATCCCATGTTTTCTGGACTGCCCTCGCTCAGATACCACCTGTCACTTATCATTATTCAATCACCGAACAGTCGATTTGTTTACACGAAAATAATCAAGTGATAGAAAATGAAAGCGCTGCAAACAATATATAGTCAGGTGCAAAGCTTGGGCTAAGCTTGCCTAAAAAAAATAAACATGGCACCTGCCAAGCCATGTCAAATAAGTTGAAGACTGAAACGGACTATATATGTAGCATTTCGACGCATGGTAAAATCTCGAAAGTTGTAAATGGATTTCACGTAAAAATAGGCTGAGTGTGTAAACCAGAATCATCGTGTAAAGGATATAGTGTTGGTTCGCCGGGAGCCGATGTCACATTCAACGCTTTAAACCATGTCATTGAAAGCTTTTATTGAATGTGACATTTAAACAGACTTCACAATTACTGGTGCATTACACTGGATGCCTCACATCCAAAATATAATCAATAAGGCATCAAACACTCTTGCCTTTCTACGGCGGAATCTGTCACTCGCCCCCAGAGAAACAAAGATTAACACGTCCCGAACTAGAGTATGCCTCTCCAATTTGGAATCCCCACACTCAGCTAAACAAACATAAAATTGAAATAGTATAAAGAACAGCAAGTCATGTTGGAGATGGCACAATACTCTATGCTTAGAACTTGGGGACGTGCTTGGCAATTTACGATTATCAACCCCAGAGCAAATACGTACCAATACAAGCGTGACACTAGTTTACAAAATGCAAAACGGGCTGGTTGACATCGACATAGACCTTATACCCATTGACTAACAAAGCGACAAGAAATTCTACAAGAACATCTCATCTACAACAGTACGATCGACTGGTTACCTCAACTGACCTTTTAAACGTTTTCATTCCCCCCACAAAAGACAGATCTCATAATGGAAATAAAAAGAAAATCATATTATTATCAAAATTTTTAAAAAATCCATTAAAAACTTTTGAATTTTACGAAAGATATTTAAAATGTAAAATACATACCTACTGACTAAATCTTATAAACACAATCGCTCGCTGATGTGACGTAGCATACGTCGGCTAACATCAAAGCGTGAAACCATACATGATATCATTCAAGACCTTAAAAACTTCAGGCATGGTTTATGTCATTTCTTAAGCACGACGCCAATACAAGGACTTGTATATAATTCCTCAGCCAATACCATGCCTTTATAAACTCAATGACTCCATTTTTTTAAAATAATTTATCAAAAAGGGATTCACTATCTTGGGTTACACGCCTAGCATTACTTTTGTTTGTCGTGGAGCTTGGACCAAGTTACGGCAACGAAACCTAGGGTTTTAGTTACTACTTTATGTGGTTCCCTGTCGATAGTGTTAGTTAGAGTGACGGCTAGATACTTTTCAGATGTTACGCTCTCTAACACTTGGCCATTAGGTGCGTAATCGCATTTAATAATTTTGTCCAACTGATGTTTAGTGATTCTCATTGTGTGGTATTTTCCTACATTAAATTCCTCTAGCCAGGCTTTTCCTAGAGGGAAAGTTTGGCGAGATCGTCTTCAAAAGTCTCACAATTCCCCTGGGTGGTGAAATATCGGTATAAAAAAGTCGTTTGTAATAGACGACTTAATGCTACCCGGGAGGTAGTTAATGTAAAGAAGAAAGAGAACTGACCAAAGGAAAGAGCCTTGTGGAACTCCGGGCTACATCAGCAGCGTCAGAGAATGTGCCAAGTATTACCTGCTGTGTGCATCCAAAATACCAAGAGATCCAACTTTTAGCAAGTCTTCGTATACAAATAAAGTCCATTTTCTGTGCAAGTCTTTTGTGTGGGAATTTGTCGAACACTTTGGAATAATGATAAGATCCGTTTGTTTTTGTTTCTTATTTGTGTTTCCATCCGGGTTAAATATTAAAATGTGTAAAAACTGAACTAGTTGTGTCTCACAGGACTTCTGCATCCATATTGCGAATCCACAAGTATGTCCTGTCTTGTCAAAAGTTGCATTATGTTAATAACAAAGATAATTCAAAGTGTTTTACAGCAGATACAAGTTAGTGAATCTCGTCTATAGCTAGCAGTATTTCATATTCAAACGTTCCTTCTGCACAACTTGTCAAGACGTTCGTCTTTTAGAAAAGCAAGCGTCCCAGATGATCAAGACTAACGCCATTCATGTTTTTATCGTTTTTTAACTTTTTATGTGTGCATTAATGTATCTCACAACGCCATTGTACATACAAATATCGATGCCTCAGAGTGGGTCAGAAAAAAAAAGAAGAAAGGTTTATTTTTGATACTCACCTTTAGTTTTTCTAATTTTCCCGTATTTCCTCCAATACTAGAGAGTGCGCAACAAGCGGTAATGCCGAAAATATTTTTTTGGCGAAAAAGACCGACAAGGAGATTTCTTTACGAAGGAGCGATTAAATCAATATATCTTCATTGTTATATCTAGTTTTATTATTTTATTGAAATAACAATAGATAAAACAATCATACTATTTTCAGAACATTTCATTGACAAATTAATATTCAAAATTAATTATCGATTTATTCGAATGGGTGATACCACTTATTATGGTTAAATAGTAAAATGGCACCCCATACAAAGCACACTTTAAAGGGGCCTCACTTATATCGATGATATATTTAGCAATAAGATTTTATAAAACATCATTTATTATGGATAATCTGTTCAATAACTTTTATTGTATTTTGTCTCTGTAGTGTAAAATTCTTAAATTTTGTTGACTAACTAATAAATCGCGTCCCGTGATAAAGTCACTCATTGGCCAGTAAACATCGACGAATCAAACGGAAAACGCTGACTTGTGTATTAAAGAATTTCTCTTGAATAAGATAAACTACTAGGGCGAAATTAACCATTATCTTCGAATGAGATTTTCCTCTTTCGATTCAATAAACTTTACCTTATTTATTGAACAGAAAGTTACAGACGATGCATCTTTAAATTGTGTGAACAAGTTTGAGTAATATACGATTAATCAAACGCACATAGTACACATAATTGGGGCTTGTAGGTTCGAGTCCCGCTAACTTCAAAAACTTTATGTGAGAAAGTTTACCGGTTACTTGCAGAAGGACAGTGGTACTACTGAAATTAATTCTGAGATCTTTCTCCACCTATAATACTGGATATGACATATTATATAACCTGAAATGTGTTTGAAACCCCATAAATTCTAATTAAAAAAAACACTGAATCGTGTAAGTGTAATATATACATACCCATGCAAGTTCGATTTTTTTCCAGAAAAAAACTTTCGTAATCCCTGCAACACTACCAAGAACATGCAAGTAAGATAGTATAAACAAACCATCCGATGTTTGCACGGGGAAAACGTGTAGTCTATTTGTGTGGTTATTTTTCAAAACAATGAATTCTTAACAAGTAAATGATAAAAACAAATGCTGTTTCGTGTATACAACTTATTCTAGAACTTTAAAGTTGAAAAAGAATATTATTTCCAAAATGATCCGCATTTTTTTATATGAAAAGCAACCAGGAGTTTCATTTTCATTGTACACATTTATTTTTGCCATTTACCTGATAATAATATTCTTCTAATCCAAAACGCACAAGTTACACGTGCAAAGACAGGACGTTAAACTAATAAAACGGGGTTAAATCGATATATAAAGGGAAATGTTACAGACTAAACACATTTATTTAAATGCACAGCAAAATTGCGAACAGGCAGGGGTAACAGACCTAGTTGCCACCCACCCCCAACCCCAACCCCACCCCAACACCCTTTTTTAAAAAAAAATGTTTGTCAAATCTTTGTTCAATCTAAAATACCCAACTTATATAACAACTAAATATAAAAAAAGTGACGAACACAAGTTTGAACTAAAACGAATATTCTGAACGGCCTACATCGAAAGTTATAGGAGAGTGACAAAATAAGTCCAACATCAGAACTATCGTACCAGCTGTTTCGGAAAAAGACCCATAGAACGGGTGTCTAAAGATAGTTGGGCTGTTTTTTGAATACATTTAAAGGCCTTTACTCAACTTATGTTTGTCAGTGGGTTTTTTATATAAGTATGTATTTTTGATGGTTTGGATGTAGATTTGGCAACAGCTGTCTGTGGCCGGGTGGGAATTCGATCTCACGCCTAATGGATTGATAGTCACACGCGTTACTGAATGGGCTAACCATACTCGGCTTCCTAGTGTTGCTTCTTACTGTTCTAATACTTGCATTTTCCTTATTTATATGGCCATACAGTTGCATTTTATCTATTTGTGGAATTTTAAAAGCATTGAAAGCATTACCAAGCTTGATATTAGCCTGCAGACCCATGCAAGTGAAATTTATCATCAAGATGTGTAGTATGATAACAATTATATCTGTTCCACACATTCGGCTGAATATTTACCCAAGTCAAAAAATCCAAAATGGATGCCGATGTTCAATCTACCGATTTTGTAGCTCTTTTGAAAGATTTAGAGACACAAGAGTTGGAGGTATGATAAATGATGAAGAAGAAGACGATTTTAAATCAATATTACTGACTTCTGTAGTGTATTAAATGTGCTAGATTAGTCGGTTTAAAATTTAAATAACCATTGTAATATGTTTTCGCGATTTGTAAAATGGAAATGATATTAATTACCAGCAGAAGCCGACACTTTACCGATTACTTTAGGCACTGCCTAAACTTTGGAAAAATTAATAAATCAGTTGGTTTCTGTGGGAACTGTCTCTTTTCTTTTACAATGTTACATTTGATATGAGTCATATATGTAGTTGTTTTTTACCAGATTACTCGGCTTACTTGAGTAGCCTTATTACTGTTTATTATTGACGCCATTCTTTACATGGTTGAGAAAAATTTAGATTCGGTATGACCAGTATATTCCTTTTATACCTAATACCGCAATATACCTATTACCAAGAATGCCCGTACAATAACAATATCTCAGACATGGGCAAAGCTCCAGCTTCCAGAAGCATTGGCATTGTTTACATTTCGTACTGGCAACTGTTTATTACACTGCACACTTATGTTGACAAAGTTTAAGACTCGCAGTAATAGGTATAACCAGTATACCTAATACAACAATATACCTATTACCGTGAATGCCCGTATAATAACAATATCCCAGACATGCGCAAAGCTCCAGCTTCAATTAGTGTCAGCATTTGTTTACATTTTGTACCGGCAACTGTTTATTATGCTGCACACTTAAGTAACTTTATTACAGTTTATTATTGATGCCATTATTTACATGGTTGGCAAAATTTTAGACTCACGGTAATGGGAATAACCAGTATACTGCCATCCAGCGACATGTTGACAACTCACCTTTACTGACTTCAATTATTCCTTTTTTCTGTGGCTAGTGTTCAGTATTATGCTTTACCAAATGATGTTGTTTAGGTTGTGATAAGAGAAAGTTTAAACTTGCAGTTCTGAACATTATTTACACTCATCTTTAGATCGCGATTAACCAAAAGCCTTTGCCATAGTATTAAGTTACATGGTTTTTAATCTTATCGCAAACTGCAATCAGTTGCAAATCAACATATAATTATGTGCATTTTCAAATTTCGCATATTTTTATCCTATTTATAAAACATGTTATTTTTTTACATAGTTTTACATGTATGCAGGGACATATGTAATTTCAGAGGAGTTGCAATAGTCCAGTGGTTAGCATGCTTGCTCCAAGACCCAGAGGTCCCTGGATCAATTTCCAGTGGGGTTTTGTCTTGTTTTTTTCCAAACACACTCCCACAGTGCCTTATTCAGGCAAGATACTGTGAAAACATGCAATCCTTCGGTGGTGATTTAAAGCAGTTGGCCCGTGTACATGGAAAGTAATACCCAGTTCACATGTATACAATATCTCACTGAATTTCTGTGTTAAGCAGTGATACAAATGCCTGTAAACCTCCCTTGGAAACAAGGTTTCTATGACAATCAGAAATTGATTGCTTGATGTAACAGAAGAGGAAGTATTTATGTCACTGATGTATCGTCAATACTCAAATAAATAGAATAACAATTTTGATACCAGATATAATAATACATTTATTTTGCCTGCTACACAATCTTTGTTTATAGTTTATTGTAATTAAATCTAAACAAATCTATTTTAAGTTGTCATAAAACTTGTTTCATTTCAGGCTCCTGGTGGTGTAGCCAGCCCACAGATATATGGAAAACTATTATGTATATATCTACTTCAGAATGACATGTAAGCCTTTACCTTAAGTAAAATATACTAGTATATGTTATTAAAAAAAAAGTTTTCCCTTTATTTTCTCTTGCTGATCTCATAAATTTGTAAAATTTGATGTCACATCATAAGATTTTTATTAAAGTTAAAGTTGTATTTTCTCAAAATAAATGCTGATATGTGTGTGTGCATGTATGAAGGTGTTATATCAGTTGTTTTGTACTATGTCCGCAAAATGACGTTTGCCAGGGGTAGGTATATAGGAGTCATTGGAATGGGCAATTGGCGCTGGTTGACATTAATATTGGTAGTATGTTTAATGAATGTATTTCTTAAAAATTAATAATGTGTTAGTGCTTTAAATAAATAATGTTGTATGTATGAATCTCAAGGTCCTCCGTGGCCAAGCAATGTCATTTTGACCTTCACTAATAAAACAGGATACCTTACATGTATATACAAACAGAAATGTGTTGAATATTACATTAAATGCCCAATTAGAAAATGATTGAAAAAAAAATATATCAAACAAGCTGTGTAACATTATCATATTTGCTGGTAATGCAACATTTTTTTACTGTACTATTCATATTTCCGTTAATTTTAGTTAATTTTTTGTCACATTGTAGGTGTAATGCCAAATTTTTATGGAAAAGAATTCCACCTCCAATTAAATCAGTAAGTATGAAAATCTATAGTATTATTGTGGTTTCTTTGAATATTTAGTACCATTTTTATGCATAGAGGGCTAACAGGTGATCATTTAACCTAACCTCTCTTTCCTGGAATCCTGAAAGGTTAACCAGTACTCAAGCATTCCTATCTCTGCAAGAAACTGAGAACTTTCCCACTTGAATCAGCAGCCGGAGACAAATTGACACTGAGGTGCATTGTCATGTATCAGTCATTAAGGAGACTGTGACCAGGTCGGGTATTAAAAGTTGTTTATTTAAGTAAAATGTTATTACCGCTGTATAAAATTGATGAACACAGATCGTGGCTATACCACATTGACATCGTTACCTGTGTCATTTGAAATGAATATGTTAGATCACCTTATCACAAGAGGTTGTTTTTCTAAAAACTTAATCTTATCTGGAAAAACATTTTTTTTTTGTCTTCGAAGCAGAACCATCACCTTTCTGCTGGTAACCAGCAAACGTTTTTTAACAAAGCTGGACTCAAGCTTAAAACCTCAGTGGTAAATGAACATTAGAAAATAATGCCTTAGACCACTTACGCACAGAGGACCCCTGGACCTAAATTCATCAATATTTTGAGTCTGAGATTTAGACTCAGAACTCTAATTGTTAAAACTTTAAGATTCAAATAACATCTAATCTATAGTACAAGCAAATTACTATATTTATTGCCTGAAACAAGCAGTTTTAATGATTTTTTAACAGAAAATGTTACAGGACCAAATTTTTCACTCATTCTTGTATGTTTACCGGTACATGGTTTTACGAACTGTAAGAATTTGGGTGTGAGTCTCAGACTAAATTATTGATGAATAAGGCCCTAAACTGTTCCCAAGGTATGATCTTGATTTATTTCTTACAGGGCAACCCAGACCTAGCCCAGATATGGTCTGTTGGACAGAAGATATGGCAGAGAGATTTCCCAGGGATGTACGAGGCATTGGAGAAGGAGTGGCCTGAAACATATAAAGATATTATGAGTGCAGTATTAGGTATGGCTGAATTTTTTAAAATATTAATCATGATTTTTATGCCATTGAGGGTTAACAGCTGTGAATGAGGTGAGAGAGGAATGACAATGAGATGCAATGTCACATATCAAACATCGGCTTATTACCGGCAGAGCTAATTGGATATGGCAAAATTTTTCATATAGCAGTTGTTCGTAACAACAAGCTCACAATTACTACAGGTAATATTATACACTCGAGGATTGTGTACAGGCATAAAGCGAAATGTCCAGTGGTTGTAAGTGTTAAAGGATGATAAAAGTAGAAATCAAATAGGAATGAAGGCGAACATAAGATATGATACATTTAGTGGTATGTGGTTAAAAGTTCCGTAAAAGAACAAGTGAAGGGAGAGTTGAAAGGTAAAAAACAGCGTTTTAAGATTATGGGGATAGAAAGAGATAATTATATTGCTCGTAGTAAACTTGAAGGCTGATCTGTGTAGCAATGCAGGCCGGTAATCTGTTCAATTTACTACTGCAAGGGGTAGGAATGAGTATTTGTAGTAATCAAATCTAGTAGCTATTTTACAAATATGTTCTGCTTGCAGAAGCAACCAGAAAGCGAGCATTCCATATCGTCACTCAGGCTTATTCCTCTATCAACGCTGATGACCTTGCTGCATATCTGGGCATGCCAGTCAATGATGCTGTTACAGGTAGTTTTTGTTGTTTATAAAGGGCTTGAGGTTCCTGATTGAAAAAAGGAACTTCTGTCGGGCCCTGGAGATCAGGGGCTGATTCATGATTTCATTTTAGAAGGGGTTAAAGTTATTTGCCTCAGTGTGGTTCCATGGAGGGCACTATATGTATGATGGAAAGAACCTTGCTTCTTGTAAATGTTTACATAGGGTCCAGGAAACGTCCATCCTGCTTGTCAGCAAAACTTGAGATAAGTGAGAAAATGAAACTTTAATGGTGATATTTTATATATAAAAAAATGCTAATAAACAGTATACATGAAAGAAATATGTGTAAATAAATAATTTATGATAACGACAGTACTGCATTTTTTCACATTTTGTCGATTCATCCTACATGATAGCAAATATAATTGTTTCAATAAAATAACAAATGCCGTTGTCAGATACCCACGGGTGTCAATTCTGATACTCTCCATCCATCACGAAGAGTGCATGGTCTAGTGGTAGAGCACCGAACCCATGATCGGAGGGTTGACAGTTCGATCCTCCGCCACGGCTATGTGTGGTGTCCTTGAGCAAGACACTTTTTCCCCATATGCTTTTTACTGGTTCTACCCAGGAAGACTTCGAGTGTTATTTGTCTAAGTTGTAAGAGCTTGTTTCACAATCGAAGTAAAATAAATAATTTTAAACTAAACTACACGTGGGAAAATACACTAGCTCTGCGTCATTTAATTTGAACAGAACAGAACAAAATACAGCTAACATTAACGTCTTATCAAAATGGCTTTCAAATGAAACTAGCAGTGTGATTGGATAACTTTCCCTTTATAAAATCATCAAACTTGCATCATTTATGAATTCCAAGTGTAATAAATACCTCTGGCTTTGTTTTCTAAACTATGATGGTTTGTTAAATGGGTTTTGTATCCCAGGGTTCGGCAGTCTAGGGGATATTCATTTAGTCTGGATTACTATTTTAGAGTTTTTTTTCTCGTTTCAAAACTACATTTCACATAGTTGTTTTTATGTATGAGTATTTGGGATGTCCTGCATTACACCCAGAATCCCACTTCAAGGGTCACAGTTTAACTTTGTTTGATGACACTTTCAGTCTGATTGAGATTTCATGTCCGGTCTGTAATTTTGTCACCTATGGATAAATTTCGAAAACACTTGGCTCAATTCATCGGCATGTCATGACGATGTGTCATGCATAAGACCTACATGTGTACCTCAAAGGTCAAGGTCACACTTCAAGTTTGTTTGACAACACTGAGTCTGTGTGAGATTTCGTGTCCGGCCTGTAACTTTGTCATGCATAAATGGATTTTCTAAATACTTGCTACAAATGATCAACATAACATGTTATGTCACACCTAACACCAAGACTCCCACTTCAGATGTTATAATCACAATTTAACTTTGTTTGACGACACTTTCAGTCTGAGATATTGTGTCTGGTCT
The DNA here is from genome assembly GCA_029582155.1 of Panopea generosa. Lineage (NCBI taxonomy): Eukaryota > Metazoa > Mollusca > Bivalvia > Adapedonta > Hiatellidae > Panopea > Panopea generosa. The sequence continues at coordinate 19,038,402 of CM055911.1, read as the reverse complement.
GTAACTTTGTCACCTATGGATAAATTTCAAAAACACTTGGCTCAGTTGATCAACATGACATAATTAATTGTTGCATGTAAGACTTAGAACCTTTCCTCAAAGGTCAAGGTCACACTTTCAATATGTTTGATGTTGCGTGTCTGGTCTGTAACTTTATCTTTAACTTGGCTCAAATGATCAAGATGACATGATGACGTGTCACACGTAATACCTAGACATGTACCTCAAAGGTCAGGGTCAGACTTTGAGTTTGTATGACAACACTCTGGGTCTGTTCGAGATTTCATGTCTGTTCTGTAATTTTATCATAGTAACATGGATGGATTTCAAAAACACTAGGCTCTGTTTATCAGTTCATCAACATGACATGGCGACGTGTCAGGTTAAGACACATGATATATAACCTTGCATCAAAGTCACACTTTCAGTTTGTTTGATATTTTGTGTCTTGTCTGTAACTTTTTCTTACATGGAGGGATTTGAAAATAGCTTGACACAAATGATCAGCATGTCATGATGATGTGTCACCTGCATTTATCTGTTGAAATACCCAGAACGTTACATCAGATGTCAAGGTAAAGGTTACACAAAGGTCAAGGTCACACTTTAATGTAAAAAAACATGAAATTGCATGTCTAGTCTGAAACATCAGTCCATTACTCTTGATATTCATGGATACATCGCTACCTATTATAAAATATATCATTATTTTCACAGACCATTTGGTGGGGCATGCGACACTTACCAGTGGCATTTCTTGTTTATTATTTATAACTTTTTCTACTCTATTATAGACAAAATTTCATTGGCAAAGTAACTTATATATAGTTATAATTATTTTAACAAACTATCATTTATTACAAAAAAAAAGTCATGTAAAGTACCGGAAAATTGTTTACAATAAAATGTGATTTTCTTTAGGGGAGGGCTGTTGCTAATACTGTTAAAACCTTTAGCCCAACTAATTGCACTATACATAAATATATGTTATTATTCATGTAATTAAATATAATGGATGCAATGAAATATTATTATAAAAAATATGTGTATTATATGTGAGTAGAAAAGTTACAAGTTGGGATTGCGATTAAGGTTCATTTTGTAATTTCATTTTATAACTTATTTCACATATAATACAAGATGGATATTTCTTGAATACATCTGTAGTCTACCTATAAATCAGGTGTTAGATTGCAATGGTATCTAACACAGTTATATGTTTTACAGCTGCCCAGAATATTGGTTGGCAGGCAAATGCTCAGACGAGACTTGTTACTCCGAAGAAGCCAGGTTTGTTTCAGTCTTGCTATTATTTCATGGCAGAAGCTTTGTGATGCTAATTTAATTCTATACAGAGTATATTAAATTTTAGTGACCTTGCTGTATTTGCCATATTTCAATAACTATACCTGTGGAGTGAACTACTGACACAGTTTCCATGCTTTTGACTATACTTTGCATGCATGATAAACACAACATGTAAATGTGCACAACATACATTTTGTGATGCTGACTAACACCATGCACATTTATTGTCCTTGCTCTAATTGCTGTAATTATGATATAGCAATTCTTGTAGAGCAAAATTTTTTTCATTTTTTCATTTTTTAATAAATTCAATAATAAATGAACACTCTTGGAAGATTTCATATATACACTGAACGAAACAGCTGATCCGCCACCCAACATATTATGTACCTGACATTTTATGCACCTGACATATTATGTACCTGACATATAATGCACCTGACATTTTATGTACCTGACATGTTGTGCACCTGACATTTAATGTACCTGGCACTTTATGTACCTGGCACTTTATGTACCTGACATGTTATGAACCTGACATGTTATGTACCTGACATGTTATGTACCTGACATGTTATGTACCCGCCATGTTATGTACCCGACTTGTTATGTACCCGACATTTTATGTACCTGACACTTTATGTGCCTGACATGTTATGTACCTGACATGTTATGTACCTGACATTTTATGTAATTTCTCAAAAAGTATCAAAGCAAATTGCCTTGAAATTTGGACTTGAATAAGGTTGGTTGGTTGAATATTTAGCGTCATTTTTATGCCATCAAGGGCTAACAGACGATCCGTTAACCTAACCACTGTTTCCTGGGATTACCAAGTACTCGAGCACACCCCATCTCCACAAGTAACTGATAACTTTCCCACTTGAATCAGTGGTGAGAGACGAATGATAGGTGGACACAATGTCGTATATCAATCATCACGGAGAATGTTGCCGGGCGGGGGATTCGAACTCACGACACTTGAATAAGAAAGAGCACTGTTTTGTAAAGTCAATACATAATGGCCTGCTACTTAATATTTTTACAAAAGTATTGGAAATACGAAAGTGGCGGGTTAAGCCATGATAAATTAATTGCTAGATTATCATCCCCGCCTACCCCCCATTTTTCATGCCGCCACGTCTCTTTTTATTTTCATTAAAAAAAAATTTAAAAAAAAAAACATGAAAAATTTTAAAAATAAATATAATACAATAAATCTAGCAATTGATTTATAATTGCCTTAGCTGTTTTGTTTAGTATATATTTCTGAAACTTTGACCTTGGTTATCAGAAGGTAGTCCTCTATGGCTTGCCATGTGTAGAACGCCATTTTCAACACATGATGGTTTATATCTGGCATCTCAAGTTTTACACAGTAGAGATAGACCCAAGAATGAATCTGAGTAGGACCACCGGTCTTCTTGAGGTAACTGGCAAACTTTCTCACATAAAGTTTTTGGACTGAGCTTGATTCAAACCTCAGTGTTGAGACCCAAGTGGTCATTAGACAACAGCGCTTAAGACCACTGGGCCACAGACAACCTCCACTGACAGTGTAAATGTTTGTGGTGAAAAGTTAGATTTTTGGAGTATCATTATGGCCTATTGTAGAATAAAGTTATTTGCTTAAATACATGCATGTTATTTTGCTCATACTTTCATATACTAGAATTTTAAGATACAATTCTAGTAAAATTCACTCTGTGTATACTTGTGTGTATAGTAGATTTACGAGTACATATTCGAGTACATGACAATCTGCTTCTATGTATGTAATTTGGTGTAGTGGACAATGATCGTATCACATATTACTTAAAATATATATTTGTAAATATTAATATATTTGAGGGCTGAAAGACAGAATAGTGACTGATGTATTATATTTATTGTGTTACCCTTCTGTAATAAAATCTTAAGCGAGGCTGTAGTCTAATAGAAAGTGTTGGCCGCTCAAGCAAGAGGTTGCAGGTTCGATCTCCAGCTTGACCTGATGCCTCTCATAAAACAACACTCAGTACTGGTTCTACCCAGGAAGTGGACTTGAGAGCAGCTGATATAATCTCTGAGTTTTCATCGCAATCGAGTTAAAATAAATTAGTATAAACTATCAATGAAAACTTTATTATTATCATGAAATGATATTATTATGTTCAGCATGATAATTAAATTTTATTCTTTTGTTATATTTTCAGCTCCTCCTGTTGATCCCCCACTTCCAAATGAACAACATTTATCTGTGCTTACTGACTATGTCTCCTTTTTGGAGAGCTGAGATTCTGTGATAATCTAAATATAGACATTGTAATATTATTGTCAAACAGCACTTCAGTGCACGAAAGGTTTCACTTATTTTCAAACACTTCTTTAAAGCATTTAGAAATATAGTAACATGTATCTACTTCATGAAATTATATCTGTTATTAACAATGTTTCTACATTTTCATTAGAAGTTGTTTTTTTAATGGGGTTTAAAGCCATTTTTAACACATTTCAGGTTATTTATGGCAAATGCAGTTTTATTGGTGGAGGAAGACATCAGAATGAAACTGTCGGAGTAGAACCACTATCCTTCCGGTAGTAACTGCCAAACTTTCTTACATAAAGTTTTTGAACCATTGTCCTTCCGAAAGAAACTGCCAAACTTTCTCACATAAAGATTTGGAACAAGCCGGACTCAAACCTACGACCTTAGTGGTGAGAGATAATGATCTTGAGACGACGCCTAAGACCACTCGGTCATGAAGGACCCCTAGAACAAGAATTGGCAAACATATGATTAATTACAGTTAATAAACATAAAGTGTTAATGTCAAGTTGAAAATAAATCATTAGAGTTCCTTAAGTAAATGTTAACGACGCATCAAACATCAATTAATTGTACTACTCCCATTATAAATTTGGTAAAGCATTCTGTGAAATGTAGACATCATTTATTGAATAGATATATACATTATATGTTTCAAAATAACTGAAACACATTATTTTTTTATGGCGTTTGAAAATAGCTGAAACATGTGGCATAATGTTTGTTGCTAGTGCTTTGAATGGATCTATACAAGGAAGAAGGTGATTCACACGGAAAAGTATGACCGACATTAGCCTTAGGGTCATTCTTAAAAAATTTGTTTTCCATGCGCCTAACTACACTGACACTCAGATTTGCAGCTACTTATTTTTTTTTATAGACCTTCAAAGCGTTATATGATTATTTTTGTGCATGATTTCTGTCAATTTTTGTTTAAAATGACTGCAAAATCAAATTCTGGCAAAAAAAATTTGCTACCTACCTACCTACCCATATTACAAATACTGTGAAGGATGATGACCTTATGGAACATTCTAGGATAATGTCTTTCCCTGTAACCCTGATAAAGTTAGGTTAAGAAAATGCAGCAAGGCTCTGCCGATCAATTGCTGCAATTTAGTGGCAAACGTAATAAACTTTGTCAGGAAAGGTGCTACTCTAGTATTCCTTTTGGGTAAAAATATATTTGTGGAGTTTTCAACTGCAATGTCTTTGACAAGTATTATGTATTTGAAGGAAATACTATCTGAGTAATCTGAAGGAAAGTTTATTTCGCTACCTGCCAAATAAACTTAAAGGACCTGGTTCACGAAGACCCCAATATGGGTCCTGTGAAAAGCATTTCTTTTAAATACTTTTCAGCAAAGCTCTAAGTGTTTGTATCAAAAATATACTTTACTCTTTCAAAATATGTATATTTAATTGTTAATTTGATGTTTCCCTATACATATTTACACCTTCAGGAAGTGTTAAAATTAAGGAAAATGCTCCCCCTCACCCATTTTTGTCTCAGTTTTCGCATTTAGGTAGATTTTTTAGTAATAGGTGTTTATACTGTCTGGTAGCAAGAGTGTCCTTGCAGTTAAGAACATGATAGATTGACGTAAAATGATGTAAACTGTATATTTTGCATATTTTAATTGTACCTTATTTTTTCAAATTTTGTCTATAAATTTCTTAATTGCATTTTCTAAATTAGCATAATAGTATCAGAATGTGATACTCTGATCAACTGAAATCAAATATTTGGGGAGGGAACCATCGGTACTAGAGAACCATCAATACTCGGGAACCGTGAATACTAAAGTCCCATATTCTATGCTATGATGACAGTAAAATAAGTTGATTACATCTATATTTATATTGGTATTACTTAAATGCGGAAGTTTGTATGTTAAAATAAACTTTATATTTAGCCGAAATGAACTTAATGTAAGATTTTTTTGTTTTTGATGATCAGTCATGTGTTTTATATTTATTAACAATGAAAGCAGTGTGTAAGTTGAGTGAAGATTTAAGATAAAAATGTCAAATTAAATCTTTAAAACATTTTTGAACAGAGTTGCCTTTTCTTGTACATTATGTATAAACCATTAATCTGCCATTGTTTCTATTCGAGGAGATCATGACAAACGAATAATCGTACAATCATATTTGGGACAGAGAGATGTCTTTTCTTGTATTGTATGTATAAACCATAGTTTCTTACTGCTGTCTGCCATAGTTTCTGTTTGAGAAGATCATGACAAAGAATAATTGTACAACCATATTTGGGACAGAGAGTTGTCTTTTCTTGTATTGTATGTATAAACCATAGTTTCTTACTGCTGTCTGCTATTGTTTCTGTTTGAGGAGATTATGACAAACGAATAATCGTACAACCATATTTGAGACAGAGAGTTGTCTTTTCTTGTATTGTATGTATAAACCATAGTTTCTCACTGCTGTCTGCCATTGTTTCTGTTTGAGGAGATTATGACAAACGAATAATCGTACAACCATATTTGGGACAGAGAGTTGTCTTTTCTTGTATTGTATGTATAAACCATAGTTTCTTACTGCTGTCTGCCATTGTTTCTGTTTGAGGAGATTATGACAAACGAATTATCGTACAACCATATTTGGGACAGAGAGTTGTCTTTTCTTGTATTGTATGTATAAACCATAGTTTCTCACTGCTGTCTGCCATTGTTTCTGTTTGAGGAGATTATGACAAACGAATAATCGTACAACCATATTTGGGACAGAGAGTTGTCTTTTCTTGTATTGTATGTATAAACCATAGTTTCTCACTGCTGTCTGCCATTGTTTCTGTTTGAGGAGATCATGACAAACGAATTATCGTACAACCATATTTGGGACAGAGAGTTGTCTTTTCTTGTATTGTATGTATAAACCATAGTTTCTTACTGCTGTCTGCCATTGTTTCTGTTTGAGGAGATCATGACAAACGAATAATCGTACAACCAAATTTGGGACAGAGAGTTGTCTTTTCTTGTATTGTATGTATAAACCATAGTTTCTTACTGCTGTCTGCCATTGTTTCTGTTTGAGGAGATCATGACAAACGAATTATCGTACAACCATATTTGGGACAGAGAGTTGTCTTTTCTTGTATTGTATGTATAAACCATAGTTTCTTACTGCTGTCTGCCATTGTTTCTGTTTGAGGAGATTATGACAAACGAATTATCGTACAACCATATTTGGGACAGAGAGTTGTCTTTTCTTGTATTGTATGTATAAACCATAGTTTCTTACTGCTGTCTGCCATTGTTTCTGTTTGAGGAGATCATGACAAACGAATAATCGTACAACCATATTTGGGACAGAGAGTTGTCTTTTCTTGTATTAAATGTATAAACCATAGTTTCTTACTGCTGTCTGCCATTGTTTCTGTTTGAGGAGATCATGACAAACGAATTATCGTACAACCATATTTGGGACAGAGAGTTGTCTTTTCTTGTATTGTATGTATAAACCATAGTTTCTTACTGCTGTCTGCCATTGTTTCTGTTTGAGGAGATTATGACAAACGAATTATCGTACAACCATATTTGGGACAGAGAGTTGTCTTTTCTTGTATTGTATGTATAAACCATAGTTTCTTACTGCTGTCTGCCATTGTTTCTGTTTGAGGAGATTATGACAAACGAATTATCGTACAACCATATTTGGGACAGAGAGTTGTCTTTTCTTGTATTGTATGTATAAACCATAGTTTCTTACTGCTGTCTGCCATTGTTTCTGTTTGAGGAGATCATGACAAACGAATAATCGTACAACCATATTTGGGACAGAGAGTTGTCTTTTCTTGTATTAAATGTATAAACCATAGTTTCTTACTGCTGTCTGCCATTGTTTCTGTTTGAGGAGATCATGACAAACGAATTACCGTACAACCATATTTGGGACAGAGAGTTGTCTTTTCTTGTATTGTATGTATAAACCATAGTTTCTTACTGCTGTCTGCCATTGTTTCTGTTTGAGGAGATCATGACAAACGAATTATCGTACAACCATATTTGGGACAGAGAGTTGTCTTTTCTTGTATTATATGTATAAACCATAGTTTCTTACTGCTGTCTGCCATTGTTTCTGTTTGAGGAGATCATGACAAACGAATTATCGTACAACCATATTTGGGACAGAGAGTTGTCTTTTCTTGTATTGTATGTATAAACCATAGTTTCTTACTGCTGTCTGCCATTGTTTCTGTTTGAGGAGATCATGACAAACGAATTATCGTACAACCATATTTGGGAGAGAGAGTTGTCTTTTCTTGTATTGTATGTATAAACCATAGTTTCTTACTGCTGTCTGCCATTGTTTCTGTTTGAGGAGATCATGACAAACGAATTATCGTACAACCATATTTGGGACAGAGAGTTGTCTTTTCTTGTATTGTATGTATAAACCATAGTTTCTTACTGCTGTCTGCCATTGTTTCTGTTTGAGGAGATTATGACAAACGAATAATCGTACAACCATATTTGGGACAGAGAGTTGTCTTTTCTTGTATTGTATGTATAAACCATAGTTTCTCACTGCTGTCTGCCATTGTTTCTGTTTGAGGTGATTACGACAAACGAATAATCGTACAACCATGTTTGGGACAGAGAGTTGTCTTTTCTTGTATTGTATGTATAAACCATAGTTTCTCACTGCTGTCTGCCATTGTTTTTGTTTGAGGTGATTACGACAAACGAATAATCGTACAACCATGTTTGGGACAGAGAGTTGTCTTTTCTTGTATTGTATGTATTAACCATAGTTTCGTACTGCTGTCTGCCATTGTTTCTGTTTGAGGAGATCATGACAAACGAATTATCGTACAACCATATTTGGGACAGAGAGTTGTCTTTTCTTGTATTGTATGTATAAACCATAGTTTCTTACTGCTGTCTGCCATTGTTTCTGTTTGAGGAGATCATGACAAACGAATAATCGTACAACCATATTTGGGACAGAGAGTTGTCTTTTCTTGTATTGTATGTATAAACCATAGTTTCTTACTGCTGTCTGCCATTGGTTCTGTTTGAGGAGATCATGACAAACGAATTATCGTACAACCATATTTGGGACAGAGAGTTGTCTTTTCTTGTATTGTATGTATAAACCATAGTTTCTTACTGCTGTCTGCCATTGTTTCTGTTTGAGGAGATCATGACAAACGAATTATCGTACAACCATATTTGGGACAGAGAGTTGTCTTTTCTTGTATTGTATGTATAAACCATAATTTCTTACTGCTGTCTGCCATTGTTTCTGTTTGAGGAGATCATGACAAACGAATTATCGTACAACCATATTTGGGACAGAGAGTTGTCTTTTCTTGTATTGTATGTATAAACCATAGTTTCTTACTGCTGTCTGCCATTGTTTCTGTTTGAGGAGATCATGACAAACGAATTATCGTACAACCATATTTGGGACAGAGAGTTGTCTTTTCTTGTATTGTATGTATAAACCATAGTTTCTTACTGCTGTCTGCCATTGGTTCTGTTTGAGGAGATCATGACAAACGAATTATCGTACAACCATATTTGGGACAGAGAGTTGTCTTTTCTTGTATTGTATGTATAAACCATATTTACTTACTGGTGTCTGCCATTGTTTCTGTTTGAGGAGATTATGACAAACGAAGTATCGTACAACCATATTTGGGACAGAGAGTTGTCTTTTCTTGTATTGTATGTATAAACCATAGTTTCTTACTGCTGTCTGCCATTGTTTCTGTTTGAGGAGATTATGACAAACGAATTATCGTACAACCATATTTGGGACAGAGAGTTGTCTTTTCTTGTATTGTATGTATAAACCATAGTTTCTTACTGCTGTCTGCCATTGTTTCTGTTTGAGGAGATTATGACAAACGAATTATCGTACAACCATATTTGGGACAGAGAGTTGTCTTTTCTTGTATTGTATGTCTAAACCATAGTTTCTTACTGCTGTCTGCCATTGTTTCTGTTTGAGGAGATTATGACAAACGAATTATCGTACAACCATACTTGGGACAGAGAGTTGTCTTTTCTTGTATTGTATGTATAAACCATAGTTTCTTACTGCTGTCTGCCATTGTTTCTGTTTGAGGAGATTATGACAAACGAATTATCGTACAACCATATTTGGGACAGAGAGTTGTCTTTTCTTGTATTGTATGTATAAACCATAGTTTCTTACTGCTGTCTGCCATTGTTTCTGTTTGAGGAGATTATGACAAACGAATTATCGTACAACCATATTTGGGACAGAGAGTTGTCTTTTCTTGTATTGTATGTATAAACCATAGTTTCTTACTGCTGTCTGCCATTGTTTCTGTTTGACGAGATCATGGCAAACGAATAATTGTACAACCATATTTGGGACAGAGAGTTGTCTTTTCTTGTATTGTATGTATAAACCATAGTTTCTTACTGCTGTCTGCCATTGTTTCTGTTTGAGGAGATTATGACAAACGAATTATCGTTCAACCATATTTGGGACATAGTGTTGTCTATTGTTTCTGTTTGAGTAGATCATGATGAACGAATTATTCAGGGATTTTTGCAGAGATCCAACATAAAAAGGTTTTGCGATACCTATATATCCCAGACTCACTCTCCATGTACAAAAACAAATTGACACAGATTGAAAAAAAAACAACAAATAAATATCTTGAATGGACTTAGAACCTTGATACCTTCAGAACAGCAGTTTCAGCAAATTCTAGCCAATACTTTAAGATAGATTGACAGAGAGATGCATATTCTTCTGATGGTAGAGGTAATATACTCAGAGAAAATAAACACTGTCAAAATGAGTTCAGCCATTCTTAAAAAAATATTTGCCATGCTCCTTCCTACTCATTAGCACAGCTACTCTATATCTTTTATTGAGATTCAAAGCGTTCAATTTTTATATACATGATTTCTCTCCATTTCTGTTTAAAATGACTACAAATAAAAAAAATTACTACCTATCTTCCCAAATGAAGAACACTGGGCTGGAGTACAACAAACATTTTTTTTAAGAATTGCTTGTTTTATTTTAATTCTAAAACTCTGTTTACTATTGCACTGCTGATGTGATTGATTGAGTTGAGATTACTCGCGTGTATTGGGACTAGCAAGTAGGACCACTGTTTTTATGGTTTGCACCTGTACAATAACCTGCGTAACATATTTTTCCAATACATTAGTACAAACTGAGAGTGTCAATAAACAAATTAGAGCGCATAATCCAGTGGTAGAGCCCTCCAATTCTGGATTCGATCCTGTCCCGCGGCTATGTGTGGTGTTCTTGAGCAAGACACCGATTCCACATATGCTTCGTATTAGTTCTACCCAGGAAGGCTTCGAGCATGATTCGAATAATTTGTAATTACTTGTTTCACAATCAAAGTTTAATAAATAAGAAAATCATTTAAAGTTGTTAATTTTATCAAACTTGGGTTACTATCTATCCAAATGTAATCAAGCTTTCGGAATGTTGAAAGCTGGATCAATAGTTGCTTTACCTTGGTACACATTGAGAGAGTGTCAAAAATAGAGTAAGTTGATATTGTTTATTTTGCGCTGTAAATATATTGTTCTGTGACAAGCCAAAAATAGTCGAGTTGACATGGTTAAAAGATGTCCTCAAAAATCTCTTGTTTTTTCCTTGAGTCTGTGGTATAACCCAGCCAGAACATGAACTCACAACAGCCTTCATGCAAGGAGGACTCTATCACAAAAACTCTTGTTTTTCCTTGAGTCTGTGGTATAACACAGCCAGAACATGCACTCACAACAGCCTTCATGCAAGGAGGACTCTATCACAAAATCTCTTGTTTTTCCTTGAGTCTGTGGTATAACCCAGCCAGAACATGCACTCACAACAGCCTTCATGCAAGGAGGACTCTATCACAAAATCTCTTGTTTTTCCTTGAGTCTGTGGTATAACCCAGCCAGAACATGCACTCACAACAGCCTTCATGCAAGGAGGACTCTATCACAAAATTTCTTGTTTTTCCATGAGTCTGTGGTATAACCCAGCCAGAACATGAACTCACAACAACCTTCATGCAAGGAGGACTCTATCACAAAATCTCTTGTTTTTCCTTGAGTCTGTGGTATAACCCAGCCAGAACATGCACTCACAACAGCCTTCATGCAAGGAGGACTCTATCACAAAATCTCTTGTTTTTCCTTGAGTCTGTGGTATAACCCAGCCAGAACATGCACTCACAACAGCCTTCATGCAAGGAGGACTCTATCACAAAATCTCTTGTTTTTCCTTGAGTCTGTGGTATAACCCAGCCAGAACACGCACTCACAACAGCCTTCATGCAAGGAGGACTTTATCACAAAATCTCTTGTTTTTCCTTGAGTCTGTGGTATAACACAGCCAGAACATGAACAGACAACAGCCTTCATGCAAAGAGGACTCTTTCACAAAATATCTTGTTTTTCCTTGAGTCTGTGGTATAACCCAGCCAGAACATGAACTCACAACAGCCTTCATGCAAGGAGGACTCTATCACAAAACCACTGCTGTGGTGTTGTTTAGTAGAAATAATTGAAACTTGGATCTAGTAATATCAACACAAAAAATGGCTAGGTCTAGTTAGCACATCTAACTATCAATCCGGGGCTCGTGAGTTTGAATCCCTGCTAAGCTACTGTCTCCCTGACGACTGATTTGACATTTCATCTCATCATTCTTCACTCCCTGTTTATTCAAGTGGGAAAGTTGTAGTTACTTACAGAGATTGGGTGTGATAGAGTACTGGTAAACCTTCCATGTAGAGTGGTTAGGTCAACTGATCATCTGTTAGACCTCGATGGCATAATGACCTATTTATGTGTCGACGTGCCGTAATACACCATTCATTCATTCATTCATTCGATGGCATAAAATGACGCTAAGTACTTAAACAAAAAAATAAGTTATTAGGAATGAAGTTACTTACAACAATATTTCAACTTCTTATATTTATATATTTATTTATAATTATCTTTTACATGACTTAGATATCACAATGTTGCATAGTTATAAGAGCATCGGAATGATTCAAAGTAACATGAAGATAAAATTCCAATATTTTGATCAAATCAAGATTTCCTTTTATAACATGGGTCAAACCATCTCATTTGACCCAAGTTTTTATGATTGACAACATCAAAATTTAATAATTTTGACAAAATTCAATAGTTTTGCCAATATTTGATAATCTCACATCATTTTTGTAATAGATTAATTAAAAAGATATCTTTTTTGTCTAGAAATTCATTACAAGGAATGTTTGACTTCCAGTGAGTTAATGCATGTATGAACTTACTTTGTCAAATCATACATAAATATTACACAAAGTCCTTGAACTCCATTCAATTTGTATGGGATTTGGTAAAGATACAATTAACAAATAAATTGGAAATAAACATATTTTACATATTCATTGTTTTTCAAAAACTGAAGCTTTGAAATGTTCATTTACTTATGTTACTAAAGTTGGAATTAATTATTCTATTCCTGCAATAATATTGTTATCATCTGTACACATGTTTACATTTGTAGGTATGAATGTGTAGAATTAATAATTCTATTCCTGTACTAATATTGTTATCATCTTGACACAGTTTACCTTTGTAGGTATGAGTGTTTGGACTTAATAATTCTATTCCCGTTCTTATATTGTTATCATCTTTACACGTATTTACCTTGGTAGGTATTGATACATGGAATTAATTCTTCTATTCTTGTTCTCATATTTCTATCATCTTTACACACATGTACTTTTGTAGGTATGGATGCTTTGAATTAATTATTATGTTCCTGTACTAATATATTAATCATCATCTTTACACACATTTAAGAATAATAATCAAATATATTCATTTAACAGCTGTTATAGGATGAGAAATATAGGCAGCCAGTCTGAGCTAGGCTGACCAATGACATACTTTTCTCGCCTTATGATCACAAGTTTGGAAATCACCCCTGAATCTCCATAGAGATCAGATAATCATGTGAATGTTTCTTGGAATATATACAGTCAGTCCCTTGTTGGGCTCCAATGTAACAGGATGAGAAAAATAGGCAACCAGTCTGGGACTCGAACCTGGGACCTTTCACTAACAAGGCGTATGCTCTACCGGCTGAGCTAACATGACCAATGACATACTTATTCTCTCCTTACAGATTATGTACACACTGAGACATGTATGTGAAATTTATGTGATATATAACAATGATTTTTGTACATCACAAAATTTTGCTCAAATTTCCACATGATTAACCAACTCGCGGATTATTAATCTGCTGAATTAAATGAAAGATTCAATCTCTAATTTTGGGCCATTTCATTATATTTAAGAATGAATGTGAAAATATTGACTTTCTAGAACATTTAAAAAGCCAGTTTTTGCCAAAGTTACATTTTTGTATAATACTGGTTTCATTTATTTAACAATATTAAAATATGTAAGTTGCATTAATTTTAATTATTCATAATAATTAATTATTTAAAGCCTGATACTTGTTTTAAAAGAATGTGACAAATTGAAATGGAGCTTAAGAGAAATTTTTAACAAATTGATAAATCATCTTGCCAAGGGCATAAAACATAATTTAGATCATGTGGGGGTTGAACCCATGACCCTCCCTCCAATCCTGTGCCCATAATGCTCCACCACTGGAGGCAACCAGGTTTTATCATATTTTGATAGCATGTTTTATATTCATGTCATGACAAAATTTTAGACAAAACAGAAACTACTTACTGAAGAATAACAAAAACAGAACAGAAATATTATTTTGATACAGTATACTCAAAAAAAAGGAATTTAAAGATGCCATACCATGCTCTATACAAATTTTATTGGACTAAAATTCAAATTGTTCTGTGGACATACTCGGTAAAGGTAATTAAAAACTGTTTTATGAACCTTACAAAGTTAATTTAAATATTAGCTTAAGCAAATTCTTTAAAAATATGAATTTTAGGGCAAAAACTGTTTGTTTTTTTAAATATGTGTTTATTTTTAATGATTGAATTAAAAATATATTTTATTGATTAGTATAATTTTTGAATGTATTGCCCATATTTGTTTTAGCATAACCTTTTACATAAAGTATCAGAGCAGCTCCAACTTTACTTATTTAGTGGCGTAGAAACTCATTCCAACTTGTTAACAATTTGCCACATCAAGAAAAATCAACATAACATTATATCCATCAAGGAATTATATAGAAAAGGAAAGGCAACTGAAAAAGATTTTGTGAATGCTTGTGTACTCACGCAAAATCTTGTATATCTCGCTTTCAATTATCTTAACTTCCATTCATCTCAGGAACACAAATCAAAATTCTTACATTGCAGAATGAAATTCTTGTCAAAACAGTACCATTCCCGGAAATTTGTGTTTAAAATTGTTGAAGTACTTATGATTACAAAATTTGTATATTGCAACTAAAATAACGAAAAATTATGATAAATTTTCCTTCAAACCTCAATATCTTTTATTCAAGATTATTTTGCTTGATCGAAACATATTTAAACATCTAAGATTACATACAACTTACAGTTTATGTTAAGAAATCAGTTGCCTGTGAGTTATGAATGTTTAATTTGCCAACTAATGAATCCTTCATGCGCTGTTTTATCAACAATTATTCAGGAGATGCAAGTTTCCTATCCTTCTATACAAGTCCTTTGGGGGCGTAAAAACTCATTTTAACTTGTTAACAATTTGCCACAATGCAGCATCAAGAAAAATCAACATAACATTATAACCATATACACATAATAATACACTTTTTCAAACATTTTTACAAAAATTATAAGTATTGAGACCAAGAAATCAACATGAGTATTTGACATACCTAGTATTCATGAAAGAGACACATGGCAATGAAGCCCAAAGCACAAACTTTAAACATTTGGAAACTATTATATTTTTAAATTTTTCTTATAAACTAACATGAATGTTAAAAATTATTTAGAAGTCTGATAAATATCTTCCAAAAAAATGCCAAAAATAAACACTTGCTGGGATATAATTTATTTTATCACAGTTGACGTAGTAACAGTCAAAATAAAACATTCAATATTTACACTTTTTGACATGCTTGCAATTATACCATACAATATACAGTCAAACCTGTATAAGAGGTTACTTCTATAAAGCAACCACTTGTTTTAAGCAGCCACATTTTCTATTTCCCATTGCTGTGCTTTAAGAGCAAATTAACCTGTATTAAGCAACAACCTGTGTTTATAGGCCACCTTTGCTATTCCCTTGACTGGCTGCTTAAGACAGGTTTCAGTGTATATTTGTAATTGTGTCACTGTATAATGTTCATTGGCCATATAAGATGATTGTGATACGCCAAAGGTTGTGGGTTTGATCCCAAGTTGACACGACGCCTCTAAAAAACAACAACACTCATTACCCAGGTTCTACCCAGGAAGCAGAGCTGTTCATATACTTGTAAGCTCTGAGCTTTCTTTGCAATCGAGCTAAAATACATACGTATACTTAAATTATAAAATGTCAATAAAAATTGTCAATAATAAATTCTTTGGAACAAAGTCATGCAGTCTAATCAACCAAATGTAGCAATCAATTCAATTAACTATGTTTGTCAATATTAAACAACACTTTTATATACAAGTATTATTATATATGCATATGTAAAATTAGGCAAAATGTTTAATGGCAAACAGCGCTCAGAATTTAGAATTTCCAAAGTGCTTTTGGTCTTTTGAACGTGCTTAGGGAATTCTACTTTCTTTGCACTGACATTTTCCCAATTTTATTTAATCATCATCGCAGCCATTCAATCTGGACACATAAGGGATCTGGGGCACGTTTCACTAACATTCGAAAGTCTTTAACATTTGCGTACAAACAAATTGTGACATATAGGAACGTTTCGTTTGCACAGTATTTTTGCAAAATAATAAATAAATATATCTACATGGCTAGCCAAAATTTATAAAATGAAGTCAGTTAAACACTAAATGAATTTCCAAACTTTTTTGCATAACAAATTTTACACTAAGACGATCAGAAACTTACGAACATTAGCAAAACGAGCCCCCCAGTGTTTAAGAAAGGGTTTTGCAGCATTACATTTTATTTCTAACCACATACATACACATAATTTCTAAATAACTTTTTCAGTATTTTAACTTTAGCATGTACATAAATAAATTTTATATACCTCTGAGTAGTTCATTTAGTAAAATCATTGTAACACATACTTACTATAATATAAATTCATTGTATATGAAATTCTATGCATGTACATGTAATAAATATGTAATGTAATAAGTATATAAAAACAGTGTAAACTATCATATGGTTTTACATTATATATTTATATATATATAATATTGTATACTTACAGTATATTTTATCTAATTATATATTACATAATTTATAATCATGAAAATATCCGATTGCACATTAAAGATTTATTTCACAGGTAAAACTTACTGTAGAAGTATTCAACAGAACAGTGCATGTGGTGGTCTATTTGCCAGTAACTTAATAAATTACATCGTAATACCTCTCATGGTACCAAACAAAATGAAGAAGATTATCAAATATCATTATACAGCAACACCTGTACTAGTGATCACCTCTATTAAGCAACCACTTGTATTAAACAGCCACATTTTCTTCTTTTTTTTTTAACAATTTTAGTTTTAATCAATAAACTGTATTAAGCATCCACCTGCCTTAAGGGGTCATCTTTTCTCTTTCCCTTCAATGGCTGCTTAAAAGAGGTTTGAATGTAAACCATAAATCAAAGTACTTGAAAATACTGACAGCAGGTCTTTAATAATATTTATATGCCTTCCTAATTTGACTGATATTATTGTATGGTTTCGTTTATTTTATGCAACATGTTTTACAAAAAAAACAACATATTACAATGTCCACAAAATATTTATTGTTGTCCAATTTGTTTTCTGCTTGCTTATATTAAATACATGAAAAACTGAAGTTCGAGGGGAAAAAAGTAGTCCCTGTCGCGCATGATCATTATGGAGGTGATAACACTGCAAAACTTGACCACAATAGCAAAAGCAGGGCTATTCTTTTGGCATAACATCATATTTACTTTAATATTAACTTCAATTTGAAACTGTTTATATGTTATCAATTTAAATAAGTATGCAAATGACCCATGAATCTCTATTCTTGCAACTTTGCAGTTTCAGCAAAATTCAATTCTCAATTTTGTTGCCTCTTATGACAGTCATCAAATCTCATTAAAATCTGATCAAATTTAAGCTCTATGCACAACAGATCTGACAGCATTGCATTTAAGGTCACCTCAGATTGACCTTTCATGTAATTAATATTCATAACAATTCAGCCAATCAGATATGTTACATTGCAGTTTGTTGAGATTTACAACATGACGTTCATTGATACATTCTTACAAAGTGCCGTTTCTTTGGCCTTGATTCTGCCATAAAATAGTCCTGATATTGTTTCTGATTACTATAATTTCTGAAAATTATTTACATTTAACATGGACTCAGCCATAATGTTTTCGTTGTAACAATAATAAACACATGATAATCAAACATGATATTGGAATCCCCGCTAAAAATAGATTTTTGTTCAGGTCAAATAAACTTCAACTTTAGCTCTCAAAACTTTAAAAGCAATGCTCTGATTAGCGGAAGAAAGTTCAATCTGAGGTGAACTTATATGCAACGTCATCAGATCTACCTCTCGTAGAGTATGAAACCAAAGCTTCATAGTTTATCTTATTTTTATGAGATTGGACCGCCATCAGCTGCAATGGTCGTATTCTTGCCATCACTAATGTAGCACCTTTAAACCTCAGTTTACCATCACTCATGTAGCACCTTAAAACCTCAGTTTGCCATCACTCATGTAGCACCTTTAAACCTCAGTTTGCCATCACTCATGCAGCACCTTTAAACCTCAGTTTGCCATCACATATGTAGCACTTTTAAACCTCAGTTTGCCATCACTCATGCAGCACCTTTAAACCTCAGTTTGCCATCACTCATGTAGCACCTTTAAACCTCAGTTTGCCATCACTCATGCAGCACCTTTAAACCTCAGTTTGCCATCACTCATGCAGCACCTTTTAACCTCAGTTTGCCATAACTCAAGCAGCACCTTTAAACCTCAGTTTGCCATCACTCATGCAGCACCTTTAAACCTCAGTTTGCCATCACTCATGCAGCACCTTTAAACCTCAGTTTGCCATCACTCATGCAGCACCTTTAAACCTCAGTTTGCCATCACTCATGCACCACCTTTAAACCTCAGTTTGCCATCACTCATGTAGCACCTTTAAACCTCAGTTTGACCCTTTAGAGCATCAAGGTGCTATGTGAATATGAAACATGAAGGCACATTATCACATTGATGCTCTCAGGGGTTGAGTTAATAACCTCAAAAATATTTCTTGTTTTTTAAATGGGTTTAACACCATATTCAAAAAATTTCAGGTTATATATGGCATAGTCAGTTTGTTAGTTCTACTGGTTGAGGAAAATGAGTAGAACCACTGTCCTTCCGCAAGTAACTGACAAACTTTCTCTGATAAAGATTTCAGACTCAAACCTATGAATTCAGTGGTGAAAGGTTACTGATCTTGAGACGACCCCTTAGACCACATGGCCAGGAAGGACCCCTTAGACCACAAGGCCAGGAAGGACCCCTTAGACCACACGGCCAGGAAGGACCCCTTAGACCACACGGCCAGGAAGGGTCCCTTAGACCACACGGCCAGGAAGGACCCCTTAGACCACACGGCCAGGAAGGACCCAAAAGACCACACGGCCAGGAAGGACCCCTTAGACCACATGGAAAGAAGGACCCCTTAGACCACACGGCCAGGAAGGACCCCTTAGACCACACAGCCAGGAAGGACCCCTTAGACCACACGGCCAGGGAGGACCCCTTAGACCACACGGCCAGGAAGGACCCCTTAGACCACATGGCCAGGAAGGAACCCTTAGACCATACGGCCAGGAAGGACCCCTTAAATGCTCAATAATGAAAGTGACAAAAACTAGCATAATGGATATGACATCCATTTGTAACAGCTGACCCATCAAGAGTGTTCTCCATCAGTTACAACTTAGTGGTTTCATCTTTTTCATTGATATATATGACTTGGCACTCATCTACATGGAATGAAACAATAATATCTGGCACGCTTGACTTAAGCTGTTCGTATGACAACCAACCTCCGACATGTGGTCCCTTAACACGAGGAGATTTTGGCGACTTTTTAATTGCACCATTGTTTTCATTTGTAAAATTCTCATCACTGTTTAAACAGGCAAGATTTTTGCTTCCTGACTGTTTGTGGATGTTGCCTAGAATATTTGGTAACTTATGAATAACACCTTTCATTGCACTGTTGATGTCAGTGTCCGAACAATCAGCTCCTTCTACATGCTTAGCAATAGTGTTGTCAGAGATGGGACCATTACTGGTTTTGTCAGTATCTCCTGCAGATATTTTTTGTTTTGTTTTTATACTGCTCTCTATTTTCTTTGAAGCTTTTGATGATTTTTTGTCTTTTGGAGAAGAATTTCTCACACTGCCTGAATTCACACCTTTAAGGTTTTTGTGATTGTTAGTATTGAGTTTTTCAAGTTTTGTCATCTCTTTAGCAATCTCAATCGCAACAATTTTGTCATCATACGTAGATGTATCAATTTCTGGCAATTCTTCAGCAGAACTGCGGGTATCAATATGGTCAAAGGTAGCATACAGCTCCTTGCCCTCGACACAAATCTTTGGCACAATAATATTTCCATTTTCACCAGCATAGTATATTTGCTGTTGCCCTTCATAGTTAACTACCGATTTATTGCTGCAACCATTCTCTGAACTTGAACTGGAACGAGCAAGTCCAAAACTTGGTTTCTCTTCACCGTTTATGAACACATCGTCTGTAGAATTGTCATCTAAACCCTTCCCATCATGCCCCATTTCAACTTCTTTTACAAGACTTGGTCTTCTATACAAAGCACTGTCAGAAGATCTCATCAGTCTTTCATTGATGCGTAACCTATCTAAAGAAGAATTTCCACGTTTCATAACAAGATCCGAGTCAGATGCCCTAGATTTTCCCATCCAGTTCTTTAAACTTTCATTTTCTGACTCCGAATCTATGAAGTTGAGACAATCTTCATCATAACTGCCAGAGTTATCTCCCATGCTAAAACTCTTCAGTGAGGAGACAGAGGACCATTGGCTGTAGTCATAGTGACCTGAAATAATTCAATATAAGTATTTTGTATTGCATTTAAAATTAAAATTATATGACAATACACAAGGCTGTAGTTCAGTAAACATAAAAGCTCAGGCTTGGACATTTTTATGGTGGTGTACATGTGGGAGGCGAGGTCCTCTCCCAGTTTTTTTTTAAATATAAATGACCAATGGTGCATTAAGGGTTTTGTGTGCATATTTTTCTATGTAAATCATAACAATTACATGAATTTCAATTAAATCAGATTCTTTTTTAGATTTTTCTGGGAAAAAGAGCAGTCCCAGGCCTGCTATGCCAATGGTACAGACAAAGAAAAAAGGGGAAAATATCCATTGACAGTGTCCTATTCCTTGACTATTTGTATTAAAAAGTAATACAGTAGAACTTCGCCGTCTCGAACCCGACAGAACTGGACAAAATAGTTCAAGTTAAAGGCTATTCGGGCCAAGTATTACTCATCATCATACCATACATGTACATGTAAAATACATTGAAATAGGAATTCAATGGTAACCAGATAATTTGTTTGAGCTATATCTGGTGTTCCAGCCATCCGTGCTCCAGCCAATGAAGTTCTACTGTTTCTACCTAACAGCTCAGTATAGATAACTAGGCTGAGAGATAAATTTAAATTTTTTATGCAATCGATGGCTGACAGATGATTAAAGGGAGTTTATCAGGAAAAAAACATGTGACAAAATTATTTTTAGAATGAATTAAAGGCATTTCATTACCATAAATAAATAAAATCTGAATGTTTTGGTATGTCAAATCCACAAAAACTTGACACAATCAATATTTAAATTGTGGTGGTTAAAATCCCCATTCTAAAAATAGACAGCATTTAACTACAGCTTGATGACCTTTACGTCTTTATTCAGACGCTTTACAAGATGAAATAACTTTTAATACAATTGTTTAAACCTTTGTAAGGGTCCTCCGTGGCCGAGTGGTCTAAGGCGCCGTCTCAAGATCACTTACCTCTCACCGCTATGGTTGTAGGTTCGAGTCCCGCTCGCTCCAAAACTTTATGTGAGAAAGTTTCCAGTTACTTGCGGAAGGACGGTGGTTCTACTCAGTCTGACTCAGTCTGACTCAGTCTGAGGTCTTCCTCCACCAGTAAAACTGGATATGCCATATATAACCTGAAATGTGTTGAAAATGGTGTTAAACCCCATTCAAAAAAAAAAAAAAAAAAAAAAAAAAAAAAATTAAACCTTTGTAACAGAAGAAATTGAAATCAAACTCATAATACAATACATCACAAACTACCGTATGTTGCAATTTAAGCGGGAAATCTATTTAAGTCTAACCTAGGTGCATATATATAACCCAAGATAGTAAATGCCTTTTTGATATTTTATTTGGGCATGTTTTAATAGATATCCTTTTGACAATTTGGAGTCAGTAAGTATATAAAAGCATGGTATATTGGGAAAAAAAATGTTTTTAGCCAATTCTAAAATTTTAAAAAATCCTGATAATATTCCCATTAATTAACCTTAACACTCTTTCCTGGGATCCTGGAATGTTAACTAGTACTCAAGCAACCCAACTCTGCATGTTACTCAGTGCTTCAGACAGGCACTAGTTTGGGGTATTTAAGCATTGCAATTTCTGAATAAAGCATTGAAATTTAAATTAAGGGGTAAAATAAGCATTGGTTAGTCTCAATTTAAGTGCTGATTAGTTTGTTTTATCCCTTTACTTCATATAGTCGCCTTTGGACACCTCTAATATTGACAGCATTAATTCACCACATATCAGCAATGGGTGAATTATGTTTATATTAACTGACAGAGTGGAAAACAGTGCAGATAGTGTTCAGATTGCTTGTTACTCTTCCTGCACTGTTTTCAAAGGCATTCTGTGACCGGTGTGGGAAAACATGTATCTATGGAGTAAAGAGTTAAATGGCCATTTGATAAAAATGTTCATTTTTACTTTTAACGTTTTGAAAATAAGCACTGCATACTAATTTAACCCTTTACTTTATATAGACACCTTTGGACACCTCTAATATTGACGCCTTTGGACACCTCTTATATAGAAGGCTCTTGAATTATTGGGTGAATTATGTTAATATTAAATGACAGAGTGGAAAACAGTGCAGGAAGTGTTCAGATCTCCCGTTATGAGCAATCTGAACTCTTCCTGCACTGTTTTCAAAAGCCTTATGTTATTGGTATCTATGGAGTAAAGGGATAAGGGGTTAAATACTCATTTGAAGAAAAGCTTATCTGAAGCACTGTAGCTGATAACTTTCCCACTAGAATCAGTGATGAATGACTTGGTATTCTAACCACATCACGTAGGCCAGCTACATGCAATGTTTCCTTCATAATTAATTGAACAAATCAATTATAGTCTGGATCAAGGTTTTGGCAATTTGTTTGAAAAAAATAAGCAATATTTGAGATGGATATCATCTCCCTGGATATTTTAATTAACTACATTGCAGGGCACTTGTTTAATCAAGATAACAACTGTTATTGTGGAAGTCAATATAACAGAATAAGTAAAAACCATAAGCTGTGTTTCATTACAGAAATTAGGTATAGGTAGTGGATATTTCCAGGGACTATACTGCAGAGGAATAGGCAACTGCTATAGAATTTGTTAAAGCAAGAGTATTCAACTGAAGTCTCATGAAATCTCATTTTCAATTACATGTATCTCAGCTCCGTATAATTCACCTCGGGAATATAAAAATCAAATGTTTAAGTTTGTAGTATATAATCTCTCAATACGAGACCATTATTTGTCATCACTACTATTTTATCAATTTCTTTTTCCTTTTTTTAGAAATTGTACAAAGTCATACAAAATAACTTCTGCAATAAGAAAATGTAAAAAATGTAGCAAATGAATGGTTGTAAACCAAATGCTGTCATCATGTCTGTACCCTACTATATAAAATAGTGGAAAAGATTGTAGAACGGAATCTGAGCTCTCGAGCTTGGGTCAATTACATAGTAGCAAGATAAGAGCCCCCTGATTGGTCAGTTGCTTCAGCTCAAGTTAAATGATGTCACTGTTTGGTAAGTGTTAAATAGCTATGAATTGTGGGACAGGTATAGAATTCCCTACTTTTTCATTGGAGTTGAACAGACCTTATTAGGGAGAGACTTGGATAGATCAAGTTGTGAAAATAGAGAAGTGCAGTCCATATCTAATTATACTAGAAAATGTTTATTATATAACAAGCTTGCAAGAGTATAAGGCTGAGATAAAAAGATCCAAAAATGTTTTCACTGTTTTATTAGATTGTCGCTTTCAACAATATTTCAGTTACTAGTATATCGCAAAGGTATCTACTTGAGTCAGTATTTAAAACACTGCCAACACTGAAGTATCATGCCACAGACAGATGGTCTGATACTCGAGCTAGTAACGTTATATCATACTGACACTGGGCTGAAAGGACCTAGAACTATCATTTACAATTGTGATCAAATAAGGTGTAGATGGATAGCTTTTTTTTTCTTTTTTTTGATATTCGACATGCTGTCCATTCCATTACCATGTTTAAGGAGACACAAAATAAAGAAATGGCAAAAAGATTCTTAAAGACGTGCAATGTCAAACTAACCTGTTGTTTGCATATTCTGCGGTGCAGAGATTACGCTGTACGCATCCCAGCTGTCACTGTTTGACGACACGCTACTCATGATGGACTGGCGGACCTGATCAAACCGATTCAGACCCTTAGACTTGCAGTAATCTGAAACAAAGTCAAAGTCATATTGTAACAACTTTCTGAAATAAAAGATGAATGGGTCTGGAATGGGGGTGGGGTAAGCAGTGACGGACAAATAAGGGATTTAAAATATTGCTATCTCTCTTGATTATTTTTATTTTTCTAAAAATTAATATTCAGCAAAAAAAAGTCTATAATTTGTATGTTATCAGCCCTATGTTTTCCAAATCCGCTATAGTTTGGTTAATTCTACAATTGACGCTATCTCATATCAACAATTCAATATTGCATATTTACAGAAGTAAATTACAGTCAAACCTGTGTAAGTGGTCACCTCTATTAAACAGTCACATTTGATTATTCCCATTTCCATGCTTTCACAGCAAATTAATCTGTATTAAGCAACAAGCTGTCTTAAAAGGCTACCTTTGCTCCATGCCTTGACTGGTTGCTTAAGACAGGTTTAACTGTACTGTAAAAATTCTGACAATTTATAGTATGTTTCTTTACGGTTTTTTCATGGCCATGTAGTCTAAGGTACTGTGACCTAATGAAAACTTACCTAACACTGCTGAAACGCAATAACTTTGTGTGAGAAAGTTCACCAGTTACTTGTGGAAGGACGGTGCTTCTATTCCGATTTTTTAGGGAGTCTACCTCCGCAAATAAAACTGAATTTGTCATAAATATAAAGAATACCATATAAGTGCCTTATAATCTAAACTTTATCAAGTGAGGTAGATTTTTGCAGAAATGTGACATTATGTATGCAGAATTAGCTAATGCACAGAATTACCCCCGACACAACTCCACGCATCTATCACAATGTCTCCCTATCCAGAATGATTCCAGAACTTAGTGAAGCATAAGTGGATGAAGAGTCTTGAGGACATGATGGGGGATTGAACCCCCCCCACCCCACTCCTCTGATCCTTGGTCCAGTACTTAACACTGCATCAACTACTCCTTACTACAGTATTTATACCAGTGATACTTACCATCCACCAACTGCATTTCTTTTAATTCAAGTTCCTTCAGTTCTTCAAATTTTGATCTCAAAACAGTCTACAATTTACAATTATAGTGATCAATTTTCAATTATAGCGATCAATTTAAAATTATAGTGATTAAACATTTGATGCTCAGTATTGCTGAAAAGAGCTAAATGATAAAAAAGATTTTTATAGGGATTATTTCAGGAAAATACGCTATAAATGTTTTAAAAATATATCAAAAGCATCTCATTATAATTAAGAAATAAAATCAAAATGGTTTGGTATGTCAAATCAACCAAAATGTGACAAAATCGATATATTAATTAGAGTGGTCAATTTGAAACAAAATCCTCATTCTTAAAATAGATTGCTCTTAAATACTGTTTGACGTCATTCAGACTCTTTTTAAGATGAAAGAATTTTATGTGTAAACCTGTATCAACGGCAGATCTACTCTTAAAAAAAAATACAATGACGCCCTTACCCCCTGCCCCTCCAAACTCCCATATTTGATTAAATTTACTATATTTCTACTGAAAAACCTGTGTGCCCATTCAGATATTTTGTTGCGCTCTCTCTAAACTGAAATCCTGGATCCGCCCCCTTGTATAGCGGATCAAATTGAAATAAAAATGAAATCACGTGACTCATTAATATGTCATTAAATATAATTCACTTTTAAGCGAGTAATCTATTTCAGTCTAACCTAGGCACGTAGCCCAAGTTATGAAATCCCTTTTTAATACATGTTTATATAGATATCCTTTTGGCAATACAGGGTCAGTGAGTATATACAGGCATGTCGTATTGGAAAAAATGTTTTTAGCCAATTTCAAATTTTTTAAAAAATCCTGATATATATTCCCTTTTAACATAAAGAGTATTCATTAGAGAGAGTGTTTATGTAATACATGTATTGATATTGTGAAAACTTACTTATAACTCTTATACAAAACCTTCATGTTGTTAATTGGCAAATAAATGGGCCACTACAATGTAGAATGGCTTGGAAAAAAAGAGATGATTTTTAGGACACAACATTTTGTGCTTTTTGTCACTTTTTCTAATGACTATAAGAAACCATCATGAGTGATAACTGTCTTTGCAGAAACTCTACTGATTACTGTAAAAACAGTTTTCCCAAGGGACAGAATTTTCTATTTGAAAGGAAAAAGCACTGAATGATTCTTTTTCTTGCATACCAAACACATTGAACAATTAAAATTATAACAATATAAATGTTTCCGCATTCTTAATAGAAATCAGAAAAAAAATATGTTAATAAAATATTGTATACATTTATATTATTACAGATCTGACAAATAGAAACAGAGCTCTGAGTATTGCATTTGAGAGCACTTTACGTCAAGCCTTATTTTTCATTTAGCAGTATTAGATTACATACTTTTAATTTAATGAACCTGTCGTGAAGTTCCACTTTTCTGCAACAATCTTCGAACAAAACCACCAGTCTGTGAAATAGAACACACAATTATTACAATGTTGGAACAAATCAACTTAAACACACAACATATTGAGGTTTCCACTTATGGTAAAAATGTAAAAGAAAACAACATGACAACATTTCATCTATATCTTCCATTTATACCATTGTTTGGAATAAACTTAAATTGAATTTTACCTCTTTTTTGAAACAAGTTCTTACAACGTGGACAAATCACAATCAAAGTCTTCCTGGGTCAGATGTGGTACTGACTACTAAGTTGATGTAGATAAAGTGTCTTGCTTAATGACACCACACTTAATTAGTTGAGGTGGAGGATCGAACCATTGACCCACAGATCCCGGGCCTAATGCTCTACTACTGGACCACGCACTCCACACTTAGTTTTATGCCAGTTATTATGAAATCAGATACCTCTTATGAGGTAAATGTGTAAATTTAAATCACCATCTAAATCAAACATCCAAGAGGTTCTTCCATGGCTGAGTTGTCTAAGGCGCCATCTCAAGATTGCTTTACCTGTCACTGCTAAGGTTGTAGATTCAAGTCCCGCTCGCTCCAAAAACTTTTTTTACCAGTTACTTGCAGAAGGACGGTGGTTCTTCTCGGATTCATTTCGAGGTCTTCCTCTGTCAATGAACTGGATAAGCCATATATAACCTGAGATGAAAATGGCATTAAACCCCATTTAAAAAAAACAAAAAAACAACAACATCCAAACATTTTACCTTAAAGCATCACCAGCCTGTCTGATTTTGTTGACTAGCTGTTGATGTGCTACTTCACCCACTTTCTCCCCATTGACAGACAAAATAACATCTCCTGAAATAGTAAATGTTCCCTTTTATATATTTTACATAGACTGTTAAAGTCATAATTCTTATAAAGTAAACACAAGTAATTTCTGGGATGGAGAATCATACAAGCTAATTAGTTGTTTTTTTTCAAATCCCAATTCTTTGATTCTTTGTCATTGTATTCATTTGCAACTGTTACGGAATACAGTTCTTGAATAAAATTATTGTTTAAACCAAAAAAGTTCTTACAACGGAGACAAATCATTAGTTACTGACAAGATACTGCATATGAAACTCTGATCTGTGCTGAATTTCATTTGTAGATCTTTTCCAAATAAGCAGGCAACTACATAATATAGAGAACACATATATTTTCCTAATGCCATGTTTTTTGTTTCGTTATTACAGACCCTAAACCGCTCAAGTACCCCATAATTGCACTCCGTTTGCGCTCAGTTTGCACTCCGTTCGCGCTCCGTTCGCGCTTAGTTCGCGCTCCGTTCGCGCTCCGTTTGCGTGCACTCGATTAAACGCGGTTAATTTAATGCACTCACAAACGCAAGTATTCGCTCACGAGCGCTGTATAGCTAAGTGCTGTATTTAATACTCCTCTTAGCGTTCGCTTCGTTCAGCGTTCACTCAACGTTCAGTTCGCTCAGTTCGGTTTCCGGCCCATAGCCAATCGCAACATCTCAACTTTTCAAACTGATTCTATATTGACTTTTTAATTTAATCTGTTCCAATGGAGCAATTAAATGTATCCATGGGATTTTAGTCAAGGTAAATTAATTCATAATCCGATTGTTTGTCTACAGATTATGTCACCCGCTGGGCGATAGGTTGAACAAGTATCGATAGTAGGCATGTTAAACGGAAGTGTCTATGTTTTGATATGTGATCAGTGGTCTTGGTGATCAAAGAATATCGCACGTTATACCGGCTTCTGTTATCCAGACACCGACGTTTGTTTGCGTCAGTATCTTCTTTGATATACCGTAAGCTGTTTGTTACAGGAAATCAATAAAGTTTGTCCACAAAATTTACATATACATCATCAACATAAACTAAATAAATTGTTATTTATAATTAAATTTAATTAATAATTCCATACTGTTAATACCTCATTGGCCTTATGATAATCCATAAATCTGTTCAGTGTAAGCAGTGACTTAACAACATGTGGATATATCACTGGTTTTGTTAATGTTCAAACTAAAATAAGCTTTATAATCAATAATATGCATTGCATGGGTGATGAAAAATTTATTATAATCTGTGCGATGCAATTCGACATTATAATCAATGATTTTTGAAAAATAATAATCTTCTAGTGTTTTTTCTCGATTTGGGTCCAAATGTGGCTTCACTAAACTTAAAAAAAGATATTCTGATATTTTAAGTTTTTTATAATTATTTTCGTTATCATTATGTATATAAATATACTTGCAATAAACTTTTTTCAGTGGGTTTCTCAAATTATTCTTTTACTGATAGTATGCTTTATGTTAATATATTATTTAAAATGACAAACTATATTTAACTTGTTTGAAACTACACCCACTGTGCTATACCACTAATTATATGACACGCAGCAACACACCCGTGGTGTTAATTACGTTATGTCACATGCCAGTGAGAGCCGTGTCAATTAGGTTATATGCTAAAGCGGTGACTTATCGGTCTATTGACCACGGAAGATATGTATGGTTTCATTTTGATTGTAATTCGTGCCAGATGGATGAATTTTAATTGAGCCAACATTATGTGATTGAAAAGAAAAAAATAAGAAAGAAAAACTGCCAGCCAATTAACAACAAATAAAAAAATTATTTAAGATATTGGTTATTCGAAGTTTCAGAACGCTTTAGTATGTAAATATCATGATGTTAATATCATTAAATTAACGAACCGAAAACCCCACGCCAGCTCTGAGTGAATGGTAGAAAGTGTGACATACACGTATAAAGGGATGTGTATTCAGGGCTGTCATTTTACCACAGCTACCATAGCGATTTCGTATAAAAACAGATCAGAATTGTTAATTTACAAAATAAAACAATCCTACAATTTTAAAACTCATAAAAATTAAAGACATGTGTTTAAATAATTCCTTGTAAAAATGTAGTATTTTATTTGTATTATTCTTTACTTTCATTATTTGTTTTATTTTTTTTTTTTAAATATTATTATCATTGGAGCTATTATTATAATATACATATTGACTTATTGATTTGTTTACAGCTTTCATATTGGATACGTGCGTATGTGCATCTGGTTAGTCGTTCACAATTAATATAACAATTAAATTACTATAATGAAGGCAGAGTTGCATGGCAATCATCAAAACAGATACGCATGATGAGAACCACATGTGTGTCAATAAATAGTTTATTGGTGATTTATCGGTCCATTGATCACAACGAACCCTGCCGGTGTGTAATTTTCATTTTGATTATAATTTGTGCAAGATGAATGAATCTTTATTTAACCCGCGGCATGTGACTGGATAAGAAATATATAGTCAAAATCAATACTTAAATATGCAGATTTTTTATAATTTTATTATTATCATCATTATTATTAATATCTATTGTATATTTTATTATTATTTATTACTATTATTACTAATATTATTGTTATTATTGCTATATTACTTTATTATTATATTATTATATTATCATATTATTATTATCTGAGTATTTTTTCTTCTTTATTATTATTATTATTATTATTATTATTATTATTATTGTTGTCATTTCTTACTTGTTGCCCCTTTCACAACTTTTATAGTGGCTTAATTGTTACGTGCTTACATGCACGTGATCAGGCGTATCGATTTTGTAGGAAAGCGGGAAAACAATATATTTACTTTTTTATAGGCAGTGAATACATAGTCTTTTTTGTTTATTTACACCTTCCTCATGATCAAAAGCTGTTCTTTAGTCAATATAAAATCACAACCTCAAAAAGGTCACCTAGAAATTTACGTTTGCTAGTTTTTATTTCCTATGTCTTATGTGTTATTTCGGTCTGTCTTGTTAATTTGGCATACATACATTTATTTTAAATTAATTTAATTTAGCTTGATTGTCAAGTAAGCTCGGAGCTTATGCATATCTTTCTCCAGTGCATTCCCTTATTAGATCTGGTACTGAATTGTGTTTCGAGAGGTCGGGTAAAGCCTGGGTCAAACTCGCGACCTCTGCCGTCTGAAGCCAGCACCCTATCCGCTGTACTACTGACCCATTTTATATTTTAGAATACAATTAATTTATTATTATTTTTTTAATGAGATGTGCACGAGTATAATGTTTCCACTTTAATTGCAATATAACAGTTTACGTAGATTTGTTTATAACTAAGCACAAACTCAGTGTAACTATGTTTGGGGAAAATATAAAACTAAAGTCCAAATTAAACTGAAAATTGGTAATTTTTATTTTGCCGAAATACCCAAACAAATAGAATCATAATCATATAATTTTACGCATATCTATGTTTTGTTTGATTCACGCATGCTTTGATATTTTTGTATTTGGAGCAGTATACGCTTAAATCGAAATAAAGTACATGTTTTGTATGTTCTATAACTAATTTATATCGAAATAACACGGCAAATTAGCCTTGAAACCGTAGATAACCAATGATGTGTCGTCTTTTGTATAATAGGTGTTTTAAACATTATTGTATTGATCAGCTAAATATTGATATTTATGTTATAATTGATAAATTGTTGACCAAAATAAGTTTTATCATGCGTTTTACAGTAAAACATTTATATTAACTACATGGTTTATATTCATTTGAAAGAAAATTTATTTTTATCTCGATTTTAAGTATCGACTTCACGATCAAATAATAAAAAAAGAGTATATCCGAATGAACGAGTGCACTCAGTAGCGCACGAAAAGTTCTGTTATCAGTTTTCTTACTGTGTCTAGCGTATACAGCGCTTCTGAGTGCACTCAGCGTATCTGAGTGCATTCAGCGTGTCTGAGTGCACTCAATCTATTTCATGCGTTCAGGAGTGCGTTTATTATTCAAAATCCAGCGTTTGCTTACGGTCCATGTCCGCTCCGTCTGCGCTCAATCTGCGCTCCGTTCGCGCTCCGTCTGCGCTACGCTCGCGCTCCGCTTACGCTCTGAGTGCACTCCGTTTGCGTGCAATTGGGGTACTTGAGCGGTTTAGGGTCTGTAGGGTAAAAATCCAAAGGTCAAGATTTTGAATCCTGGCCCGGCCACACTCTCTGTGATTATTAATATTCGAGATTGCATATCAATGTCACATTAATTTTGTCTCTCATTGCTGATTCAAGTGGGAAATTTTCCAGGAAAGAGACGTAGAGTGTTTAGGTAGACTGATCGTCTCCATTCCCTCGATGGCATAAAATGATGACATTCAAACAAACACCATTCATTGGCTCCTTAGAAACCACCCTTACCTCTCTGCATGCCAGCCATCCATGCTGCGCCGCCAATGTCGACATAATCCACATATGTCATGATCTCTACCTCATTGATCTTTTTGTGCTTGATGCCGTAGCTCTGAAATACAAATATTCAGTGGAATTAAATGTCTGTTATCTTTAGTTAGGGCATAAAAGAATCTATTACATAAAGTATGTGGAGAGCCAGTGTTTTCCTTCAAACTTTGAAATAAGGGATAATTTATCCTCAATATGATGAGACTAGCTTTAATAGCCGATCAAAGAAATATAAGGGTCATTTTATTATACTGTGTGACCAAATATGCCAAATTTGTGAGTCATGGAAAACCCTTGAGATCACGGTCTAGTAACTTAAAACCATTGGACTATTTAGGATTGGAAGGTCGACCAGGGATGGTATTCACCACCCATTTCTAAGAATATTCTTATACATCAACTCTAGAATGACTATTAAAAAACACACTTAAAGACCATTTTTTGAGACCAAGATTTGCAAGCAGGTAGGGAAACCTAATACATGTATATATAGTCGAATTAGCCCTAACAAGTATTAACTATCTGTCATGGTAAACTCAAGGAATAATATAGGGAAGGAAAGGCAACTGATTAAGATTTTGTGAACGCTCACATACTCTGTCATGCAAAATCTAGCAGTATCTCGTTTTCAATTATCTTAACTTCCATTCATCTCAGGAACAAAAATCAAAATTCTTACATTGCAGAATGTAATTCTCATGAAAATAGTACAATTCCAAGAAATTTGTATTTAAAATTGTTGATGTACTTTTGAATACATAATTTGTGTACTGTAGCTAAAATAATGGCAGATTACGAGACATTTTCCTTCAAACCTCAATATATTTAAATCAAGGTCATTTTGCCTGATCAAAACATATTTAAACATCTAAGATTACATACAACTTGAAGTTTATGTACAAGAAATCAGTTGCATGCAAATTATGAATGATTATTTGCCAAATAATGAATCCTCGTGTGCTATTTTATCAACATTAATTCAGATGGTGCAAGTTTCCTATCCTTTTATATAAGTCCTTGGGTAAACAAAATAATTTATCTAAGATTGAAATTTGGATTTTCAAGCTTAAAGCAACACATCCACGTTTAAACTTTTTAAAAAAGTTTTTCAGTTGAATTGTGAGCACATTTCCCATACATAAATATATGGTCAGTGAGCTGTATATGTGCTAACAAACACTATCCAGAACGCTTTAGAATTATAAAAAAAGATGTCCAAATTATAAAGCGTGACAAACGCTTTATAAATTATGTGTAGTGTACTTTACCTGCCTTGAAAGTCATTTTGACATTTTTTTTTGACTCGGGTGAGTTACACGCTTGTTTTATAAAGTGTTAGTCACGCATTATAATTTGGGCATCATTTTGTTCTGGATTGTGTTTATATGCTCATATACAGCTAATTGATCATATGTTTGTATGGGAAATGTGCTCATAACTCAATTAAATTTTTTTTTTTAAAAGTTCAAACGTGGATGTGTTGCTTTAAGTCTAAGACTATTATCATTAGAATGGTTGGTGAATATGACCCCAGGGTTCGATCCTACTGTGGAGAGCAATTGGTCTAGAGGCTTAAAGGCAGTATATAAGAGGAAATCGATATAAATGTCTAAACAGATAAAATTATTTTTAAATATATATCAATTATCATTAATAAATTAATTACGAATGGTTTGATATGTCAAATCCAATAAAACGTTACCAAAAACCAACAACAATCAGAGAAATTGAAATGGAATCCCCAATCTAAAAATAGACAGCACATAAAAACTACTTGATGACTTTTACCTCATCATTTAGATTTTTTCTAAAGATTAAACAAGTTCTAGTCAATATATAAACCAGTATGATGGATCAAATAAAAATCATGTGACCCATTTGACACATCACAAAATACATTTCAATTTTAAGCCTGAAATCTATTTTTAGTGTCACCTGGCCATGTTGACAAATTTAACAAATTCCTTTTCAATAACCTGGGCGTGTAAGCCAAGTTAGCAAATTACTTTCAATATATTATTTTTGCATATTCAAATAGATATTAATTATCTTTAGAGCAATACAAGCTCAGTGAGTATATAACTATATAGGCACATGATATATTTTAAAATTTTGGAAAAACCTGACCTACTTCCTTTAAATGGATTGGATTATGGATCAGACTGGATGGACAGTTCAATGGCAAAGTAGGGAGTCATTGAGAAAGACATTTTAGCTGCACATGCTTTAAGCACTGGTTTTTATTAAAGCATAGAACCATGAGGTAGATTTTGAACGTGAATTTATCAAAGTTGTAACTGGTTGGTCAGTACAGCGAGTGGAGAGTTGACTGATCAGACTGAAGGTTCCTGGTTCCTAGCTCGACCTGATGACCTTTCAAAAATACAACACTCAATACTGATTCTTAAATCCCAAGGAAGCGGACTGAAGATAAGTGACATCATATACAATAACATTCAGAGCTTACGTTGCAATTTAGCTCAAACAGATTTAAACTTAAGTTGTAACAAATTGTTTAATAAGATCAAAGTGTATTTTTCCCACCGTACCTGTAAGGTGAATCCCCAGGAGTCATTTTTCTTGTAAAGTTTCAGGGTGCGTCTTTTGCTATTTTCTCCAGGATCTGAGGAGATCGTCTTGTCCACATCAAGATGATGCAGTTCTGCTCCTATGGAGTTATTCGTACCCACTGATACATGAACCTGCAGAGATAAGATTTTGTAAATTGATTCAGTTTGAACAACACATTTTCTTTAAACAAATGTTAAACACTTCTAATCACAGGTACAAGTAAAAAAAAATGTTTACATAATTATGTATTATTACTATAATTATGTAAAAAAAAAATTTTTTTTACTTTGCCCAGTGCATCTACTCATAT
Source organism: Panopea generosa (assembly GCA_029582155.1). Taxonomy (NCBI): domain Eukaryota; kingdom Metazoa; phylum Mollusca; class Bivalvia; order Adapedonta; family Hiatellidae; genus Panopea; species Panopea generosa. Next base: position 19,003,211 of record CM055911.1, on the reverse strand, counting down.
TATGAATACAGTCAAACCTGTCTTAAGCAGCCAGTCAAGGGAAAGAGCCAAAATGACCCCTTAAGACAGGTGGTTGCCTAATACAGGTTGATTAAATCTTAAATTATAAAAGATGTTAATATAAAAGGTGTCAGTGTTTAAGACAAGTGGCTGTTTAATAGAGGTGGCCATCAAACACAGGTTTGATTGTACATGAAAAATAAATAATTTAGTCGCAAATCTGAAATGAATAAAATTTGGTTGTATCTGAGAAAGCAAAACAATAAACAAATTCTTTTTAAAGTATTTTACAAACAATCTTGTGTGATAACTGCTTCATAAACAATATTTCTTTGAATATTTATAGGGGGAATGTGGTCACGTTTTGTTTATGATCATAATATGATTGTGATGTCTGAAAAAAAAAATATGGCCATAATAAATTAATTGCTAAATTACCATCCCCGCCTCCCCCAAATTTCATGCCACGTTTTCCCTTTTATTTTCATAAAAAAAATATTTTTAAAAATATGAAAATAAAATCCTCCCATCCTCTCCATTTTTAAGAAAAATTGGATGATAATCTAGCAATTAATTTATAATGGCCTAATTATATATGGGGAAAAAAAACAACAACATCAATTTTATTTTACCTCTTTCAAAAGGCATAAACAAACTTTTTTATAATGCAATTAACCTTATTAAAACACCAGTTTCTTTAATTCATTTCTAATTAAACACTTGCAAAACATGACTATGAAAACGATCATTAATTACGCTGTCGCAATCAGCTTGTTAACAAGTGACAAACTTGTCACTACTCTAACACCACAAACTGACAGAGCAGTTAATGATCTTTTAGCAACCAATAGAAAACAATTTTATTATGATATATTTCCTCTAGTTTGTTTGTTTTCCCAAAACACCTGTTAATGTGACTGCAGCAAAGGCAATTAAAGATCAATTAATAAAACGGAGTTTGTTGTAATTACTGCTACTGGATTAAAGATAAACATGTATATGTACTTTTAACTGCCGAGCTCAGTTAGCTCAGGCAGTAGCTTGTCTGGCTATCAATCCAGGGGTCGGAGTTCAAATCCTAGCACGGCCAGTCTTCGCAATGTTTAATATATAACATTACATCTCCCAGGAAAGAGTGATAAGGTTGACTGATCATCTGTTAGCCCTCGATGGCATAAAAATGACGCTAAATATTCAAACAAACACATTTAACTTTAGCATTGAGTATTGAGATTTTATTAGGCTGATCTAAATTGCAGCTCAGTCAACAATTGGGTACAAACCCGGGTAATATTTGTTTAAGGGCTTTTAAGTTGACACAATATTTTTATAGTCATATAATAAAAGTGTAATGGATTTTTTGTGGTATTTAGACACCCTCAGATATGATAATTTACAGCATAATTGAACATTTTGAAGTGTCACATTCTAGGCCGTTCTTAAAAAAATATTTGTTTGCAGTGCTCCTAGTATACAGGTTCCTTAGTAACCCAAACTTTTTAATTACTTCCAATGTTTTTATAGGTCCTCCATGGCCAAGTGGTATAAGGCCCCATCTCAAGATCACTTACTTCTCACCGCTAAGGTCGTAGGTTCAAGTCCCACTCATTCCAAAATTTTAATGTGAGAAAGTTTCCAGTTACTTGCGGAAGGACAGTGGTTCTACTCAGTCTGAATCAGTCTTAGGTCATCCTCCACCAGTAAGTCTGAAACTGTCATGATTTCTCAGACCAGTTTTTTGTTCGAAATGACACTAAAAATCAAAATGTCGCAAAACCACAATTAGCTCCATACCCATACAGAGCAAACAAACATTTTTTTAATGATGACCTTACTGCTTTAAGCTCCTCTAAATGGTTTAAACCTGAGTGGGCAATCGTGACCTGAAATTCAAATATTATTTTAAAACTTTTCATTCTAGGAAAAACAACCACATAAATTACACACATTTGAAATGAAATATTTTGTGGAATGAAAGTTAGTACGGTAACAGTTTTGAGAAGCAAAATCAATTTCATACAGGAATTATCCCTAATGGCAGTTCCAAACATACTCTGTACAGATATTTCACTGATTCTATTGAAACTGTAGAAAGTCTCAGCCAGCGACATTAATTACACTACTGTCGTTTAATTGATCTGATGCAGGAATGAGTTTGTTCGACTCACTGGTCACATGACATTGTTTGTCCAAGTATATACGATGAAATGTTTACTTAGACATTGTTTGTGTAAGGAAAATGGTTGAAACAATATCGATTGCTGATTGGATTCTCAAATTGTTTGATTGACAGGTTGCGTTAGGTCAATTGTTTTAGAGAAACACAGTGGTAAAAGTCTCTCAAAAAAATAAGCGCAGCAGTTGAACCAAACTCTCTTAAATCGAGTTATTAAGTGTGTCATTGGTTATATAATTTCTTAAGTATTTCTTAATCTGGAAACCAGTTTTAAATAATTATTAATGAATTGTTCTTGTATGGACTGTTAAGAGTCACTTTCAACAATTTTTTGAAGTATTTAACTACTGCCACACTGGAGTATTATGCAGAAAATCCCATCTAGTCACATTATACTAACACCGAACCAACCAGACTAGAACTATCCTCTCAATGTTGAGCACAAAGTGAGGAAGCTTCTAGTACCATTTTTCAAGTCTTTGGTATGACCCAGACAGGGATTGAACCAACGACCTTCCAAATGCACTCAGGTGGACGCTTTACCACTAGACCACCGCTGCAGTATCTAGTCAATGAGAAAATTAAACGACAATTAAACTATAAATTGCTGATGGTACTTAAGTGCCCGTAAACCATACTTAAACAAATATGAGATATACCAAAATTTACAAAAAAAAAAAAATTGTATTATAATATCTAGCATACAGTATTCACACATATAAACGCTGAGGACCCTCTCTAATAAACACTATCGCCAATTTTGTTCTGAAAGTTTATTCATTTTTTATCCAAAAAAAATTTGAAATGTTATCAGTAAAATGAAACCTAATAGTAATATGTGTATAGGCTTGTGAACAATTAATATCAAACACAATTTTTTTTATGTGACCTAAATAAATGCCTGCCTAATTTCAGAGGTCTACTTCTGCCTTAAAACTGAATATGTCATAATTACTTTTTCATCATAGTTAGACCGCACCATGGTCTAGTGTTAGAGCATTCGCCTCGCATGCGGAAGGTCATGGGTTCGATCCCCAACCGGGTCATACCAAAGACTTTAAAAATGGTACTAGAAGCTTCCTCGCTTGACGCTCAGCATTTAGAGGAGAGTTCTAGGTCTGGTCAGCCCGGTGTCAGTATAATGTGACTGGTAGGGGTATCATGACATACCATGTGTCTGCGGCATGATACTCCAGTGTGACAGCCCTCAAAATTCTGTCTCAAGTAGACACCGTCGCAATATGACCGAAAAATTGTTGAAAGCGACACTAAACACCATACAACAACAACATCATAATCAATAGTCATTAATATATATATATATATATTCATTATCAATACTGGAATAGTTGACATGATAGTGTAACAACAAACACAACAAATATACTGATGACTCGTAAATTATCATATATAAGTTCATATCAATTCACTCATCATATGAATATGAAGATTTTTGACTGAAAATGTAAACTATCAATTTATAACAAACAATGTTTGATTTCAACTCCTATCTCAGTTTACTCAATGATAAAGTTGGGAGCCACTGTTCCACAGCAGTGTGTGGGTCTGGAGTAAGATAATTAACTTATAAAATAATATCCAAACATCAGCCGAACTACAAATGACCTATTCAAGTGTACTTGTACAACTGTATACTCATACATGGTGGGTTCATTATAGATATTAAGTACAAAGCAATTAAACCTTTATCAAACATAACAAGTCCCAACATAACAACACAACAGGCCTGATATATTGCAAGGACGGACTAATTGGATCATAATTATGATAGAGCCCTTATATTTGAAAATTATGCACAAGTACTGTTTTTAAGGTTTTACTAGCACTCATTAATCTTCACCAATATGTTCAGGCCTTCTCCGCAGTGCATTGGCATTTTTTTCATCTGCGATTCCAATACTTTATTTTCAGAACAATATGTATTATGATACATACCGGTATTGCCTGTACAAGTAAAAGGCGATGCATATTGTAATATCTAAGTCGCAATGCAATACGCATCACATACTGATTTTTAAACTGTATCTTATGCAATCACCATGATTGTTTAATAAGGTGTATGTAATAACTATGCTTGTATGCAACTTTAAAGAATCTTTATTAACAGAGAACAACAGAACATACAACACTGCATAACTGCGAGAATGATGAAATAAATATAGTGGGATAGTATCTGATGGGAAGAAATGACAACAATTATATGCTGTCTGTAATATTCGTCACATGTTAAGCCAGCATATATCCATAAACTCATCTTGCTTTTTTAAAAACCCGTTGCGATGCACGATAACTGACAATCGTATTGATGCATCATACCTGGTTTAAATATTGCATTGCATTGTGATGTATTTGGAGTTCCATTTAACACCCGGTTACACACATCGATGGAAATGTGAATCGTTAGACCTCTACCATGTATCTATTCATTAGTGAGACATGATGCCTATTTAATATTGTATTGGTATCGGTTATTCAACAGTAGTAATTAATATCACTTAATTGACATTCGGAAACCGAAAATTAATTTAAGGATATACAATGAATTCATGAGTGTCAAGTAAAACGTTTTGGACAATACATTGTTATGCCTAAGGGCGACTCTTTGATGATTGTTTATGAAATCAATTTTTTTAAATTTTTTAAGGTACAAACAAACATATATTTATTTGTTGCGGTGTTAAGGATTAAACATTTAAAAAATTGGCATTTGTCATATAGTTAACTTCAAAATACATTTTATGATATATATTAATTTTATTTAAAAGTTCTACTGGTAATTTAAACCTGAAAACACGGCCACCGACTCGCAGTCTAATTTAAGTGCACAATGCAATTAATAGGAGCTTTAAACATTCTTGCCATTGCCACATCCTGGTTCATAGTATCAACATAAATCAAAAGTTCAATTCCTCCCCCCCCTCCACCCCCCACAATGCAATTAATAGGAGCTTTAAACAATCTTGCCATTGCCACATCCTGGTTCATAGTATCAACATAAATCAAAAGTTCAATTCCCCCCCCCCCCCCCCCCCCCCCCACAGCCCGCCTTTTTTATTTTCATAAAATTAAAAAAAAAAATTAAATTCTTCCGCCCTCCTAGTTTTTAACAAAAATTATAACTCCCGTAAAGTTTAACTAAGTTAAACGTTGACAAAAATCAAACATTAACTGATTGCTATAATTATATATATACAGGTACACACAAAACAAAAATTTACTAAATACAATTAGCATTTACCCCTTCAGAAGTCATTGATCGGAAGCCAATATTTACCAGACAGATGAACAGACGGACAGGCGTAACAGTCATCTTATGCTCCTTCGTCTTCAAATTGACGAGCATAAAAAGATTTTAAATGGATTTAATAAATGCCATTTTTACCACATCACAGGGTATATGTATTCTGTTTTATTGTTGACACAACACCGCATCTGTACATGAATCCGAGCAGCGGAAGAGCAGTTTTATTATACAACTTCCATCCGCATGAAGCTGACAGTTTCTCTTATATATATATAGTGTTTGAACCACATTAGTCTTAAACCCGTTAACCTCGGCAGTGAGAGGTAAGTGATCTTTAAACCAGACAACTCCAACTTTAACGGTAATATATCAGGACTTAAAAATACTAAAACTGACCCGGTATTGCTAACGGGATATCTATTTTAAAAAAACAAAATAATATATTGAAAAGGGGTTTGGACTTGGGCTAGATTTCTCGCTTAAAACTGCAACCTTTTTTTTGACATATCAAAAGAGTCATATGATTCTATTTTGACCTGTTGTACAGGTTTACACGTAGTAGAAAATTGTTTCATCTTAGAAAGAGTCCTAATGACAATGCGAAGGTAGTTAGTGCTGTCTATTTTTAGAATGGTGATTTCATTTCCAGTTCACCACTCTAATTGAAATATCATGTTTGCCACATTTTGAAGAATATGACATTCCAAACCATTCAAATTTTATCAATTATAATGATAACGAGATACTTTTTATCCAAATTAAAAAAAAATATTTAAATGTTTTCCTGATATACCGGTACTCCCTTTAAAACAGTCTTAAAGACCTGATATGCATAATTAATGGTAAACAAAAGAAACAAAATTAAACTTTTAATTAGCAAATATAGCTTAATTGATGTATTAATTACATAATTTACAAACAGTACAATCCCAGGTAAGTCTAAAAATAATATATACTGAATGGAACAGTTAACCCGCCAATTTTGTGTTTCCTATATTTCCGTCAAACTATCGAGTAGCGTAGCGTTATCAATTTGTTTAAGACATTAACAGACAATTATGTATTGATTTTACATAGTCTAGTCGCTCTTTCTTATTCAAGTCTAAATTTCAAGGAAATTAGTTGATATTTTTTGAGAAAATACATAAAATGTCAGGTTCATAAATTATAATAACAGGTGACAGGTGGTTAACTTTTCCTTTCAGTATATATATATATTTTACTTTTAATCTATTAAGTCTGAGTCTACATCAGTTGGCACTATATAATTCAGTAAACTTCTAAATGATAATAATAGGCTCCAAACCTAAAGGATAATCTATAAGACCATTAGAGTCATGGGTTCGAGTCTTCATGCAGATATAATTGTTAATAAAAAATTGAATGTTTGCAAGTTAGATCGTGCAGAAGGATGCAGGTGGTTAATTACTCCTATTCATGCATGCCCATGGTACTTAGCTGGCTGAGTTCTCGTTCGAAGACTTGTTGCACATTTAAAATATCATAATTCTCTGCTTCTCCCAAATACAAAGATTAATTAGCTTTACTAACACTAAGCTTAATACTGATTGTACCTGCCTACCTAAATGTAGGCACTGCATGCAGGCCCGGACCTGCACTTTAATTTTCCCAGAAAAACAAAAGATTAAACTGATTAAATTGAAATTCCCATGTAGATCTAATTGGTATTGTTTTACATAAGAAAAAAATACACACAAAACCCCTGATAAGGCCATAATGAATTAATTGCTAGATTATCATCCCCGGCCGCCTCCCAATTTTCATTCCGCCCTGACCCTTTTTATTTTTTCATAAAAAAAATATAATTAAAAAAAAACATAAAAAAAAAAAAAAATAAATTAAAATAAATAAATAAAATTCTCCTGCACTCCCCATTTTTAAGAAAAAAATTGATGATAATATAGCAATTAATTTATAATGGCCTAAGGCACCATTGGCCATTTACATTTTAAAACAATATCTGGGGGAGAACCACCACGATCCCCCATCAAAATTTCTAGGCCTGCTTTTTTTAAATTTAGCAAGCTATATCCCTGGTTGGTTTTAAACTGATTTATTTAACAGTACATGTACTACTAATAATCATATGTGGATAAAGTGTCTTGCTCAAGGACACTACATGTAGTCATGGCGGAGGATCGTACCATGACCAACCAGATTCCGGACCCACCCCGATCCAGGGCCTGATGCTCTACCACTGCACCACAGGCCCCGCCCAATGTGTACTGACCTCAGAGCATTAGTTTATAACTGGTCAGAACCCAACACCAAGTTCTTGATCTGTCCTTTCATTTATCACAGTGTGTCTGTGTCAATGATTTGTATTTACTTTATATACCATATCTTATATCAACCTACATTGTACTGTTTACTTATCTTATCAGGTATTATAACAATTTTATAATAAAATTGTAGTGTATCAGTTTAAATAAAGAGTACGACACGGCTTTTGTTGGGTAAAATCACAAAGTAGAAACTGATATTTCTACATCGCTCAATTTGAATTACTCAAATGTAAATGTATATATTATACTTAACTCGGGTCGAATACTGACAAAAAACTGTTTCCAAAATATCGTGTAACATATTTCTTTTTTTTTCAGTTTAGCAGTACATTTATTGATCTAGAAGTTTAAAAGAGAGTTGACATAATGACATATTTATTGACACATTTTATGGTATCATGTCTTTATCATGTTGTTTCTTGTCTGTAATTGTTATAGAAAGCTCCCAATTACTGCACCTATCCATAATATACGTTATCAAAACAGCTTTTAATCACATTTAAAAACAAAAAACAACACAACTCTGTTGATCATCCAATCATAATTCAAAGAAGCACAAGCAACATTTATCCTTTATTAACAATATCACCATGTGCAAGTATATCAAGTTATGTAGCTTAAAATACGTTTCTAGTTTTTAACCCAAGGGGGTCATAATAATAACAGCATTTTTAACATAGGTAATGGAACTGCAGTAGGGGACTAGAGGAAGAGCATCCACTGCGCATGCAGAAGGTCATGAGTTTGATCCCCGCCCAGGTCATTATACCAAAAGGCTTGAATTTGGTTTTAGAAGCTAAGACTCACTTGGCGCTTGCCATTCCTAGGCCGGATGCTCTATCACTATAACATGTACTCCATAAATTTTAGACAAATTATCACAGATGTTGTTGTTGTTGTTGTATGGTGTTTAGCATCACTTTCAACAATTTTTCAGTCATAGTGCGACGATGTCTAATTGAGACAGTATTCTGAGCGCTGTCACACTGAAGTATCATGCCGCAGACACATGGTATGATAGTCCCCCACCCAGTCACATACTAACAACGGGCCGACCAGTCCTAGAATTTTCCTCTCAATGCTGAGCATCAAGCGAGGAAGCTTCTAATAACATTTTTAAAATCTCTGGTATGACCCAGTTGGGAATCAAACCCACAACCTTCCACATGAGAGGCGGACGCTCTAACACTAGACCACGCTGGGGTCTATATCACTGATGTAAACAAAATAATAATAAAGAGTTCATTTTTGTTGAATTCAATTTATTAACAGCACTAATAAATTACAGCACTTTGATAATTATATATATATTCTACAAAACCAGCCTAACTTAATATAGAATTAAGAAATTAGTTTTGCACTAATTATGCTCTCCTTTACTGACTTCATCAGTTTAAACTTATTTATTTTACTTATACAAATCATGCTCAAGGCCTTCCTAGGTAGAACCTGCAGATGGACCCCAAACATAGCCGTGGGGGAGGGTGGAACCCACAACCCTGGACCAATCCTGGGTTCCCTACCACTGCGAATGGACCACATGCTCCACCTACTGACTTTTAATAACTTTTGTTATTTTCCTACACAATCAATAAGATATATATTGATGTTTATTTATTTTCAATGACTTGCAATAATAAATAAATAATTGGGAAAATACTACGTTTCCACTCCCACTATTGTGACTACCTCAATTCCAATCACTTTTATTATGTTGAATTGCAAATCATGAATAAATAAATAATTGGAAAAATACTGCAATTTTTTCACCACTTACGTACAGTTTATCGCCAAATCATTGGAAACAACCTTTAATGACGGTATTGTGTCAAGTGGCCATTGAGCCTGACAACTTCAATGCATGCAAATCTAAGAAACCTTAGTCATAATAGAAAATTCTTGCTTAAACAATTTACACAAGGCCATAATAAATTAATTGCTTGATTATCAACCCCTAATTTTCATTCCGCCCCGACCCACTTTATTTTCATAAAAGAAAAAAAATATAATGTTTGTCGTTCGTTTTTTTTTGTTTGTTTTTTTGAAAAACAATAAAAAAAATTTTAAAAAAAGATACCGTAAAAAATAAAATCCCTACTCCCTCCCCCATTTTAAGAAAAATCTGGATGAAAATCTAGCAATTGATATATATAATGGCCTAAGATCTGTACGTGTTAACTTCTATTATAAGAAGACAATAATTAAATTGCTCTAATTACTATAAACCATTCATGCATAATTCATTGTGTTAATTATTCCTAACTATTTCAGTGTGAATATTCCCAAAATACTTTATGTTCTTTGTTTAGCTAAAACTAACTTCTTTTAGAACAATTGCCAAGAAAGCTATCAACTTATATGAACTGTTCTCGAGTCCACGTCTTGAGTAAACCCTGGGTTCTATACTAAGTATTGTTTGTATGGCATGGAGTTCAGTTAGAGGATCGAGCTCGCAACCTCTACCACTCATATCTTCCATGTTGTTTGGACCATTTTGATATTATAGAAGGAGATAAAGATGATTAGTTGAGAGTCCAACACTACAGATCCAGGTGCTGGGCCTGATTAGTTCAGTGGGTTATGCGTCTGAATATCAATCGAGGGGTCATGAGTTTGAATCCCCACCTGGCAACAGTCTCCGTGATTACTGATATACAACATTGCATCACATTATCATTCGTCTCTCACTGCTGATTCAGGTGGGAAAGTTATCAGTTACTTGTTGAGATGGGGTGTGCTCGAGTACTGGTTAACCTTTCAGTATCTCAGGAAACAGTGGTTAGGTTAACTGATCGTCTGTTAACCCTTAATGGTATAAAAAAAGTCGCTAAATATTCAATTGATCAATCAAGGTAGTTCCAGGTCATTTGACCGGATGTGAGATCGACCATGACTCTGCACACTGGCCATGTGGTATTATTTGCCAAAGTAAATATAATATAACTTGCTTACTAAGACAAAGTTTGTTTATCTAAGGAAAATGTCATTTTAGCAACCAATATGGATTGGATTATCACTTGGTTGATTGACAGCCTGCATCTTGTAAATTTGTCAACTAGTACAGTCAAACCTGTATTAGTCAGGTCACCTTTATTAAGCGTTACCACTTGTATTATATAAACAGCCATATTTTCTATTAACCATTTTTATTATTTTAGTTTTAATCAACCTGTATTAAGCAGCCACCTGTCTAAAGGAGTCATTTTTGCTCTTTCCCTTGAATGACTGCTTAAGACAGGTTTGAATGTACTTGTTCCCTAATTAGGGGTCTACATTGTTTGTTAACTGAGAGTAATCAAGCTTAAAAAATCAAATGAAACTGCCAAAAAAGCCAGGTCCAGTTAGCTCAGTTGGTAGCATATCTGACTATCAATCTAGGGGTCATGAGTTTGGTCATTATACAACATTGCATCTCATTGGCATTCGTCTCACTGCTAATCTAAGTGGGGAAGTTATCACTTACTTACAGATATGTATGAATTCCTGCCTAGCTACAGTCTCCATGATGATTAATAAAGGTCATGGCATCTCATTGTAATTCATCTCTCACTATTGATTCAAGTGGGAAAGTCATGAGTTACTTGGAAAGAGTGGTTCTAAAGGTTATTGTCACTGATTGTATGTTAGCCATCAATATAAATATTCAAACAAATTACTTTAATGACTAATAATCCATGGTGTTGTATAGATAGGTGTACATTAATTTCTTGTCCTATACTTCAATTAAGTGTCTTTTAATTAGAAACTCTCTCTTTTTAAATGTCATTCCAGAAAATGTAAGTCAAATGCTATTATAAATACAGCCAAACCTGTCTTAAGCAGCCATTCAAGGGAATGAACACAAGTGACATTTTAAGACAGAATGTTGCTTAATACAGGTTGATTTGCTCTGAATGTATAGAAATGGGAAAAGTAAATGTGATTGCTTAAGACAAGTAGCTGCTTAATAGAGGTGACTGCCTACACAGGTTTGACTATATTAACAAAATGCGGTACCCCATATATATGCATTACAATAATTATTTCCTTTTCTGCAATAACAACAATGTTTGAAGCATACAACTGTTGATCAAATCGTTCCAGACAGAGTTTACTGAGTGCAAGAAGCAAATCAATGAAAATAAAAATTCAAGTCATGAAATGCAACAAACTTCAAAATTCATATAAATCAAAATGTAAATTTAATTTCAGTTTAACAGTCCTGAGCCTAATGTATGCAGTTTATGTTAATGCTATATATATAAAATTATATATAGAGAGCATTACATTTAGTGATGTAAAATATTTACATAACAGGAGAGAGAGAGAGAGAGAGAGAGAGAGAGAGGGAGAGAGAGAGAGGGCAGGGCAGGGCTGGGCAGGGCAGGACAGACAGACAAAAAATGAGAATTATCTGTTTTCCTATAGTATTCCCATTTCCCCAATGTAAAAATCTGTCTCCTTACTACGTCCTAATGGACCCTAGCAATTCTATGTGAACAACTTTAGAACCACTTTATAATTCATGTGGAATTCATTTAGACCAAATATAATACAAAGAAATTAAGCTAATCTGTTCTTTGGAGGATTTTAGAAAATTCACAATTTTATCCCTTTTTGGGACCCTGCTGGTCCCTTAATCATGGACACTGAATCCTCTTTTCAGGACCCACAGATATTCAGATCTCAAGATGATTAAAATAATTCCACTACAGATATTTATGAGTAAAACTAAGTTTACAGTTTTTTTTCCCATTCGTATTGGTACGTTAACATCAATGTCTCTCTGGGCTTCAGCCTAAGCTTGTTAATGTTTGAACAAATTTGAAACCCCTACTCATAGGAATCATTTATACCAAATATAAAAAAAAAACTGACTCGACTCTGGTTCTTTAAAAGAAATTTTTGAAATTTCATAATTTTAAATCAAAGTTAAAGGCATAGTGACCACCATTGGAAAAAGGAAGTGCTTCCGTAGGGTAGTGGCATGGTGTCGGTTACATATAATCCTCATTTTTTCTTCTTTTCCTTATTTTAATGCTCATTTTTTTTATTTGAATGTCATTATTGATGTATTTTGAACATTTTGACAGAATTGTCATGTTTGAATTGTGAAATAGAAAAAGAAATTGATGCTTGGAAATTGGGGTATGAATACATGATTTAGGAAGTCTACTTTCACTTTGTCAACAGTGTACAAACTGAGTATGACACATGACCCCTTCTTTTCTCATCATATTTTGATAGTGCAGAGGTTGACAAACAGTAAAATGTAAGTTTCACTTCTTTCATTTGGGTCTCTCTATGAATGGCAAGCCTTCAAACTTTTATTATATACTATAAAATAAAGAACAAAAATCAATGGTAGGTTTACACCTAAAGGAATTACAGTCTCAACTGCTTCAGACCTCAATATTATCAAAATAATGACAGTAAGAAGAGAATTTCCTGTTTTCAAATAGTATTCTGGACTATACAAAAATCCAAGACCCCTCAATCCTGTTGAGTACCAAATGGACACTAGCTTCTTTATTTGAACACAAACTCGAAATCCCTTAAATTTCATGCATAGGGATCATTTAAACTAAATGGCTAAGTGTGTTCTTGAGAAGAATATTCTTTAAATGTCACAATAATGTTTCCCTTTTTAGCCTGCAGCGCACGATGATGGACAAAAGGCGATCGCAAAAGATCCCTTGAGACACAGTCAGGCAAAAAAAAAAACACCATTCAAGCTCCCCCAAAAGCAGGACCAAATTTGACCCCAAGGTCAAGACTTAAACAATTTTAACAGAGCATCAAATAAGAATGCTTCAAACCAAATTTGGTATAAATCTGTTGGGTGGTTTCTTCTGAGAAGTAGTTTGATAAGCAATTTTAAGTTAACAGACTGACGAACGTCAGAAACCGGGTGATCAAAATAGTTAAGCATTTAACCCTTGACTTCATAGAGACGCCATTGGACACCTCCTATATAGACGCATTTGGACACCTCTAATATAGAAAGCTTTTGAATTATTGGGTGAATTATGTTTATATTAACAGACAAAGGCCTTCTGTGATTGGTGCGGGAAAACGTGTATCTATGGAGTAAAGTGTTAAATGTGTGCAGGTGAACTTACAGGTGACCTCTGGGTCTTTGACACTGGCAGGTATAAAAAGATGGAGACGGAGTCTTCTTTATAGCCGGAGCAGACAGACCAATGACAAGTAAGCAGAACAATTTTGAATTTTACCAAAGTATAGAAGATAAATATTATCTTATAAACACACGAAACAAATTGACATGCAGGATATTGTGTTCCTGCTTTTATCAGAAAGTAGGGAGAATAAATCCATAACTCTTCCAAACCTGACAGATTTTCTTTAAACTTTATCTTTGAACATTTATCTTGTTTAAATCTATTAAGCTTAATGAGTTCATGACTATAATACAACTCTTAATACTCTGTAGGAAATAAAATACAAATTTTGTATAATGCAATTACCTTACAGGTGTGGATTCATATCTAGGGTTTGTTTTTTGTTTGAATATTTAGTGTTATTTGTATCCCATTTAAAGGCTTAATAGACGGCCGGTTTACTTTTCAAACCACTTTTCCCTGGGATCCTGCTGTAAGGTTAACCAGTTCTCGAGCACATCTGTGTCGGCAAGTTACTGATAACTTCCCCACTTGAATCAGCGGTGAGTGGGTGAGAGACAAATGACAATGAGACACAATGTTGTATATCAATCATCACGGAGACTGTGGCCATAAGAGCACAAGCAGTTACTTCTGCAAGGACCTTCATGTCTATGCATAAAAAAATATAAAGGGTTGGGGTGGCATGAAAATTAGGTGGCAGTCAAGGATAATAATCTAGCAATTAATTGTTTATTCATGATGGCCTAATTCACACATGATAAATATATATATGTGAAAATAAATCAATGATAATGAAAACAAAAAGATACTATGATTACAAAAGCATTGTTTAAGTAAATTCAACAGTATTCAACCAATATCCCAGAACAAACATCATGCAATTCAATATACCGGTATATTAGGCTGCTATGTATACACCTTCCGAGCCCATGAGATGATCATAGATCTGCACCTGAACATAAGCTCGCTGGAAGTTATTTGCTTTCACTATCATAACACCGGCCTATTTACTGTACTCTATTTACACAAATTTTCCACCATCATTCAAAAGTCTACCATAACAAGAAAACACTTAAAAAATATATCAGTAGATCAAATACGCAACGACCTCCTCGAGTGTTTGTGCACACCTTGTCTTTTCATTTATAAAACTATTCTTTGCAGTTGTCGACCTCCTTTTTTCTTTTTTTTTTATCAGCATTGCACTGATCCGACTTGTATTTAGTATTATATTATGGTAAACAAAACTATATAATTTAATGGCAAATTTTCAGAGATTACTTTTTATATATACACACAAACTTTAATCTAATTTATACAATCATGTATTTATTTCACAACTAAGACAAATCATGTTTATGTGTTCCTCAGCAGAACGACAGCTGGATTGTACCAACGGTCTTTGTCTGGGTTTGACTCCATTATGCATCCACTCAGGTCAGGGATTAAACCCACGGCACTGATTGCAGAGTGAACCCAATGGCCTAGAAAGGGTCTAGTATCAAACCAAATTGTCCAGGTCTTAGATTAAACCCAACTCAATGGCCCTATCAAGGATTGAACCAATGGCTCTGCTTAGGTATTGAACCCAATGGCCCTGGTCGGGAATTGAACCCATGGTCCGGGTTGGAAATTGAACCAATGGCCAAGGTTGGGGATAGAACCAAATGGCCCTGATCTGGTATTAGGAATTGAACCAATGGTTCTGCTGTGGGATTGAACCAATGACCCTGGTCGCAGATTAGACCTTATGGCCCTAGTCGGGTATTGAACCCATTGCTCTGGTTGCAAATTGAACCCATGGTCCTGGTTGCAGGATTGAACTATTGCCCTGGTTGGGGATTAAACCCATGGTCCGCCAGATCGGGATTGAACCCTATGGCCCTGGCCGAGATTTAAACAAATGGCCCTGATCAGAGATTAAACTCAATGGTCCTGGTCCCAGATTGAACCCAATGGCCGTGGTCTGGGATTTAACCTTTGGCCCTGGACAGGGATTGAACCCACGGCTCTAGATGCATAATGATCTTATGGCCTTCATCATGAACTGAACCCATGGCCCTGGTTGCAAATTGAACCCATGGTCTTGGTCGAAGATTAAACACATGGCCCTGGTTGCAAATTAAACCAATAGCCCTTAGATCAAGGATTGAACGTTTGACCTTGGTAAGGGATTGAACCAATGACCCTCATTTGGATTCATTGCCCTTGTCACACATTGAACCCATAACTCTGGTAATAGATCAAACTCAATGGCCATGGTCAGAGATTAAACCATGGTCCTGGTCGGGGATTGAACCCTGGATGGTGCTGGCCGAGGATTCATTGTACCTATTGACACTATGGTCAGGGATTGAATCCAACGGCCCTGATAAAAAACCAACATTGATCAGCTGTAAAAAAATGTTTGTGTGCCATTTACAACACATACCATTCAGGGGTGGATAGGTAGGTGGTAGGTCAATTGTCTTTTTTTCTTCATAATCATTTAGAATCATTTCATCGGATGCAGACTGTGAATTGAACAATTTGAAGGAAAATTAATAAAGTATTTTTGGGGATGGAAGTGGGGGTAAAATAGTGTTTCTGATCGACGAGATTGCTGCGGGCTGACCTGAAACCAAACTAACAATAAAGTCAAACCTGCTTAAGCGGTCATCTGTATTGAGCAGCCACTTGTCTTAAGCAGCCACATTTACTATTTTCCATTTCTATGCTTTCATAGCAAATTAACCTTTATTAAGCAACAACCTGTCTTAAAAAGCCACTTTTACTCCTTTCCTCAACTGGCTGTTTAAGACAGGTTTGACTGTAGTTTAATTTAGACATACAGAATGAAAATGAAACATGCACATCAATGAAGAAGTAACTTAAACCAATATATATTTAACATTGATTGTGTTTATTATAAACAACAGAATTCCCTTGATATTATTCAAGAATGAGATTAGTTGTTCGTGCACACTAAAACGTCATAAAACTCATAAATTATTTTTCAGTTACTCAGAAAAGCACTTTTTTTTTTACAACATATATATATATGCAGACAATCATGTAAAGTTTTTCTGTTCATAGCATGGCTGTGCTCTTAGCATATTACATATATGTGCAAGTTATGATTAAATATGAATAATTAAATTACTTTCCTTTTTGCTCGTTAAATTATATTGATATTTTCTGACACAATTGGCAGAAACACAGATAAATTTGTGTGCTTTATTTTAAAATCTGCAATCAATGTATTCCAGTTAATATTGGATTGGCAAATATAACATCTTCCAGTATATTATTAATGATTTACAAGTCAGCAAACACAATATTTTATGTATGAGCTGGGCTGTCCCTGATTTTGTGAGTAGAAAGTTGAATTTCCAGAAGTAAAAGAAGTTCCTCAATTGGGAAAAAAAAAATTACAATTGGAAAGACACTGAATTTTGGCCTCTGTTTAATACAGTAAAAAAGTCCTGGGATGGACAAATTGGAGATGATCTGTGGTGAATTTTCATTGTTTTTAATGAAAAATATACTGCATTAATCTGTTTAAGCGATCCAGAGCAATGTAGTCTATTGAAAAGTAAAAATTTGTGTTTAGTGCCAAATTAAAGGCTCATTAAACTTCCGAAACAGTCGTTTTTAGTTTTAATTTAAGTGAGTTTTAATCTTCCAGATAATAGAATACATGTTTATTTGATCACTGACAGACTTTGCAAACGAAAAATTAAATATATAAAGCACATTATTAGTACATAATTAAAGCGGGTTTTGTTTACAGATTAATGTTTGTCTCTTCCTGATAAACACCTCAGAAAAAGGGGAGTTACGGAGCTTGTTCGGAAACATGTCGGTTGGTAATATATGATCAATTCACTTCAGAGAGAAACATAGTATGGAGAACTGTAGGGGATGCGGTTAAAAACTAAATATCCGCTTGCAGTTAGATAGTTTTTAAGAATGTCCCCTTTATTCCCCACAGTGTATTAATGAATTGGAACCCACCAGCCCGTATGCAACAAATCGTTCATATAAAATAAAAAATAAAAATTACTTTTTCAATAACTGTACTAAACAAACCACCTTGGTAGCCTCTCAATATTGACTGCGATAAAGTGACCTGTGACGTAACAGCGTGTGCGATAGTATCACACATATATGCAAGGGAGGATCCTGAGCAAGAGTTACTAGACCAAACTAGTATTCTGTACTCACTATTTTTCAGTGCATATAAATAATATAATGCATACTACGTTCCATACAGTTTATTGCAGAAATTAATATATATATATAAAAAATAAAACCCAATAACGATACATAATATTTGTGAAGCCATAACTTTTCTAATCTTTTCTTATGAACCCCTTATCTAACGGTCTTAATCCGCACACTACCGCTGCAGTATTCATTTGTGTACTTCTGTACAATCGGAAAGCAACAGAGTCATTATGGAATTACAAAAACGTAAATAAAAGTTAAAAGTTTGGTCCGCTTGTCTAAGAAATACACATTTCGATCGAAGTTATTTATTTTCACGCTTTTCTAAAACCAGTCACTAAGGGGTCTACAGGAATGGTTTCAGCAATACTATAAACACATATAGTTACAATCATTTTTGTTATTATCAAAAAGTGTGTATTTCGGAAGTTTAATGAGGCTTTAAACTTCACTTTTAAAACAAAATATGTTTTTAATGGCTAAGATACTCAGCCCATAGAAGCCGGTGGTCAGAGCAAAAACTGCTGGGCGAAAATCTCCACCAACCACCCTCCCTCCCCCACCCACCTCCAGCCTGTAGGGACAGCCCTGTATGAGATATACATATATATATATATATATATATATATAAAAATGTATATAGTTACAACAGAGTGAATATATTTATTTATAGTTTACATTTATTTGTATACCATATTATACACCTGAATAAATTGTAGGGGCGTCAATGCCTTTTGCTAAAAGGGGCGTGACACTTTTGACACGAAAAATCATGATTTAAATTTTAATGGAATGTATAAAATGCCATAAAACACTAAAATGACGTGTAACAAATGAGGCATTTTTCAACTTTTAATTTTTAAAATCAACCTGAAATTTACATGATTAAATACAAATACTTGAAGGACCTGGGTTCCATTTCACAAAAAGTCTTAAAGATAAAAATCAGTTGTAAACGTAAAGTAACAAAATTTAATATCCATAATATTTTTCATAGCCATCCACATGAATTTTTCAACCAAGTTTGGTTTCATTTGGAGTAATATATATAATACTATGAACAATGCTTACTTTATGTTTACCAGGTCTCTAGCTACCGGTATTACAATGTTAAAAGCAAAAAACTTCCCTTTTTAAATTCCTTTTTTCAAAAGGAAATTAAATTAAGATTTACAATTTGCAATTTACGGTTTTTAACTCATAAATATGGAAAAATAATTTGGAACTCCCGTCCGCTGAATTGATAGCTAGCCGCATTACCGTCTGCTAACTAGCCAGGCCCAGCAAACTGGTGAACTCACCAGAAAAAATATTCTGGGAATGCGGTATGAACTCATATTGACATATCTGATAAAATCTTCAACCTGACAGAAAAAAAACAGTGGCACCAGCAATCAACTCAACTGGAATTTTTTCATAAATTCACAACTGCAATGCTTAGTAGGTATATCCATGTATAATACATAGTCAGCCTTCTACAACATTTTTTCACTTCCTTTCCTCTGCACACTTTCAATGTGCATTATACAATTAACAAGGAAAATATAATCACAGGGCATAAAAAAAAGATCTAGATATTTATAAATAGTATGATAATTAGATCTATAAGTGTAAATATTGGGCTATATCAGTATGTATAAAATACTGATATATTCATAAACTGATTATATGCATCAATGGCCTGATGACAATATTAATGGATTTATTGATTTGCCATGATCTTGTCAATTGACAGTTTATACTCAAGAACAAAATAGCTGCACATTTAGTAGTTTGAGAGCTGCCATGAGAAGTATAACTCATGAATATTACCAAAACAAACATTTTATCAGTGCTCCAGATAAGCTTTTCTTCAAATGAGTATTTTACTCCTCAATTTAGCATGCAATGCTTATTTTCAAGATGTTAAAGGTAAAAATGAACATTCTTATCAAATTGCCATTTAAAACAAACTAGTATATATAATCAACACTGAAACTAAGAATAACCCATGCTTGCTTATTTTACCCCTTAACTTAAGTTGCAATGCTTTACTAAAAAATGTCAATGCTTAAAGGGATTATATTGGCAAGTAACACAAACACGCTGTTAATCCAGACTTGTCCTGTATGCAGTGTGCACAAAATAATGCTTATGTATTGATGTATAATCTTAATTTACTTGAAAGTTATCAAATAAACAGTAATTGAATATTGGCCAAAACTTTAATTCGTCCCGCAATAAAGTATTGCGCAATGTTTACATTGAACTCTGTAAACTTCCCAAACAAAGCCTCGAAAACGAGATCGGGAATCAGTCTTCATGATGTTGATCGGAAACCCGAAAGCGGTTTGTTGAAAATGGCGATTGTAAACAAAAACAAAAAACGTGGCTTCAGAAACTCGATGTTTGTAATAAAAGAGTTTATGCAATTAGACACTGTAAACGCGTATATTTCTAAGTTATAAGTGTATCTTCATGATGGGTGTGTGTATTTAGGACAGGAAATTGACGTTAATATGCCAATATATACCCTTTAAAATGTAACCCCCAAATAGTGCTTATCTGGAGGGTTTGATGGTCAAATATGAAATCTAAGAATTTAAGTACAAAATTTACAAATAACTTAAGTGAACAGATGTTTGTTTACCAACTTATGAAGATTACGACTTGATGCTTGTCAATTGACCCTGACGTGGGCTGTCAATCAAACAGGAAGACGTTCATTGTGATTTGTATATTAAAGTTGTAAGAACTTGTTTCATAACTGAAGTAAAATAAGCAAGTTTTAAACTAAACCTTTGAGGATCCAAGGAAAGAGTAGCTAGGTTAACTGATCATCTGTTAGCCCTGTATTGATAGTCAGACACCTACTGTCAAAAAGTGTACCATCTGTTTTGTTTAGTTTGTACACAGATGTTCAGGAATGAAGGAAGCACTGGGGTAAGAGCCAGTAAACACCTTCAACACATTTTCAAGCGCTGTGTCAGGCACTCATTGAAATATTAATTCACTGGTAAAACTTGTATTAATCTGTTAAAGTCATCTTATTTAGTATGTTTCATTTTAGGCATGCAAATGAGAAAAGGTATACAAATAAAAATAACGATATTCAAGCACTGGGGTGCCGCTGTGCTTAACCCTTTACTCCATAGATACGCATTTTCCCGCACCAATCACAGAAGGTCATTGAAAACAGTGCAGGAAGAGTTCAGATTGTTCGTAACAAGCAATCTGAACACTTCCTGCACTGTTTTCCGCCCTGTCAGTTAATATAAACATAATTCATCCATTGCTTATACGTGGCGTATTAATGCTTTCAATATTAGAGGTGTCCAAAGCCGTCTATATGAAATAAAGGGTTAAATGGCCTGTGGAGAAGCCTGATGATGTAGTGGTCTAGTGGTAAGAATGCTTGCTCCTAGACTTAGAGGTCCCAGAGAGCATTCACTTGTAACTAAAGGCAACCCAGTTATCAATATGGATCCCTGATTCAATTATCGCCTTGTCTGATTGACAACCTGCGTCAGGTCAATTGAAGCAGTCGTTCCCATCTACTGGGAGAGCCATACCCAGTGCACGTCAATGATCTCACAGAACTTCTATGTTAATCATTGATTCAGATGTCCGTAAACCTGCCTCTGAAAAATGAGGCTTTTGATACTATCAGTTAATTGATTTCAAGAAATATTAATAGGAAGACACTTATACAGAGAAGGAAAAGCAACTGATTGAGATATGATATGAACCCTCCCATATTCATCCAAAATCTCGTGAAATCTCATTTTCAAATATCCTAATTTTCATTAATTTCAGAAATACAAATCAAAATTCTTTCTTTGCACAATGGAATTCTCTACAAGTTTTGTGTTAAAATTGTTGATTGATTGATTGATTGATTGACTGATTGTATATTTAGTGTCATTTTTATGCCATCGAGGGCTAACAGAATATCAGTTAACCTCACCACTGTTTCCATGGATTAACCAGTACTTGAGCACACTCAATCTCCGGGAGTAACTGATAACTTTACCACTTGAATCAGTGGTGAGAGAAGAATGATAATGAGACATAACGTTGTATATCAATCATCACAGAGACTGTAGCTGAGCGGGGGATTCGAACTCACGACCCCTGGATTGATAGTCAGACGCGTAACTGACTGAGCTAATCGGGCCCGGCTAACATTGTTGAAGTATTTAATTATGATAACAAAATTTGAACACTGCAACTAAAAAAATCAAAGAAAGTACTTGAAATTTCACTTCAAACTAGAATATCTTAAATTAAAAATCATTTTGCATGTTTTAAACATATAAAACATCTATGGTGACATACACCATACATTTTGTGTAAAAGATACTAGATGCCTGTAAAATTTAAATGATTAAATTTGACAAATTATAAATTCTTCGCATGCTATGTTATCACCATTCAGTAGAGCATAACCTGACAAATTCATTCACATATCAAATTTATATCTTACATTCATGATTCAAACGTTAATATGTAAATATTGGCTGTTCAGATACACATACACACACCACCCACCACAAAGTTGCAACTTTTAAGCTCTGTTGTGTATTTGTAATCCGCCCCTTCTCGTGACTACTACAGACGAACCAAAATAAATAAATATCTTT
The DNA here is from genome assembly GCA_029582155.1 of Panopea generosa. Lineage (NCBI taxonomy): Eukaryota > Metazoa > Mollusca > Bivalvia > Adapedonta > Hiatellidae > Panopea > Panopea generosa. Next base: position 18,980,508 of record CM055911.1, on the reverse strand, counting down.
ACGTACTTTGCCTTTTATTTTCCTTTTTGACAGCTGCGGATAGTCCATCATACTGAATAAATAACTGATTTCCTAGTCCATTTCCATCACCACTTGCTTTTTAAAACCAGAGAAGCACCAAAATATCCAAGCACCATTCTACATTTTGTTCACAGCTGTTTGGATACACACACAGCCTGACACGACCTTTGACCCTTTATATATCGCTCGCGACATCGACAATTGCGCCAATTAAAGCAGATTAACTCCGCGCCGATTTATTTATATAATGACGTGCCGAAATCTATGTCTCTGCATAAACTGACAATTAAGTTAAATAAAAAAGAAATTTATTTGACGGCGCATCGATTTCAACAGGAATACTATTTAAAGAACGTGTTCGTTATGGGAGAGTATGCTTGCAAGACCCAGTCTTCGGTTCGACCCTGGGGTGTTTCAAACGCACTCCCATAGTGTCATATTCGCGCTAGGTACTTTGAAAGCATGCAGTCCTTCGGGGGAGAAATAAAGCAGTCGGTTCCGCCATGCCCAGTGCGTGTGAAAGATAGCACTTCTATAAGAAAGATGCCCTCCCAGGGGTTTCAGAGATATGGGGAACATTGGCCATCACTTTCAGAGATCCAGGGATCAAAGATCTAATTTTAGAGATCTATTGATAAATTTTTTGTATAGTTTGTATACTTTATCATAATTTACTTTTAAAATGAGATGTTGTCTGCTTGAAACGGAAGCAACTTGTTAATCTGGGACCCTGCCCAAATTCATTCCGTAATGGAGAGTAACGGAATGAAGTTGGACAGGGTAACAGATTAGCAACGTGTACCTTGATCGCTCTAGCTAGAAGGTCAGTTTTCCTGTTATGTTGCAAGCTTTTGTATGATGATGATCTATGTTGGTTTTTGTTTTTTTGTAAAAAAAAAAATGGAGCCAAATAAATCAAATACGAATAATAACAACGTTATTAGTGTCCCTGTAACTCGAGCTATATACAAAACAGATTAGAAAAATTCACAGAACGCTGCTGTTTCAAGATAGACTTGAAAGAATCACCTCTAGACTCTTTGCCGATGGTATATAGGGAGGTTTGCTCTACTGCTGACACCAAGGTCCTAACAGAAGACCCGAACAAACTCCAGAAGTGGGAAGAAAATTGGATGATGTCATTCAATCCAAGTAAGTGTGGTCCACATCACAAAGAATCCCACACACAACATTCACGGCCAAGACTTGACTTTCGTCAAGAACGGCAAATACCTGGGAGTGCACATATCCCAAAACCTATCCTGGAATGCCCATATAGCAGCCGCAGCTCAAGAGGCCAATACTTATTTAGCCTTCCTCAGAAGCTAACCTGGCAAGTTTCCCACATGAAATCAATGCACAGAGTTACCTGACTCTTGTCAATCCCATTCTTGAGTATGCGAGCTTATAAACCGCCACTAACATCAGCCAAATTGAGGCCGTCCAGCGACGCGCAGCGAGATTCGTAAAGGGCGACTACAAGACAACAAGCAGTACCAGCTAGATGATACATGACCTTGGCTGAAAGACGTTGCAAGAACGCCGCATCAACGCAAAGCTCGTGGTGGTGTACAGAATCGTCCATGGGCTCATAGATATCCCCTCATTATTCTACCGGCCAGCTTTTCCCAACACTAGAGGCAACTCGCTGAAGTTCCTGGTCCCATTCTGCAGAGTTGACATCTACTGGCACTCCTTCTTTCCCTTCGGCACCAGACTGCGGAACAGCCTTCCAGAGCGAACGACACAGCCGATACAGCTGAAGCTTTCAGAAGATTGCTGATCTCTGCACCATATAGCGAGGGCATCGTTTTAATTGTTTTAATCTTAATCTTGTACACACGCGCGCCGCACAATTACCTTGTAGCATACACCAAACTGTACGACGATGCCCCAGAGTGGGATTTTGTGCACTAACGGAAGAAGAATAAGAAGAGACAGTGGGTTACACTCTAATTTGCTGCGTTTCAGGAAAGCTTATGGGATCAAAGACAAGTATGTTGCCTTAGGTATCAATAAGTCACTGACAAAAATGTCATCTAAAGACTTTAAGCCATGTCCACAGGAATGACCGAAGGGACCAATTTTCACATTAACTCCGCAGGAGCAATGGGCAATTGTGCTTCCCAAATATCATGAATCAAGAGAGGGAACTAATTGGTTAGTGTACTGGTGAATCTGGGCTATTCGGGAGGGGAAGAATTGTACAGGTTGTCAGTATTTTCCATGTATTCCACTGCCCCATCTTTTTTCCCCTGTCCATTGTCTGCAAATTTCAATGAACATTAGAGAACCACTTGTAAAGTTGGTATTTTAGCCGGTTCCGTAAGGTGACATGCATGGGTGCGAAGATTCTTAAGTTCTTATTATAGTTATTTATGTTGATATTGTGTGACGCTTCAGTACAATCATCGAACCATTTATCAAAGTAAACATAATTGTATGTAGCCTGAAATAAATTTTGGACAGTAATTCCGAACAAAGATATACATGTATTTACAATGTTGATGGTTACAGTTGCAAAGGCAGGGTAGTGCAGTGGTTATCATCGTGGATTTCGAATCGTAAGGACCGGTATTAAATCTCATCTAGCACTTATTTCATTTATAAAGTAGATCGTGTTTACACAGTAAAGTCATATTTATGTTGATGTCTTGCCTTTTATAAATTGAACCATCCGCTGTTCAAAGAAGAATATTTCTCTTCTGTTCTTCCCTCGATCTCACAGCATTTACATAATCACAAAATCTCGGACGTTCTCGAACCAGTGTGATTGAACCACAAATGCCCCCATTTATAAAGAAACTTCACAAAACACTTTTTCTCTGAAAGTTCAAGCCATAAGGCCTTAGATTTACATGTAGCATTATTACTATGGGGCCTGAAAGTGTTGTAGAAGTCGGGTTCCCGAGGTCAAATTTGGGCATTTCACCTGAAGATGTCCTATGTGTCCTCTCTAGTGAAGTCAAACACAACTTCATTAAACTTGATGATGAGGATTAGATACATATTCAGACAACCCAAGACGATTGTCATACAGAGACAAGAGATGTAGAGGGTGAGGCTGATCTGCATGCAAATGAAGACCTTGTAGAATGTCAGAAAGGACCAGGAAAAGAAGACAGTACATGGAGTTTATTTATTATGATGATGTATAAATAATAAAATATTATAGTACACGTTTTGCTTAAGGGAATACTATTTGGTACTTTCGCGGAACTATGTTTAAAACTTTTGGAGATCAAGAAAAGAGTTGAAATACTTTTAGAGATCTGGGGAACATTGATAAAATACTTTTGCGGAACTTTGGCAAATACTTTTAGATATCTGAGGAACAATGGCCAAAACTTTAAGAAATCCAGGGAACAAGGACCCCTCCTCTCCCACTGGGAAGGCCTCAAGGAATTCTATACAAGTCTTTGGTTAATTCAGCTAATAGTGTGTGTGAGGGGAGGGGGGTAGAGCGGGGCGGGGTCATAGGGAGTACATAATTATAGGCGTAAGAGCCGGGGAGGGGGGGGGGGGGGGGCAATATTCAGTTTCAGCATATACTCTGGGGCCTGGAAGTATGTACCTTGTACACTCTTTCTTTGCGACCAAATTTTCTTTCTACATGGGCTAATTTCGCACTTTATTATAATGCTGTGAAATCTACAGTTAAGGTTAAAAATTAAATTGGAAAAAATATATTTGAATGTTTATGAGGTGACAGGACGAATGTTTTAAGTTTCCTCCCTATTTTTGCATATAAGTATAAGTATAGTTTTATTTTCAATATCCAATAGGCACGCAGATCTGGTACAAGAAACATATAAAAGTGGTTTAGTAATGACATTTAACAGTTACAGTATAAGTTTTATATTATACATTGTAGCAAGTGTGAAAGTAAAGGTGAAAGGAGAAGGTGGTACACTGTTTTGCATATACAACACATTTATAATATTCAAAAGTCATGTCAGAAAAAAATAACAAATAAAATATATGATCTTACCTATATATACTTTAAATAGAGTATAAATATAAGCAAAACAAAAAACAGATTTATATCAGATATATATATATATGGCTATGTTTCTGATTTGAATATATTTAATTATAATAGTACTACTACAGTTTTTCATTTGTATACCAATGACCTGAGGGAAGAACTATCCGATAAAGGTTATAATTATATTAGCGAAGATTATTTAAGTTTTTGCTATTGATGTACGCTGATGATTTAGTTCTAATATCTTATTCACCTGAAAATTTTAACAATGGATCTGATATTTTACATAATTATTGTTAGAGATGGAAATTAAAAGAAAATACAAGTAAAACAAAGAATTAAATATTTAGATAAGGGAGATGATTATTTTAACTTCCTATAGACATAGTTAATAAGTGTACATATGTAGGTGTTTTTTTTACCGGTGGGGGTTCATTCAATCCAGAACTTATATAAATAAATGATCCAATGAGACACAACACGCGTTAATTGGCCAAGCACAAAGAGCAATTTTTAGGTTCAAAAAGTTAAATGTAGAACACCCATTGGAATAACACTGTATTATATAAGCGTATTTATCATGTTAATGCATTCATTTCTGTTGATAAACCGCTTGCCTGATAAACAAAGGTTTATCACATCAATGCCAGTTTATCAGGCACATGGCGTCATTATGTATTATAATTATGCATTTTGACCTGGACGGATCCCTACTTAAAATGCATAAAAAAACGAACTAGAAATATTGACATGATAAATAGAATACCATGTCTAATATTCTCAATTTTATCAGGTTCGGCACGACAAAACAAGAACTCGACAAAGACTCGTCCTGTTTTTTCTAAGTCTCACCTGTGTAGTTGATAATATCAGACACCTACATGGTATTCTCTATTTCTCTGATTTCGGTTGCCAAGTATAGGGTTTCTATAAAGCTGCACAAATTGATCGACCCCATATATATCGTAGAATGCCCTGTAGTGACTGGTGAAGTCTGGCCTAGAAAGTGGAGTCCAACCCGAGAGTTTCCCCCAAAAGCGTGGGCAAGGTGCGCGCAGTGACATCACTGGTGGACTGGACAGGAACTGCGCATTCCAGCTCGAAGTCTCGACAGCAACAGGTGAGACAGAACAGAGTCGACGCAGTACGTCTTTGCGGCAGTACAGAGAGAATATAAATACATACAAGGTAGGAAATTACTATAGCCCTTAAATCGAGACAAGCATTGGTTCGAGGCCATATTTCATTTTCGCGCTATTCTTGCGAGATTTCATAGTGCACGCACAATAATTACGTCATTGTTTATTACATTACAAAGTTACTCAACCATGCAAACCTGTCATATTCTAAGGAGGTAAGTTATCAAAATATTTATTGATAGTTGAAAATTTACCTTGAAAGACTATTCCCAAATTATGGTCATTAAAACCCCTCATTTTCGTACCAAAAATTTAAAATTAAAATTTGAAATGTCTTCGTCTGCTTTTGCTGCATTTTATCAATGGCGATCACATGGCGGAAGTTGAAATAATTATTTAGGTCAAGTAAAAAAAAAAATGCGTTTTATTCGTACCGATAACCCTTCGCCCCAGTTTTCTATTTTTTTACTATTATTATTATTTTTAAAGTCTCCTCGCAGCCAGTCAGAAGCAAGTATTGACGTTCTAAATGGGATATTCTGAATATTGGGAACTAGTGTAAATATTTAGGTCCAATGTATTCGCAGCACTTTTGTATTTAGGTTAAAAATAGGTGAAATATTTGTATGCCCTCTATTTAGCAAAACGAAAAACACATAAGACTAAAAACCCTACCGGCAATGTGTTTAAAAGACTTCATTGCTATGAAATGCTGTTTTTAATAGATAGAATTAAAAAAGAAATCATAATTAATAGTATTGAATGTGTTCGACTTTTTCAGTCACGTGATTAAAGTGGCCGTCTGCTCTGACGTCATATCCGCGATTTGAGGTTGTGTGTTTAGATTGCTATTTACATGACTGTTTTTTTGACTGATTTTACATAGTCTTTTAAGTGAATATTATCAATTGGAGGGAGGTGGACTTATTCAAACAAGTAAGTAGAAATTATCTTGTGATATAACTGAACTCATTTAATGTTTTAAATGTGTACGTTAGCATATCGAACCATGATACTGCGGGGATACATATGCAATTTTGATAGTCAATTTTAGGCATCAAAATAGGTAGTCAAAATGATTTTGTATATGGCGAAGTTTTGGTTTATTGTAAAATGGTCAAATATTTTGAGGTGAACTAATTAAACATCCGCCTTTTATCTCCTGATTTGGACAAATAAAAATCGATAATTCAAGAAAGTACGGGTCTACACAGTGTGGAAGTTTAGTTTTTTTCTACACGAATGTTTAAATATGTCAGCATATACGAAGGCCATATAAATCCACACTCATGACTTGATGAGGTGCAAGGTGTGTGTATAATTTACATTATCTCACAACCGTATACTTTTTAAGTTCAACTACAGGTTGATTTTTTTCGTTTCTTGCCCGTCGAATAAATTTTTCTGGGAATTTTTGCCAACGAACAGCATTCACATTCGGTAAACCGGGGTTGTGTTCATTGGTACAAGATATTGTATCGTAAGGCCCCCTACATCTCAAATATGAACATTTTATGACCAACATGTAGGCCTACATCATTGTTTCTCATCAAAACAACATTTGGTCTTGTTGATGTGTCCGGTTAAAATCGCGGAACCAAAGAATAAACCGAAGGAAATAGCTAACAGCTTTTTGTTGTATTTTATTGTTAAAATAAATGTGAAACCGAGGTGCACGTCATTTTCGTTTGTATATTAATATTAAACCAACCTTCATAATGTCGATGCTTCTTTGTTTACGTAAGAAACGTAAAAAAGTCCGGCGCCAACGGTTTTATCTAAAAATTAAAGTCTTTAAAAATTGACGTTGTCCAATGAAAATGCTTTAAATATATATATATATATATATATATATATATATATATATATATATATATGATAGTTAGATTGGAATTTTTATTTAATGTCGTTTATACAAGGACTTCAGACCCCTGTATGCTCAGAACATTTAAAAAAGCATCATATTTAGTTGTGAATAAAACACGGACGTTGTGATGTACACGCATAGTACCACCATTGGAAAAAGGATGTGCTTCCGTGGAGTCGCATAATGGCGGTTATTAAATAATCCTTTTTTTCTGTTTCTTTAAAAATGACTTTTTCTTATTTTAATGCTCATTATTTTATTTGAATTGCATTATTGATGTATTTTGAACATTTTGAAAGCATTGTCATCTTTGAATTGTGAATTTAGAATAAAATGTTGATGCTTGGAAATTTGTGAACCGTGTATATACTGAGCAGAAAAAAATATGTCATATGACACATGACCCCTACTTTTCGCATCATATTTTGGTAGTGGAGAAGTTGACAAATATTTAAATGTTAGTTTCACTTCTTTCATTTAAGTCTCTCTCTGAATGACAAGCCTTCAAACTTTTATTTTTTAGTATAGAACAAAAATCAATGGTGGGATTACACCTATAAAAGAGACTTGAGAGAGACGGGGGTGGGGTTGGGGGTTGATTTAGACGGGTATCATATGATTTACCGGATATCACATTATTGATGTTAAGAAGACAATTAACGATACAATTACTCGAGCGCCGGTGAACCTCTGTGTCTTGTTTTTTGTAAAATGCACGTGCATGGCATATTTCCTGACATATTTGCTTACAATTGTCACTGTCAAGGGGGAGAACCTATGTCGCACAAACCATCACCGGAACGTTGTTTCCGAGAATGGATGGAGTGATATTTCGTGTGGATTTTGGGTCAATGTGTAAATTTTACAGCACCAGTCAAACAATCAGACACCGTAGGTAAATAAACCTTTATTTTGATTCCTCAAAACATTCCCGCTGATTCTGAAGCGCGAGAAATATGAACATTTCTTGCTGTGTTTGGTATCTACCGTGGCGGTTGCCTTGTTCCCAAATATTTCTGATTGAACATATCTGGGAAGAAATGAAGCGTCTTATTTATGCCCGGCCACACCAACTCTAGGAATCTCCAGGAACTACGGAATCCTGCCCAACAAGAGTGGAACAACATCCCACAGCACATTATCGCACACTCCTACGTGCTCTCTACGCGCCGCAGGACTAGTGCGTAATACATCAAGATATATTACTGAAGCTTTTATGCTATGAAAATCTACCTTGAATACAATGACTGCTTCTTAACTATATTTACTGAATTGAATTATTGAAAATTTAATGTCTATATATGATATCGTAGAATGTTTGACTGTTTACGAGAATATATCTATGTTTATATATTCTGTGTCTATGCCATATTTGTTTAAATAGTCTTTGTAAATGGCCATAGACCAATAAAACTGAAACTGTATTCAGTGCCACAGGTAACTGTTTTTATAAGAGGGTAATTTACCCCCAAAATAGTAAAAGTGGTGGTATTCAACTCTCAGATTGTCTAGTAAGGTGGTAAGGAAACATAAAGTTGAAGATAAAATATTACTTATTAAAAAATTGCGAATTTTCATATATTTCAGTTAATAATGTACTTTAACATTCATAATATTATTTAGGGTTAATAATTTACAAGGGTCTATAAGATATAAAGTCATACACTCTAAACAAGGTTTTTCATATTTCAGTATAGAAATTTTGTTTGAAAGGAGTAACTTTACCCTTACTTTTTAAGGTAAGGGGTAAATTTACCTCCAATTTTGAAAACGTTGGGATATTTAGCTAAAATACCCCCCCGAAATCATCTTATCTTGACCATTTGTATTATGTACGTATCATCTGACTATTTCTACTAGGATTCTGATAATATAATTAACTAGATAGGATATAGAAGTTTTAGCTGGTGCAAAAAGAAAAAACAACTTGTCAATGCAACGATCTTAAAATGTATTGTTTTAATATCAAAATATTTTCAAAACAGTTTATATAAATCACACTTTTTACATAATTTTATATACATTTGCATAGACAATTAGTAGTATAACATTTACATAAATATCAATAACCAGTTTGGTTACTCTATCAATATTATCAACATCAATAACCAGTCTGGTCACTCTATCCATATTATAAATATCGATAACCAGTCTGGACACTCTTATCAATATTAAAAATATCGATATCCAGTCTGGTCACTCTATCAATATTATAAATACCAATAACCAGTCTGTTCAATCTATCAGTAGTATATATATATCAATAACCAGTCTGATTACTCTATCAATTTTATAAATATCAATAACCAGTCCAAATGTTTTTGTAGAGGTCTCTGTATAACTCACTGACCAGTCTGATCCTTTTAGCGGACTGATCACACTCTAGCGGACTGATCACACTTGCAATATTATAAATACGTGTCGAACAAGTTTTGTTTTCAATTCCAACATCTGTAATTATGGGTATAAGTCCCCTCTTTATGTATCACCAGGGATAGTTAAATAACTATTAACTAATTGCTGTAGTTACCAACAAGGACTTATATAGAAGGATAGGAAACTTGCATCTCTATACTTAATGTTGACAAAATAGCATGCGAATAATTATAATTTGGCAAGTTAATCATTGGAATTTCACAGTCAAATGACTTCTTTTTCATAAGATGTAAGATGCATGTACTAACAGATGTTTTATAATGTTTTAAACACGTAAAATGGTCTTGAATTTAAAAAAGAAAATTGCAGTTTGAAATAAAAGTTCACAAGTTCTTTCCTTGATTTCTAGTTGCAGTACATATATTTTTAAACATAAGTTCTTCAACCATTTTAACACAATTTGCTGAAAATGGTCTCGTTTTGTAGAGAATTCCAATGTACAAAGAAAGTATTTTGAATTGTATTTCTTAGATGAATCGAAGATATTTGAAAACGATATTTCACGAGATTTTGCGTGAACCTTCATAACATCTCAGTCAGTTGCTTTTCCTTCTTTCTATATATAATTCCTTGCATAATCAAAATACATAATATATACATCTATCTTCATGTGTTGATCTACTCAAGTATATATTTGACAAAGATTTGAATGTTTGATTTATATTTGTCCAACCTCAGAAACTATTAAAAAATATTTGTATTTAAATACCGTAATTTTCTAATTTAATAGAATCTAACATAATATTGATCTATTATCTGCGTGTCATGTGTTACATTGAATTTGTATTTAATGAGATATTTTATATATTTATATTACAGAATACAAAATTTTGGATCTTGAATCTATAAGTCCTTGTTGCTAATTATGGAATTTTTTTTAAAAAATTATGATGAGCGCTAATTGGTGACCACTAACCACTAATTAGTTCCTAATTTAATTTGCCAAGTAATTATAATTGATTAACTGCTTGTTCACTGTTGCGTAATATACGTTATATATTCTTAAATTTTATCAAAATATTAAATACTATCATAACTATATTTGTTGCTTAAAACATATTGAAAACATAGAAAGGATAATAGCAACGACAAAAGATAAACTTGAACAACATAACGCGGCAAATGGGGAAAATTCCAACTGTATTAATGACGTCATCAAACTGATTTCAGACTTAGAGTGTCGAATATTTCTCCTCTTTATCTTAACCTCCATTTCCTTTTTTATTTCTTATCTTCTCTCCATTATCTACTGTTTATAAACACCAACTTAATTCCCAATTAATGCATAAAGTATGTTATACTTATAGACACCATTGTGACAATGCTTTATTATGAAAACACTTACAATATTTATTGTTAACAAATAAAAACAGCCAGAATAGACTTGTATATCAGTTATATATCTTAACATGCTAGTATAATATCCACGCTAATGCTTCATATTGTGTTATGTACAATGCATTACTATTTACTTGAATGTATATGTATCAAGAGAAATAAAATATTTAAAGACAAAAAAAAATAGTTGTTGCTTCATCAAAACGCCTACACTTAATCAATTGTAAAAACTGAAATATAAAAAAAGAGATTTTTTTCAATACAAAATAAAACATGTGAAATAGTTTCACCATGAAACAATTTTAAGGTGAATATGGTAAAAATATATCGAAATTTGAACTGAATCCTCACGTTTATTAGGTCTTACCAAATGTAAAATTAACTGACCAATCAGTGTGATCGTACCATTTCTAAATTAAGCCAATTAGCTATTGTCTATTTTTCATGCACGTTTAAGCTATGGTTGCAGTTATCTAAATTCTGATTTATTTGTCAACCAATTAAGATTATTCAACTTGTGAAAAGTCTTGGCATGAAAAAGAGGATGCCGAACACTATTTCATGCAATGTCCTTTTTTAAATGATCGACTTCGTCTCTTTCATGCTACACGTCACCATCATCCTTTAAGTGTTAAAAGCCTGTTACACGGGAAAGATGATGTTTCAGACGATGGGAATATTGTTATATTTAACAATATCTAAACTTATATTAAAGACACTAAACGTTTTGATAAACAAAAGAGCTTATTAGTACTTACCTCACGGTGGAGCCCTTCATTTAGGGTCAGCATCGGAAGCGTATATATAAACAATGTATCCTATTTCATTTTTTCTTCTTTTTCATATATGAATATGTTTTATTGCCATCTTGATTTTTTTTTGTAAATAATTTGTTGTTGGGAAAGGCCAATTTAAATGTTGGATAACTTGTGGCCCAACCCTTTTGCTACTACATGTATACACAAAAGCAATAAAATATGTATGTAGTTAAGACACTAAAATAACTAAAGGGAAGTAACTCAGAAGTACAAAATTCACCTTTCAGTCATTTGTTATCCTTTGCTTTTATGGCTGAATCACTATACACATACGATGACACATAACGTTTTATTTGAATAAAAAAACTGTCTCTTTTCTCTATTTTAAGCTAACACGTTTTAGGAAACAACTCATTAACGGTCATATTCAGGAATGGTTGGCTCAATATTTCTGTTATTGGGCTTATTTTGTCGCGTAATACCTCCCCCAGGTGGCTGTGCATACCGTATAAGAATATTCGTTATAGTTTTTGCACAGCGGGTGTCTGAAGACAGTTGAGGTATGCGGCAGTTCTTAGAAGAAAAAGACCTTTACTCAATGTTATGTTTGTCGCATTTGTTTTCAATTTTTTATTATATATGATGGATTGAACATAGATTTGAAAAAAAAATGAAATAATTTTTTGAAAAAAAAAAATAATAAAAAGAAATTGAAGTCAGATGGGGTAGGGTGGCTAACCAAGGTCCGTTACTCCTGCCTGTGTGTCAATCTGCATAAACATTATTATTATTCAACGACACCGTACATATTAAATAACATAAAATCCACACTTAATAACCCCGTGAATATCACATAGCATAAAACTTATACATAACTACCGCGTACATATCACATACCGTAAAAATACACTTAACAATCATAGCTACATGTATAATCAAACAATTCTAATGGTTGGTGTTTATAAAGCACCTATTCATTTTATCAAGGAATTCAATATCAGTGGTTCTTAATATCATGATATTTTTTTTATAGATTTAGTTCCCATAGCGTAACGCCTCTCCTGTATCTCCTGTATTCCGTTAAGCTTTATATGGACGTATAAGGTTTCACGCCCAATTAAAAAACAAAAAACGCTCATTATAGACATGTAAATATCTGTATCTACTACTTTAATTCTTCATGTATACTTTCAAATTCAGAGCTGGAACAAGCGTCTATGCTTTAATGTGTGTTTAAGGTCAATTTTGGAAATTGCAATTTGGGTATGAATTTGAGATGAGCATGAACATATTTTCATAACCTCGGGGCCTGCTGTCAGGTGTATTGGTAATCGCATTATTGCTATACATGTACGATATTACATGTACTTACTAATCTGCTTGTGCTTATATACAAAATAAAACAGATGAAACAGGAATATTCGCCGTAAAGTCGGTGTAGTCCATTCGTAGTCTCGTCTGCTTTATTATCACCAGTGTTCCCGAGACGAGTCCACTGAAACCATGAGTTAATGATATGTACAGTGACATATAGAGTGCCCAAACAACGAATAAAAGATTTAAAAGTGTTTAAAGTCAATTATCCACTCTGTACAATCTCGTCATTTTGGGCTTCTTCCAGCGCATGGAGTCAATTAGAATAAAATATATCCTCGTACCTTAATGGTCGATTACCTATCTATGTCACGTGGCATGTTATCATAAGAAAAATGTTGTTCTGAAATCAAGTAATGTATCAAAGAAGTCTACTTCTAAAGGTATCCCCTGCAGGCCACCGTCCAGTTATACTAAATAAACTCTCATCACAAGTAAATTTTAAACATTACATGGTGCCAAAGACTTATATAGAAGTCCGTGATGGTGCGAATACATTACAATTATTTGTATACATATTTCCGTACATTGTCTCACATTCTGATTTTTAAATACTTTTGTGTGTGTTTTGTAACCAAATACATGCCAAACACGATCAAACATAGGTAATCACCTTCTCCTCATGTCATGCTGGTTCAAAGTCTGTGCCGTTTACATTTTTTGGCTCACAGTGCTTTTTCTTGTACTCTAAAAAGAGTATTTCTATGATCTGTCCAGTTAGAATTTCTGTGCCGTTCCGTGCCATCACCCTCAATAGATACACACCGTCAAATTTTAGGTAGTTCACAACGAATTTTTTCACCATTCGTCGGTCACTCTCCTTTTTCGGAGTTATCACCTTCCGTAGTTTCAAAAACTTCTTTATGAAGTCCACTCGTTTCATTGGAAACATGATTGCATAGAAGTTTGACATCAGCGATAGGAAACTCATGGTGCAGAGGAAAAACAGCCAGAACCAAATAAACAAGAATATTTTGGAATTAAAGAGATTGATCGGCAACACGCATTGTACCGTCCATCTCTGGACATTTTGCATTTGGCGGATTTGAAAGTCGCACAAAGTGACGCGCGGGAACCTTGGCGGCGTTGTTAAATATTCGGCGCTGTCGTCTGCAAGACCAAAGAAAATTTCCCAACCCCACGTGGCAAAGTCTGTTCCAAGGAATATATTTAGTGCGAAGAACTGGACTAAGGCATTACTGAAATATAACACCTTTATAAACATGGCGGTCGTCATGAAAAAGTTTCCGTATCGTTTTCCGCATACGAAGCATGTATATTTGGATACCCTCTGTCTTAATTCAAGAAGCACACCCTTCCGGTATTGTCTAGCTTGCTCCAACCACGTGCACAGATAGTCCGCCAACTCCTCAAGTTTTTTGTCCTTATCCGCTTTCGGTGCCAGCTGAAGTTCGAACACGAGAGAAGCAGTCTGGAAGAATGATAAAACATGTTAACATAATCAGTGACCATTCGGAACACCTCGCTCAATTCTCCAAATCAAAAACCAAAAAGTGCGAACAATGCCCGAGTTCTTTAGAATGAATCAGTGACCAGCAGGCTAATTTCAATTCAATATACAAGACTGAAATTTCGGGCGGCACATTAAGTATTCCTTTATCTGAATTTGAAAATTTTGGTACCAAAGTAAAGCTGATAGAAATTTTGACTATTTCTAATTGTAAATTTTTACTATTTTTCATTTGAACTAAAACTATTACGAGTTGAAAACGAAAAATGTTCAATTTTCTACGAAATATTTTGTTTAGGTGTAATCCAACCATTGATTTTTGTTCTTTATTCTATAGTAAATAATTAAATTTTGAACGCTTGTCATTCATAGAGAGTTTTTTTTTCTAAATTCACAATTCAAACATGACAATGATTTTTAAAAGTTCAAAATACATCAATGATGCTATTCAAATAAAAAATGAGCATTGAAATAAGGAAAATGTATATTTAAAAAAGAAGAAACAAGGATTATTTATAACCGCCACTATGCCACTACCCAACGGAAGCACTTCCTTTTTCCAATGGTGGTACTATGCCTTTAACAACAAAGGTATTATACTTGTTTAACCAAAAGCATTGAAACTACATATCATAGAAATATCATTTGTTTAAGTTGTAAAAACTTGTTTAGCAATCGATGTAAAATAAATAAACTTAAAAAGAGAGTTGTGTTTGCTCCACCTTGTCTAAACTGACACGGTCGTAGCGGCTAGCGTCGTCCATCTTCAACAATCGAGGTAAAATATAAGTTTAAATGTAAAACCAATGTGGATAATTGAACCCGTGCTAGGAGGGTCCTGGGTTTGGTCTCCCGCCACGAATATATGTCATGTTCTTGATCAAAACACCGTATATGTTTGGTACTGGTTCTAACCAGGAATACTTCAAGCATCGTGTGATTTGTCTAAGTTGTAATGACTTGTTTCACAATCGAGGTAAAATACAAATGTTTAAATGGAAAACCAATGTGGTGCATTGGGCCCAGGATCGGAGGGTCTTGGGTTCGATCCCCCCGCCACGAATAAATGTGTTGTTGTAGTGTTCCCCAAAACACCGTATATGCTTGGTATTGGTTCTAACGAGGAATACTCCAAGCACGATTTGTCTCAGCTGTAAGAACTTGTAAATGTAAAATAACTTGTTTAGCAATCGATGTAAAATAAATAAATTAGAAAAACAAGTTAAAGTTACTTCACCTTATCTAAACTGATCCCGGTCGTAGCGGCTAGCATTTTCCAGATGATACGAGGGATTTTGAACAAGAGAGCCATGAATAGTAAAATCATGGGCACCCATTGGTAGTAGGTCAGTTCCAGCTTCTTCTTATGGTCGTCGTTTGTAGGTATGACACTGTCCATGGGAACGTAGTACGTGTTAGAAATCCAGCATATCTGAAACACCATTCATCGTTGTACAATCAAGCCTGTCTAAAGCAGCCAGTTAATAGGGGGAAAAGCGTACTTTTAAGACAGGTTGTTACTTAGTACAGGTTAATTTGCTCTGAGAGCATATAATTGAAAAATAACAAATGTGGCTGCTTAAGACAAGTGGCTGCTTAAAAGAGGTGACCACTTATACAGGTTTGACTGTATATATTTTTCATTAAGAAACGTATCCCCAAGTCAGTATCATTATAATTTTAATTTGATACAATTGCAGTTTAGTGAAGCCTTAAAATACATGTGCAGGAGTGTAGCTTGGTCAATTTAAAAATGCAGGCCTAGAATGTCATGGCCGTCAGTAGATGTTGACCTTCGTCCTCAGTCAATTAAACTGCACCGGGAACGAGAAAGTAGGTCACCATCTAGCCGATTGTTTGAATCAACCAATCTAAAACATTATTCGGTTTTCGCTAAATAAAAAAGATTTTTATTCTCGGCCGGACTTGTCAATACGTTTGTCTTTTAGAAAAGCAAGCATAGGATATGATCAAGACTATTACATGTATACTCAATGTAATATGATTACCTGATTTGCATAATTAACATGCGCCTCTGTAAATTGTGCCGGACACCAGCACTGTATAGTATCGCCCGCATACTGTTTCGTACTTACGATCACCGTAAATATGACCAACATAATAGTCGTGTAATGGTGGTTCAGTCGGTCCGAGAAGTCGTCATCGCTTCGTGACTTGGAGAAACCTCCATAGCTGCCAAGGTTACCGAGGACTTTATCCAACCTGAAAATAAAAGTGAGAGGCGACTTATCATAACATTTCTATTCAAATATTCCATGTCACCTTTCCCAACAAAATACCCGTCATTGTTCTCCAGATTATTATTTTTTAACTTTTAGTTCGATTTCGAAGAAAGCACAACGTTTTTACATGTATGAATCGCTCTCGAGTCCGCTTCCTGGATAGGACCAGTACAACGTCACGGTTGCTTTTACAGAGGCATCGGGTCGAGCCTGGATCGAACGCACGACCTCTGAAGTGAGAGACCAACACTACATATACACTGCACTATCGCTTTCCAGATTTTTCATAACAGGCAAACGAAATTATGTTCAGAAATATCCAGGAATTCATAATATCAATTCAGAGGCTTGCAACTATCATATTTCTAACGAGGTAATGGGTATCCATGGCCGTGAGGTTCAGGACGCCGTCTCAAGACCACTTTATGTGAGAAAGTTTGCCAGTTACTTGCTTAGGACGGTATTTCAACTCAGATTCATTCTGGTGTATTCCTCCATCAATAAAACTAGATATGACATATATAACCTGAAATGTGTTGAAAACCATTCAACAAAGATATTTTGAGATCTCGATAGAGATGAATTTACATAAGTTTATCAATCTCGTTTGCAAATCTTTTCTTCTATGTATACGTGTATTTTTATATTTGAGAAACGATAGAATAAATATTGTTTAAAGGAAACACGAATACATCTAATATTAAAACATGCACTCTAACATACTAGTATAGTATCTAGTATTGTATATAATATAGTGTTATATATCCTTGAGACATCTCTCAAACAGTATAAAAACAACAAAATCACAACAGCCCAAAACAGCAAGATCATGGCTAAACAACCTATCCTATTGGCGATACTGTCGGATTAGGGATCACATATATTTGGCCTCTGTATTTTTTGTCTTTTTTTCAGAATATTTGCCGCTATGTGATTAATAAATGCTTATTATACCCCCGACAAACGAAGTTTTGAGGGGGTATACTGGAGTCACCCTGAGGTCGGTCTGTCGGTCTGTCGGTCGGTCTGTCCGTTGCAATTTTCCTTGTCCGGAGCATAACTTGAAAAGTACTGGATGGAATTTCATCAAACATCATACAATGGTAGAATATAATGAGAGGAAGTGCAGTGTATAAGAAACTTAACTCTATTCTTGCTAATTACAGAGTTATTGCCCTTTGATATTTTTTCTTGTCCGGAGCATAACTTGAAAAGTACTGGATGGAATTTCATCAAGCTTCATACAATGGTAGAATATAATGAGAAAAAGTGCAGTGTACAGGAAACATAACTCTATTCTTGCTAATTACAGAGTTATTGCCCTTTGATATATTTCCCTTTGATATTTTTTCTTGTCCAGAGCATAACTTGAAAAGTACCTGATGGAATTTCATCAAGCTTCATACAATGGTAGAATATAATGAAAGGAAGTGCAGTGTACAGGAAACATAACTCTATTCTTGCTAATTACAGAGTTATTGCCCTTTGATATATTTCCCTTGTCCGGAGCATTACTTTTAAAGTACTGGATGGAATTTCATCAAACTTCATACAATGGTAGAATATAATGAGAGGAAGTGCAGTGTACAACAAACATAACTCTATTCTTGCCAATTACAGAGTTATTGCCCTTTGATATATTTCCCTTGTCTGGAGCATTACTTTTAAAGTACTGGATGGAATTTCATCAAACTTCATACAATGGTAGAATATAATGAGAGGAAGTGCAGTGTATAAGAAACATAACTCTATTATTGCTAATTACAGAGTTATTGCCCTTTGATATTTTTTTCTTGTCCGGAGCATAACTTGAAAAGTACCTGATGGAATTTCATCAAGCTTCATATAATGGTAGAATATAATGAGAGGAAGTGCAGTGTACAGGAAACATAACTCTATTCTTGCTAATTACAGAGTTATTGCCCTTTGATATATTTCCCTTGTCCGGAGCATTACTTTTAAAGTACTGGATGGAATTTCATCAAACTTCATACAATGGTAGAATATAATGACATGAAGTGCAGTGTACAGGAAACATAACTCTATTCTTGCTAATTACAGAGTTATTGCCCTTTGATATATTTCCCTTGTCCGGAGCATTACTTTTAAAGTACTGGATGGAATTAATCAAACTTCATACAATGGTAGAATATAATGACAGGAAGTGCAGTGTACAAGAAACATAACTCTATTCTTGCTAATTACAGGGTTATTGCCCTTTGATATATTTCACTTGTCTGGTGCAGTACTTTTAAAGTACTTTTAAAGCCATCAGTGATAACAGTTTAATAAAGTTCATGAAAGAACCAAGTTGATGAATACATGGAGTTCGAGCAAAGCAGGTTCGATATTGTATTCCTAGTGCTCTTGTTTGTTTCTTATCCATAAAATTGTTGTCCCTCAACATAACTCGAAAAAGTATAACATTTATTGATTGCCATGAAAGCTTGTACACTGCACAATAATTAAAAAGACCGTTTTTAATTTTAACAAAACCATAAAAAAATTAACAATACAAACAACTCAATCCATAACATTCTCTTTTATTAAGAATTTCTTTTGTCTGGAGAATAACCTCAAAACTATTGGATATAATTTAATAAAACTTCATACAATGGTCAACCATTTTCTGTCATGCCGGTGTTCGGGGGTATTCATCACTACAGTGATAGGTTTAGTTGTTTTTTTAACTTTGCTATGAGATCGATAATCGATGTTTTGTTGAAATGGGATTGGCAAGCGATTGTTTGTTGATAATTTAGATTGCCATATACACTGTGGCGGGCACTTTTCCTCCGATTTTTTGCACCACTCCATAGCATAAAGTGACGTAGGTTAACCACCATTATTTATTGTTATGTGAATTATAAGGAAAATAATTTTGTTGCAACAGGACACACTGAGGGATAACTCCACCATTATTTTGTAAAAGACCTCGTTCAAAGTTACATCACACGCACGTTGGGTGCGCTCTATATTCCGTGTTTCACACATTTCCATTCTCTCGGATTCTTTATCAACCAATTTTTGGCTCATACGCGGTAAAATAACTGTTTATAGCTAACGGTTTATTTGAGAAATTCGTTTTACAGCCGGCATAATTATCCCCTGCTGTTTTCCCGAAAAGCAAAAAAGTATTTTGTGCTTCAGAAAATATTTTTGTACATTATTGTTGTATTTGTGTTGTTTCATCGTTAATGTTGTTTGTTTTTGTCTGATTTTAAATGTCTTACAATGTATTTGATATTTGGCAAAACAATCTGTCTGTGTCTGTGTCTGTGTCTGTGTCTGTGTCTGTGCCTGTGCCTGCCTGCCTGTCTGTCTGTCAACAGGTCATTACAGTTACATATTTATAATGGGTTACGGTAAGGGACAGACTAGTTAGGGTTACGATAAGGGACAGACTGTAGTTAGGGTTACGGTAAGGGACATAATATAGTTAGGGTTACGGTAATGGACACACTGTAGTTATGGTTACGGTAAGGGACATACTGTAGTTATGGTTACGGTTAGGGGCAGGCTGTAGCCAGGGTTACGGTAAGGGACATACTGTAGTAAGGGTTAAGGTAAGGGACATGCTGTAGTTAGGGTTACGGTAAGGGACATATTGTAGTTAGGGTTACGGTAAAGGAAACACTGTAGTAAGGTTTACGGTAAGGGACCGACTGTAGTTAGGGTTACGGTAAGGGACATACTATAGTAAGGGTTACGGTAAGGGACATACTGTTGTTAGGGTTACGGTAAGGGAAACACTGTATTAAGGGCTACGGTAATGGACACACTGTAGTTAGGGTTACGGTAAGGGACATACTGTAGTTATGGTTACGGTTAGGGGCAGACTGTAGCCAGGGTTACGGTAAATGACATACTGTAGTAAGGGTTAAGGTAATGGACACACTGTAGTTAGGGTTACGGTAAATGACATACTGTAGTTATGGTTACAGTAAGGGGCAGACTGTAGCCAGGGTTACGGTAAGGGACATACTGTAGTAAGGGTTAAGGTAAGGGACATACTGTAGTTATGGTTACGGTAAGGGATATACTATAATTATGGATACGGTTAGGGACATACTGTAGTTTTGGTTATGGTAAAGGACATTCTGTAGTAAGGGTTACGGTAAAGGACATACTGTAGTTAGGTTTACGATAAGAGAAATACTGTAGTTAGGGTTACGGTAAGGGACATACTGTAGTTAGGGTTACGGTAAGGGTCCGACTATAGTTAGGGTTACGGTAAGGGACATACTATAGTTAGGGTTACGGTAAGGGACACACTGTAGTTAGGGTTACGGTAAGGGACATACTGTAGTTAGGGTTACGGTAAGGAAAACACTGTAGTAAGGGTTACGGTAAGGGACCGACTGTAGTTAGGGTTACAGTAATGGACATACTACAGTTAGGATAACGGTAAGGGATATAGTATTACTCAGTACTGTGTCAGTATAACACATAAAGGAAATTTAAAAAAACGGTTCAGGAATGCTTCATCTGTGATACAAATAAAGACTTTGAAGCCAGATATATGTACATTATGTGACTTTTGATAATTATTACTGTCTTGAGGACATACACGTTACAATGGAATTATATGGGATACACGTATTCAATGATGGTGCGATGCTTAAATAGTTTTGTGTGCCTTTTCTGGATATCAAAATAATAAAAAGCAATCCTGTCCCTCCCCTAAAAGTATTTTGTGAAATCCATGCTGCTCGAATGTTCTAATCTTTCCTACGCTCACGAAATGATACATTACCTACGGTGTCACATTGGGGCCATTGCGATATATATATATATATATATATATATATATATATATATATATATATATATATCAATTGAAGTAAAATCGAAACAACGAAACGACATGATTTCCACTTTCACCATTGTAGTTTTGACTTTTAACCATCGTTGTTTCGTTGTTTCGACTTTACTTAATTTAATAAATGTGCAGCGATGGCCACAATGGAGCTCCGTATATACCGGTCTGACGAAAATTAAACTATACTGAAATGACAAAGAAACGCCGGTTGAATTTCAGAGCCCAGTAAGCGATATCTACAGTTTTAGAAAATGTTGTAAAGTTATTTCATTAAATAAAAAAAAGATCATATTCACAAATAATTTGTAAAATACCTTTACATATTCTGAAACTGTCAATATCGCTTATAATGATTTGATAATGTGGCTCTGAAATTCACCTGGTATTTCTTGATACTTTCAGTATATTAGCGGTTATATTTTATGAACAGAGGTAGCTGTATGTAACTGTACAGCGCATCAATTAACACTTACTTATTGTAAGAAACGGAATTTACTGTATGTGACTTTAATGAAATTGTCATTATCTACAGACACTGTACCCAATAACTGGTTACTTGTACCGATTCAAACTCATTTGCAGCGATAGATCTTTGATTTTGTGGATCTGTAAAATTAGGTATATGGGATATGAAATAAAAAATTCATGATTCACGTTATAAGAAATATCAACCGGTTTTCAGGGTAAAGACGTCTAGGAATGAGCACATGCTTCGGCAGATTATTCCGTCCATAAAATAAATGGGAGATGTTTGCTTAATTAGTTCCCTGTCAGTGAAAATGTCAAAAATGTGGAAGTTTATTAGTTTGTTCAGTTAGTTAATTAGTATTAGACAAAAAGTTTCCCATCATGCATCGCTCAGGTGGATGTGATTTGACGGGGGTATATTGTTATTTATGTGTCGAGATTGGGGAATACATGGAAACGTCATTAACACAATAATTTCTTCATTAAGTGATCCATTTATAAATTACTTATGGATTGTGATACAAAAAATAAAAGATTCTTGTCTCAGATAAAAACAAGAAAATATCGGTGGAACCGATGGATGCTCCCCAAGTGAGTGTTTGCCTCTGTACGGGCAACTTGGTTGAAGAATATGAAACTGTATAGCAGGTACAATATGTGGCTCTGCACTTCACAGAACTAATTCGCAAATCATTTAACCAGAACATAATGACGATATGAGGTGATCCTAGCTAGTTCTACAGAATTGAAACCAGAGGTTGTAGAGAAATAGTGTCATGACGACAATATGCACATCTCCACTTGGTAATGATGCATCCTAGCAAGTTTCATAAAATTTCAACCACAGGTTGTAATGAAATAAAGCGGAAAAGAATTTGGTCACAGACTCAATCAAAGGGCCATTTCTCTGTGAAAAATCATTGAACCGAAACACAAACATAGCAAGTTTCATAAAATTCCAACGTGAGGTTGTAGAGAAAATGCGCGGACAATAATTTGGTCACAGACTCAATCAAAGGGCAATAAGTCCATTAAAAATCATCGAACCGAAACACAGACAATATGCGCATCTGCACTTGGTAATGTTGCATCCAAGCAAGTTTCATACATTTTCCAACATGGGGTTGTAGAGAAATAGCGCAGACAATAATTTGGTCACAGACAGAATCAAAGGGCCATAACTCCGTGAAGAATCATCAAACCGGAACACAAAGACAATATGCGCATCTGCACTTGGTAATGATGCATCCTAGCAAGTTTCACAAAATTCCAACATGGGGTTGTAGAGAAATAGCACGGACAATAATTTGGTCACAGACTCAATCAAAGGGCCATAACTCCGTGAAAAAACATCAAACGGAACACATAGACAATATGCACATCTGCACTTGGTAATGATGCATCCTATCATTTTCCACAAAATTCCAACATGGGGTTGTAGAGAAATAGCACGGACTATAATTTGGTCACAGACTCAATCAAAGGGCCATAACTCCGTGAAAAATCACCGAACCGGAACACATAGACAATATGCGTATCTGTACTTGGTAATGATGCATCCTAGCAAGTTTCATAAAATTCCAACCTGAGGTTGTAGAGAAATAGCCCGGAAATGAATTTGGCCACAAATAGAATCAAAGGGCCATAACTCCGTGAAAAATCATTGAACCGGAACACAAAGACAGTATGCCCATCTGCACTTAGTAATGATGCAAACCTAACAAGTTTCATAAAATTCCAACATGGGATTGTAGAGAAATAGCCCTGACAAGAATTTGGTCACAAACAGAATCAAAGGGCCATAACTTCGTGAAAAAAAGATCGAACCGGAATACAAAGACACCATGTACATCTGCACTTGGTAATGATGCATCCTAGCAAGTTTCATAAAATTCCAACATGGGGTTGTAGAGAAATAGCACGGACAAGAATTTGGTCACAAACAGAATCAAAGGGCCATAACTCCGTAAAAAAATCAACCGGAACACAAAGACAATATACGCATCTGCACTTGGTAATGATGCATCCTATCAAGTTTCATAAAATTCCAAGCACAGGTTGTAGAGAAATAGCCCGGACAAGAATTAGTGACGGACGGACGGACGGACGAAGCGGCGACTATATGCTTCCCTCTTTTGGGAGAGCATAAAAATATAAAAAAATAGGTTAGTTTCACCGAATGCACCGTAGTCTATAGTTTCTTGTAAATGGGGGGTTTAAAGACCAAACTTCCAGAAGTCGCGAGATGGCTCTCGGGCAGGTTTTATATAATTCTATATAGGCCAACCACGTGACATAATTAAAATCAGAGAGTCTTTTTTCAAAATTACCAAGTCACACTGCGTTGATTTTCGTTATAAATTTGCATACTTCTAGATTGTAATTTATACATTTAATTGGCAAAAATATATCATGTTCCCAAAAGGTTTTTGGTATATGCAGTTTGAAAACAAAACATTCAACTGCTAACAATTTGAAGTTCTAAGGAGTAGCTTGTGTGGTCATATGAGGACTTTAAATTGCAAACAAATACACATGGATCTGTGTTAATGGTCAGCTACCACCACTGCGTTTTCCACAGCCTTACATTATAACGGTTGACCTAATTTTCACTATTTCTATCATCTGCGGACCAAAAAGTCCTATATCATATTAAAGTACTGTCCTCGACTCAATTTTTTTCTAATTTTTTATTGACACAAACATAATAAACTTATATCTTATTGTGATCATTTTCCAGTTTAACATTTTCATCCAACCAGAATTAAGCTTACTATAAAATATATGCCATGAACATCCCTATACTTTTTTCAGCCAATCAGAGAGCTCTTCTCAATGGTGGTAGCTGACC
The DNA here is from genome assembly GCA_029582155.1 of Panopea generosa. Classification (NCBI taxonomy): domain Eukaryota; kingdom Metazoa; phylum Mollusca; class Bivalvia; order Adapedonta; family Hiatellidae; genus Panopea; species Panopea generosa. Next base: position 18,955,732 of record CM055911.1, on the reverse strand, counting down.
TTATACACGTTTCAGCAGCCGAGTAATGGTGTATTTTCAGCACAATGAACCATATCTGACAGGTAAGGAAAACAGCCATTGTACATTAGCCACTCCTACACGACTCTCTGCTCCGGCAGAAAAAGTAGTGTCTTAAATGAAATGCGTATGTGCTAATTCTGCGTTCTGTATACCTTTTGTTGTATATTGTAAATATTTGCGTATTGCCGTTTCATACTGCATATTGCACGGTATTGTTTCATTCACCACGTCTTGTATTGTATATCATATTATTTATTGTAAACTGACTATTGCAACTGTAATTGTTGATTGTTTATTGTCATTGGAATTATAACCTTTGTATTATTGTCAATATGTTCTTGAATATTATATATACTATAATTTCATAGTATATTGTATATTATAGGTATATTGTCATTAAAAGTATATTGAATGTGGTGAATCGTGTGTTGTATACACCATGTTAAATATATATTGCATATTGTAAATGTATTGTTTATTGTATTTTTATTGTATATCGCATAATGCATATCGTATATCGTTTATCACATATCGTATACCGTACTAGTATATCGTATATTGCATCGCATATTGCATTATATCGTATATTATCTACTGTATATTATCTTAGAATCAATATATACAGTATAAGTGCTTATTGTGTCTTACAGTGTATACTGAACGGAATAGCTAACCTGCCACCTGACTTTTTATGTATCTGATATTTCATGGATTTTCTAAAAAAAGTATCAAAACACTGTCTTTGGAATTTGGACTAAAATAATAAAGAGCATTTCGGCTATGTTAAAGTATATGATTGTCTGTTAATGTCATATACAAATTTTCATAGTGCTACTCCATATTTTATATTTGAAATACAAAAGTGGCGGGTTAGCTGTTCCGTTCAGTATATATTGTGTATTGTATATTGTGTATTGTATATTGTGTATTGTGTATTTTGTATTGTATATTGTGTATTGTATATTGTGTATTGTATATTTTATATTATGTATTGTGTATTGTATATAGTATAGTGTATATTGTATATTATGTATTGTGTCATTGTATAGTGTATATTGTATATTAGGAATTGTATATTGTGTATTGTATACTGTATATTGTATACTTTATATTGTATATCATTGTATTTTGTATATCGTATAATATTGTATCCTGTATATTCAACGTGGCAATCAACAAAATATTTGCACGCTATTTCTCTACAACCCCATGTTGGAATTTTATGAAACTTGCTTGGATGCAACATTTTACAATATGTTAAAGTATATGATTGTCTGTTAATGTCATATACAAGTTTTCATAGTGGTACTCCATATTTTATATTTGAAATACAAAAGTGGCGAGTTAGCTGTTCCGTTCAGTATATAGTTTGTATTGTATATTGTATATTGTGTTTTGTGTATTGTGTATAGTATAGTGTATATTGTATATTGTTTATTGTATACTATATATTGTATATTATTGTATATTATATATTGTACAATATTGTTCCTGTATATTCTACATTTTGTATTGTATATAGTATAGTGTATATTGTATATTATGTATTGTGTCATTGTATAGTGTATATTGTATATTAGGAATTGTATATTGTGTATTGTATACTATATATTGTATATCATTGTATTTTGTATATTGTATAATATTGTATCCTGTATATTCAACGTGGCAATCAACAAAATAAGTGCACGTCTGTCTAATATACGAAATATCCAAATTTCGGGGGTCTGTGATCCGTAAATATTCAAAACAACACAAAGAGTGAAATAATGAAAAATTAAGACACCATCAAAAGTCCACCCACAGCTAAAAATATTCAAACTATATACATATACAATGTAACGAACGATAAAACAATTGAGGAAGCCTAAATTGTCTTAATTGTCAGAGACATCAACCGAAAATCTCTCACAGCGTAGCAATGAAAGCATTCTCGTGTTCAGTTCATAACTGATAAATAGTTGGACTAATGTGTTTATTACTTAATTACCGATGGCTCAGTGGCCATAGAGGATACTCTGTTAATGTCGTTGATGATATAAAGTTAATCTGCTGAGGTTGAGAAAACGGGAGCTGTAATGTACCGAGTTACCTTTTATGTTGTTATTGCTGTATAGTGTTTAGTGTCGCCTTCAGTTTTTTTTTCAGTTATATTGCGACGGTGTCTACTTTAGTCAGTATTTTAAGCGAAGTATCATGCCGCAGATACATGGTATGATACCACACTATCCTCTAAATGCTGAGCACCAAGCGAGGGAGCTTCTACTATTTTCAAGTATTTGGTTTGACCTGACCGGAGATCGAACCCGCAACCTTCCGCATGGGAGACGGACGCGCTATCCATTGACCACCGCTGCGGGTTAGTCACATTTTATTAGGAAAGACAACGAAGTTCAAATAGTCACGGGCTAAATTCCTTTCCTTCCTAGCAATAACATTCCTTCCTAGAAATAACATTCCTTCCCACAAATAACAATTCTTCCTAGAAATAACATTCCTACCTAGAAATAACTCATTTAGTAAAATTATATACAGTTAAGTAAGCTTTCGGTAGTGTACTGGATAAGGTGTTGGGCGCTCACTCAAGCGGTCATGAGGTTCAAACACAGGTTTGTTCTACACAGGAAGACTTCGAGCGTGATTTATCTAAGTTGTAAGAACTTGTTCCACAATCGAAGTAAAATAAATAAGTTTAAACTAGTGAAAACAAATTCTAAACGGATTTTGCGTTACCGTGGAAATCCTTCACCTTGTTTTATATAGAATAAGAGCGAATTTCAACTGTGTAGTGAGACTTTTTGGTACATTTTTCAGCTAAAACAACGAAAATACAATCATAGGTATATTGCACCACTACGAAGAAAAAAACACGTAAATGCCAAAATAATAACACAAAAAAATGGTTAATTTGTAGAGAACTTGATAAAGTTCAAATCATACACTTACTCCCTATTTCGCCTGTTGGTGTAATAACCCCGTGAGTTTTTTTTTATCGTAGTTTATAACCGCAGTTAGCTATAAACACGTTTATTTGGAGTGTTTGAAGTGGAAAGAACTCTTTAAAAACGTTTAAAACAAATAGACTCTTATAAAAGATTACAATTTTGATTTCCTGTATTAATACGATACATTGTTATCTAAGACTTTACTTCTGACAGCGAAGTTAATGGAACATTTTTTTATAAAGTTTCAATGGCGGTTCTAGGTTATTTTGAATTAAGTGTGTTGGGGGGGGGGGGGGGGGGGGGGCAATGTCTACTGTTGATTGCTTTCTCTCATAATACCTTTATGTTCCAAGGTTATATTTTTAATGAAATTATTATAAACTTATTTTTAATATTCTGGAAATCGCAGCGGGTTTGGGGTTCACCCACCCACTCTTTGTTGCCCATATCGGAATATAAAGAGCCATTTCTCTTTTTTTTTACATTATCTAAGTTTAATTGTTTGAATATTAAGTGTCATTTTATGCCATCGATGCCTAACACACAATCAGTAACATAACCACTCTTTCTTGGAATCATGAAAGGTCCAATAATGACACGACAATGAGACTGAATGACAATGAGACTGAATCATATACTTATTTATTTTACTTCGATTGCGAAACAAGTTCTTACAACTTAGCCAAATCACGCTGGAAATCTTCCTGGTGAGAACCAGAAGCATATGCAGAAAAGTGTCTTGCTCAATGACACCACACATAGCCGTGGCGGAGGATCGAACCCACAACACTCCGAACATGGGTTCAGTGCTCTACCACTGGACCACGCGCTCCACGACCCCCTGTAAGAGAACAATTGCACACTGAACTCGACAGATAATCCCTATTTAATATTACAAAACAACCAGACATCTAAATACCATACGTTTTATATTTTTTATTACACCGGCCCACACAAAGTATCAAGTTTATCGTATGACTGTATTTTAAAGTTTAAAAATCCCACTATGTTGTATCAAATAACTTCTTTTGTGCAATATTGCATACGATTGCTTTGTTCTAAGTTAGAATCAACTTTTGCTTTGTTTATCTCATTACCGTGTTTGTACATTAATTTTCGCGGTCTGGTAATTAATAAAGACTTCAGTATGAATATCAAACGTTTTACCGTAACTTACAATCACCCGACACTCCTTAAACGAACATTTAAACATATTCTTATTCTGATACTTTGATATACTTAAGCCGTAAATTTGCTTCGTTAAGTACATATAATAAGTACATATAGTACATTTGTAATTACCATTTCACAATAGCAGATTGTTAAGTAATGCACACTCCTAATTAATTACATTGATTTCTGTTTTTCTAACACTATAATAATTAATACATGTCTTCCCAGATCAGTTTGACACCATTGATGTTTTTCTAATGTTGCACACAGAAAGATAAACGTCTGATATTTATTTATATATATAAATATAATAAATTTGATGTCAACCATGACTTATATACTATGGTTTTACATCGAAACATCTGGACTGGACGGACATTTTACATACATGAACTGATAGCTCTATATGAGTAGGATCCGGTTAAGGACTACTCACATGCTATATAACGGACAGATTTAGAAACGCGTTGGATCATGAAGATACAGTGAATTCATATGTATTTTATAAATTATGCTAAAAGCTGTTGCTATCAAAGTTGTAAATCAAATCGTTTAAGGACCATTATTTTATAAATGCTTCACATTCTGTATATCTTGAATAAAATATTGACAAATTTGCTACTTCAGTATGTGTCTTTAACCATAGGCCGCGATACAAAAGTAACAGCCGCTAGGAGAATACTAGACATAGGCCGCGATACAAAAGTAACAGCCACTAGAAAAATACTAGACATAGGCCGCGTTTCAAAAGTAACAGCCACTAGAACAATACTAGACATAAGCCGCGATAAAAAAGAAACAGCCGCTAGAATAATACTAGAGATAGGCCGCGATACAAAAGTAACAGCCGCTAGAAGAATACTAGACATAGGCCGCGATACAAAGGTAACAGCCGCTAGAAGAATACTAGACATAGGCCGCGATACAAAAAGTAAAGGCCGCTAGAATAATACTAGAGATAGGCCGCCATACAAAATAACAGCCGCTAGAACAATACTAGACATAGACTGCGATACAAAAGTAACAGCCGATAGAATAATACTTGACATAGGCCGCGATACAAAAGTAACAGCCGATAGAATAATACTAGACATAGGCCGTGCAACGAAAGTAACAGCCGCTAGAACAATACTAGACATTGGCCGCGATAAAAAAGTAAAGGCCGCTAGAATAATACTAGAGATAGGCCGCCATAGAAAAGTAACAGCCGCTAGAACAATACTAGACAAAGGCCGCGATAAAAAAGTAAAGGCCGCTAGAATAATACTAGAGATAGGCCGCCATAGAAAAGTTACAGCCACTAGAACATTACTAGACATAGACTGCGATACAAAAGTAACAGCCGATAGAATAATACTATACATAGGCCGCGATACAAAAGTAACAGCCTCTAGAACAATACTAGAAATAGGCCCCAAACAAAAGTAACAGCCGCTAGAACAATACTAGACATAGGCCTTAATACAAAAGTAACTGAACTGCTACAAAAATGCTAGAGATTTGCAGCAATACAAAAGTAACATAGGCCGCGAAACAAAATAACATCCTTTACAAAAATGCTAAACATAGACTTTTAGATTTTTAGATCTTGGTCTAATTATTTACAAATCTGCTAGAATCGCATTGAAAAATGGGCAAAATTCATTGCAAAATTAAGAATAAAAAATTATTGTCTAGTATATCAAAAATAAAATGCAGTAGGTTACATTTCTCTGTCATTCTGGGTTTTTGCCGACCATTCACTTCGATGCAGAACAGAAAATGAACAGGGTAATACCATATATCATTAAACGTTCGGAAGTGTCATTTTCTGGTATGCGTTTCTAAAGATGAAGATAAAGATGTATTCCGGTAATAAATGTACACACGAAGCATGACAACAACGTGATGTACTAACGCTGAATATAACACCAATAATACAGAAATTGTCATACCAAAACACACATATAGGCCACGAAATGCACATACTACCAAGTAGAAAAGGGACGTTCACCATTATATTACAGTTGAGTAGTTAATTTGTTTTGAGTATGTACTATTATAACATGATATTTATGTGGGTACTGTTAAAAAACAAGTTCTAGAGTCAGTGCAACACTCACCTGGGCTGCGTTCAGCATCGTTAAACATGTTTACTCTGTCTGCAAACGGTAACCAAACGAACGAAAAGTAAACGGAAATGCGACTACTTCGGCGCTGTCACTCACTTTATCATTAAGTCACGTGATCAAACACACACACACACACACACACACACACTCACAGAGGTGTTTACTCTGTTAGCAAACGTTTAAAACTAGCATGTCGTTCAGTTGACTTCTGTTGTCAAACGTTTGCAAACAAATTAAACTTTTAAGCGAACTAAACGCAGCCCGGTTTAGATAATGCTTTTGGTTGAAGATATGGACAGTTAAGCTTTTTAAAACGGACATGCATTGTTGGTAAAACATATCAAAATATCATAAAGTAAGACCCCACCCCTTTCACACACACGCACATCTCACATCTTCACTTCTCATCCAAAGCGTCATAAGTTTTCAATTTAAGCCGTTATAGTTTCATCTTAGAAAGAGTCCGAATGATGATGCGAAAGTCGCCGAGCAGTATTTAAGTTCTGTCTATTTTTAGCACTGGAGTATCTAATTTGAATATTGACATTATCATATTTTGGTGGATTTTACATACCAAACCATTAGGATTTATTTATTAGTGATAATAAAATGCTTTTTATTCATTTTAAGAGTATTTTTTTAAAGACATTTATAGCGTCCCCCCCCCCTTTTTTTTCCCCTTTAAAGCGAGTTACTCAGGAGTTTTCGTATTTCTAAAAATTTCTAAAACATTTTCCTCCAATATATCATGCAAAAATATTTATTGAAATATGCCAAAATAATGTATTGAAAATGGATTTCCCAACTTGGGCTAAGCGCCTAGGTTAGGCTAAAATAGATTTCCCGCTAAAATGGCAACCTATATTGTGACGTATTAAATGAATAGCGTGATTTTATTTTGATTTCAATTTGATCATAGCCAATGTAGTTTTTTTCGAAAAGGCAGTTGATAAACGAAAAACTAAAAGTAAAACTTACCAATCAAACACCGTCCACGAACTTGACGTCTCAACACACAGACCATTCCCCATCGTTTATGCACTTGTGTTCTATTTTAAGATAATTCACTTGACCTGCCGGAAATACGGATTATTTTCGCGTGCACGTTTTACGACATCTCGTGTAAATAAACCATTTCCGCTGTTATCTGTAAACACAATAGTTGATGATTTATTGACATGCTGAACAAGGTGATGAACCCACGCTATGGAGTTGTTTAAAAAACGGAGAAAGAATGTCCCGTTTCCGGTAATACTTTTGCAGGTAAGTTTCTAATAGTTCACGGATATTCACGAAACAACGACGAACGCCGCCTCTGTATAAAGGTAAATCGTGAACTATTGAGAAAGTTATCTGCAAAAATGTTACCGGAAGCGGACATTTTCCCGCCGATTTTTACACCACTCCATAGCATTAGGTTACGAGTTCACCCCAGTGTGATATGTTCTCCAATCATACATATATAATAACATATATCTTAATGGCTGAATTTTTGTCGAAAACACCATTATACGCAGTATGAAGAAATACTTTTGATTCATAACATAAAATCTCTTATTTTGATTAACCTAAATTTTGAAGAAGAAGAACGATATTACAATGAAATAAAAAGACGATAAAGAAGTCGGGAGTAATCATTGATAATAGATTAGAATCTCATTTGTAATTTATATTTTCCATTATAAATATTTTTTGTTAGAAAAAAAAATCTCATTAATTTAAACATGATTATGTTTGTTGATATAAAAAAGAAAAAAAGTACTAATTCATCACATTGAATATAAAATATTATTAATATTTGTTGGTTTTGGTGAATTATCACATTGTACATTTATTACATTGTAACAATAATATTATCAAAAGAATAAATCATTGAATTTTTTTTTATATTATGTTTAAAATCAGCAAAAGTACCATTCATAATTTCACATTCTGTTACAGTGATAGTATCAAAGGAATAATTCACTGAGAAAATTTTAGTGTATGTTTAAAAACAGCGAAAATACTATTTATATTTTCATTAATTTTTAACAGTGATATTATAAAAAAAATTTCACATATAAATGTTTAAGTTCATAAAGAATAAAAATACAATTTATAATTTAACTATGTGAACAGCGCTATTATTTAAATAAAGATATCCATATATTCACTAAACACCATGATATAAAACAAATACAAACATTAACGCACCGCATGTTCCTTTTATCTTTATGTGTTTAATGTCCTTAAACACTATTTAAAAATGTGCGCTTAGTATCTCGAAAGTAAACAGAATGTCTTGACCTAATTTGATTTGAAGGAAAATAAATCAGAATAAAATATTGTAATGTAAAACTTACAAATATTGAAGTTATTAATTACTTTCCTGTAGTTAGATTAATATCCTTTCACGTGTTCAGGTAATTAAAATAATTAAGTAATGAAAAAGTCGTATACTTTAAAAAGTAAAATATAAGCGATTGAAATCTTAAACTCGTCCAGAACTTAATCGAGCATTTACGTATGTGAAAATAATATCAGTAAAATTCCACACGAAAGGTAAAGTAATGTCACCGAAAGCTGGTCTCATTACACGAACGTACACAAGAATAACAGTTTTGTTTTACGGTTCATCTGATTTGTAATATTGTGAAATATTGAATGTCTATAACCATAACACTAACAAGGGTTTTACGGCATTTCAACACAAAATGATACCATTATTTTGTTGTTATTGTAGTAGTAGTAGTAGCAGTAGTAGTAGTAACAACACCACAAACACAACCACAACCACAAACAAAAACAACAACAATAAAAACAAAAACAACAACAACAACAACACCATCACCACCACCACAACCACCACCACAACCACCGTCACCATCACAATCAACACCACTACACCACAACCACAACCAGTACAACAAACAACCACCACCACAACAACAACTACCACCACCACAACAACCACCACCACAACTTCCACCACAACCATCACCACCACTACACCACAACCACCGCTATATACGCCACAACCACCTTCACCACCACCACCACCACTACCACTACCACCACTACAACCACCCCTTCCATAACCACCACCACCACAACCACCAACACCACAACCACCACCACCACAACCACCATCACAACCTACACCATCACCACCAACAACAACACCATCAACACCACCACCACAACAACCACCACTACAACCGCCATCACCACAACCACCATCACCACCACCATCACCACCACCACAACCACTACCACCACCTAAACCACCACTAACACACACAACGACCACTACTTTATTATTATTATTATTATTATTATTATTATTATTATTATTATTATTATTATTATTATTATAAATACAATGTTTCATTATACTTACCAACTGTAAAGCGTGTGTCGACTTTTAAGCAATAACTGATATTGTATTTCTTATCAATTATGTTTTAAATAATCCAAGAAAGATGAAATCCCGAACGATCTGAAACGACAATGAACAGTTGTTTCACTTTAAAAATAAAGTTATACGCAAAAGATAACGGCAATATAACCACGTCAGCCATTCACAATGATGGTAATCTCTTTTTTTTAAATAGATACCTTACTTTCTATTTTGAATTCTGCCCAGCGCATTCAGTAAACCTCTTTAATTCCGGATACCGAAGGATGACCGAGAATGTACGATTGATGCCGGTACCATATTATTTATTCAAGATATTCTGTCTATGGACATGTTGTTATGGTTTCTTAGTATTGCGAATTGACATTTGGTTATCGTAATAATGTATGGGCATTTTACACAACTGGGTGAACATTGGTGAATTCGGGGTTTTACGGCGTATCAATACATTGCGGCCATACGAAGCCAATAGGAAAGAAGAATCCAGACCCAATATCTATGTACTGAAACATTACATAACATACTGACTGGGTGGGAGAAACACGTCAATAAATGCAGATGCAGAATGAGACTAGAACCTGACACCAACATAAGTGCAGAACTAAAGCACGTTATACCCAGTTGGTCCTCCATGTCCGAGTGTTCTAAGGCACCTTCTCAAGATCACTTACCTCTCGCCGCTAAGGTCATGGGTTCGAGTCCCGCTCGCTCCAAAAACTTTAACGTGAGAAAGTTTGCCAGTTACTTACGGAAAGACGGTGGTGCTTCATAGACTTCCTCCGTCTGTAAAATTGGATATGCTATATATAACCCGAAATGGGTTGGAAATGGCGTTAAACTCCATGAAAAAAGTTATATCCAATACTTACTACGTCGCCTCTTACGACATGCATTCAACTACAGTGGTCCTATTCTTGCCATCAATCATTAAGCACCCTGGACTCAATGATAGGTTGGTAATTTAACCACAATAACGAACATGACAATACATGATAAAATGTACATGATCCTCATTTGGAGGATTCCTACTCCGGTGCAGAGGCCGGAAGTGACCCTAGTCATAGCCAGAACTACACGGGATTCTGAACCTTCATCATTACCACCATAACACTGAAGTCAGTTGTTTTAGAGTTTACGAATTTACAATGGCACGATAGCGAAGTTACCATGTTAAAATCCTGTTTTCGAAGCTTTGCCATGTACATATTTCGCCATCATTGTAACATCGCGACGTTTGACAATGGCCCTAACCGCTCACCGTACTTACTAAATCTATTAGACAAGCATATTATGCAACAACGTCTCGGTATAGAGAAGTGCACCGGGATTCCGGAAACATGATTTATCTCTATTTTAGAAACATTCTTTGGTTACCGAAGCTAAAATACACACTACCGAATCAGATTTATTTATTAAGCCCACGTTCCGGTAAGAAGGCAAATATTTATAAATACCGATAAACACGGAGTGAGCCAGTACGCTCTTTTTCGCACCCCGCGTGAAAAAGGTGTAAACGTATTTCTGCACCCGTGTATAGTGTGCACCCGTTAGCTTAAGACACGACATTCGTAAATAAAAATAAAAGGGAATGAATACATTTAATGGTGACATAACATTGTCCATCTATAACCAAAACCATGGTTAAATATCCAAACCGCGGTTACGTTGTATTCGCCAAATCCTGGCAATATTTTATTCGCGGCATACTCGGTACATTGACGTAAAATTGGCATGTAGTTATATTGACGTAAAATTAAAATAAAATCTGGGATACCAACATCTTTTGTAATTCTGCAAATTTGCTTACACGTGTCTTGAAACAGACTTGCAAACCTATTAAAACAGTCAAATTCATATACCTGGTGAGGGAATCCTCATTCGGCAACCTTGAAAGAGGTGTTCTTGAACTTCTTTGATTAGTTCGTAGTTAAAAAGCATAAATAAAGTATTTTCTTATGCGTTACTGTTATAGACAGATCAGCTACACATGAGCGGATAGAAAAGATGGAATCTTATATAGAAATAGGTTAATCGGAAAGACAAGAAACATTACTGTTAGGTGATTTTAACTTTAATATTTTGGTTGATAATTATCATATGTCAACGAGTGCCTATCATGTGTCCACGGGTGCCGTATAATGTGTCCACGGTGCCGTATCATGTGTCCACGGGTGGCGTATTATGTGACCACGTGTGTCCACGGGTGCCGTAGCATGCGTCCACGGTTGTCATACCATGTGTCCACGGGTGACGTATCATGTGTCCACGGGTGCTGTATCATATGTCCACGGGCGCCGTACCATGTGTCCACGGGTGCCGTATCATGTGTCCACTTGTGCCGTTTCATGTGTCTACGGGTGCCGTATCGTAAGTCAACGGGTACCGTATCCTGTGTCCACGGGTGCCTTACCATGTGTCCACGGGTGCAGTACCATGTGTCCACGGGAGCCGTATCATGTGTCCACGAGTGCAATATCATGTGTCCAAGGGTGCCGTACCATGTGTCCACGGGTGACGTATCATGTGTACACTGGTGCCGTACCATGTGTCCACGGTGCCGTATCATGTGGCCACGGCTGACGTATCAAGTGTCCACGGATGCCGTACCATGTGTCCACAGTGCCGAATTGTATATACACAATGCACTGGTGTCAAAAGCGCGTAGTAATTTTTCACGGGTGCGAAAAAAAGCGCGTAGAGGCTCACACCCTGTGGAAAACTCTATAAACTATACAGTATTGGATATTTATGAAAAGTAGGTAGTTCTAAATAAAACATTTTCCCGGTTTTGGATGACATATGTCACACTTTAATCGATAGTCCGGGTTTAAAGTTGGCCAATTAACATACTGTCAGTGTATGGAAACTTTTATTCGTGTTTTTCTTTGCGGTGTTTAGCGATTATAGTTATACCCTTGAACGGATTTAAAACATAACCCGCCACTTTTGTATTATCGCTGTCAAAATATTGAGAAGCGTTATCGAAATGTGTATCATACGCCGTAAGGCAATTATAAATTAATTGCTAGATTATCGTCCATTTTTTTTTCTTAAAACTTGGAAAATGGGGAGGGGGGGGGGGTATTTTCAATTTTAAAACTTTTGATGTTTTTTTTTTTTATTTTATTTATATTTTTTTATATTAATATTAGTTTTTTTATGAAAATAAAAATGGTCGGGGCGGCATGAAAATAAGGGGGCGGGCGGGGATGATTATCTAGCAATTGATTTATTATGGCCTAAACAGACAAGTATGTATAATTGATTTGACATTAAAGTGTTTTTTTTTTCTTTTTACAAATTTCAAGGATACTTTTTTAGATTGTTCATAACCTGTCAGATGACTGGTTAGCTGTTCCGTTCAGTTTTTATATCTACATACACGGTTATGTACAGTCATGGTATAACATTGATTTGATAGTTGAACTTGAATCAAAACGATTTTAACATTGTCGGGGGTCACTTTAACATAATAGATCAATATTAAACACTATTTTATGTTTGAAGTTTATTGAACCACAAAAAGGAAAGACCCAATTCGAAGATAATCGTTGTTTCCGTCATTGAAGTTGATCGAAATTCGTTAATACACAGGTCGACATTTTCCGTTTTATTCGTCATTTTTTTAACATAACCCGATACTGGCCAATGATTGACTTTATCGCGGGTCGCGATTTAGTATCTTGTTCAACGCAATTGAAGAAGTGTAACCTACAGAGACAATATACATTATAAGTTATTTAACAGAGTAGCAATAATAAATGATGTTTGATATAAATGTGCTGTTTTACCGCTAAGTTCGAAAACATATCGGCCATAAAGGTGACGCCTCTTTAAAGAATGTCGAATCACATACAAAATAAATAAAGTTATACTAAAGTATCAGCCATCGCACTGGTGAGCAAGACTACACATTTATTTTTGGGGAAAAACTGACATCGAATAACAAAGGCTAATTGAAACGAGATGGAAATACTAAAATGCACCACTTGTCGTCTGCAAAACGTTCCAGATATATAAGCTTAACATATTTTTGTAATAACGGCGTACGGTAACACTTGTCTAGAGTAGTGATAGATGACGTGGTACGACAATTACGCCGCTTTACGACATCGTAATAATAGCAAACCACTTGACCAAGACTTCAATAATAATTAGGATAATGAACACACAAAGGTCGAGTAGATCTCTACCAACACGATATGGTATACGAGACATTTGACGTGCAGTGAGTGTGTTATTACTACGTGATATGTGCGTTGCAGCGTCAAGCGTTTTCAGTGTGTTATGAAGTGAAATGTCGTGCCGTGCCGTGCTGTGCTGTCTCTGTGTGCCATTCATTAGTGTATTGGTTCCGTGTCGTGAAATGGCGTGCCCCGCCCCGCCCCACCCCGTCGTTATTTGGTGTAATGATCCTGTGTCGTGAAGTGTTGTTGGTTTCGTGAAGTATCGTATCGTGGTGCACTGCGCTGTCCTCGTGTCATCAAGTGGCATGATTATGATGTGTAGTGAAGTCTTGATCATATGCGACGCTTGCTTTTCTAAATGACAAACGTCTTGGCAAGTTCGGCCGAAAATAACAATCATTTTTATTTAGCGAAAAATCGAACAACTTTTTTTGATTGGTTTATTCAACTCTCGGACTACCTCGGATATTTCCATAGTATTTCAAAAGAGTATCGGTTAGATGCTTCAAGTTATTTCTATATTCATTATTCTTATATTCCTTGATATTTTCTATGACAAAAATCTTGTTCAATATAACTGACATGATTCCCATCCGATTAAATATTTTTTTAAATTTTATTATACCATAACCATTACAGAGGTGTGTTTGTTTCAGCCAATCAGATCTTACTTCCAAATCCAAATATCTCTTTAGTCTTGATCATATGCGACGCTTGCTTTTCTTAAAGATAAACTAGTCTTGATTATATGCGACACTTGCTTATCTTAAATACAAATTTTGACCGAGAAAACAAATCATTTTTATTTAGCGAAAATCGAACAACGTTTTTGATTGGTTGATTCAACACTCGGACTACCTCGGACATTTCAATAGTTTTCAAAAGAGTATCGATCGGATGTTTATTTCTACATTCATTATTTTTATATCATTAGATATTTTCTATGACAAAGATCGTGTTTTTAGATAACTGTCATGACTTCCGTCCGAATAATATTTTTAAATTTTATTATAACATAACCATTGCAGAGGTGTGTTTGTTTCAGCATATCATATCTTACTTCCAGATCCAAACGTTTCTTCTGCACAACTTGTCAAGACGGTTGTCTTTAAAAAAAAATAGTCGCATATGATCAAGACTATGTGTAGTGTCGTGACGTACCGCACCGTAACGCACTTTGCCGCGCCATGAACTGCGGTGTGTTTTTTCTGTACCGTACCTTGCCGTGATGCGCTCTACTCAATGCTGCCGTTTTTGTTACTATAAATAAGAGTGTATCAAACTCGTTTACCGCGCACACAGGGAACCACCGAGCATCCAATCGACATAATTATGATTTATGATTATTTCTCATAGATAGAATACTTAACATGCTTCCGTGGGGTAATCGCATAATGGCAAATATAAACAATCTTTTTTTCTTCTTCTTTAAAAATGCATTTTCGTTATTTGATGCTCATTTTTTTTTTTTTGAATGGCATTATTGATGTATTTTGAACATTTCGAAAGCACTGTCATTTTAAATTGTGAACTTTTTGGGAAAATGATGCTTGGAAATTGGGATATGAATACTAGTACATGATTTCGGAAGTCTAATTTCACTTTGTCAACAGTATATACACTGAACAGAAAAAAATCTCTTATATGACAAATGACCCCTACTTTTCTCATCTTATTTTGGTAGTGCAGAGGTTGAAAAACACTAAATTGTAAGTTTCACTTCTTTCATTTGGGTCTCTCTATGAATGACAAGCCTTCAAATGTTTTTATATTTACTATAGAACTAAAATCAATGGTGGTGTTACACCTTATTTGCCAACGACTATTCTTAGTTCACTATTCTTTATAGGTCTCACTACACAGTTGAATATTGTTCTTTGTTCTATATAAAATAAGATATAGGATTTCCAGATTAAAAAAAGACATTCCACAAAGAAAATATTTTGTTTCAATTGCAGGAATGACTTCACACATAAAAATGCACAATAACTGGTAGGTTGGCCAGCTTTTTTTAAGACAGTGCAGTGACACCCTGGAAACATGCATAAAAATTATGTTGAAATCCCATAAAAGTCACTTAAAAAGTGATGTCTTATTACAGTGTATTCTCTACACGACTATAGCAAATAACCTCAGCCGCTATGAACCATTATGGAAAGTAAACAAACCAACTTACATCGGACTTTTTTTAAACGCGAGAAGAGAGCACAACTGTGTAGTGATACGTAATGGAAATGGGACTATTTTTAGACTGATTCATTTTACATCAGTTGTGAAACAAGTTTTTACAACTCAGACAATTCACGCTCGAAGTCTTCCTGGGCAGAACCGATTCCAAGATCCCCAGATGTTGGATCCGATCTCTACGACTAGACCACACGTACCTTAGCGAACATTAAGCTTTTTGGTAATAAGGGGCGTAACCACGGCTAGACTCTTGAAGCCAATAAATAAATAGTTTGTTCCCTTGTACATCCATTATATTCGCCGAGTCTTTAAAAAATAGAATTTATATATTCTTCTTTAATTCGGTGTTGTCTTGTCTTTTTCTTCTATCCGTGTTCTTTCAACACAACCTTTTTCGGAATTAAGTCGGAATTTTATTTTTTTTCTCGAAAATCCCAACTTCAACGCTCAAGATAGAAATCGATGTTGAACTATGCGCGCATATATATCGACAACAACGAAAATAGCGTGACGAAATGTTGATCTGTTCTTTAGGTATTATTTTGATTTAGTAAGAAAGTAGCTTTATTTCCTTGCGAAAAAGACTAAATGCAAATATTTTACAAAATATATAGGAAAGTCACATGTATTGGTTTTTATAGTGGTGTTCTTACAAAAAATGATAATCAAGATTTCTGTGTGCGCTTTAGATGGATTTCGCCGAGAACGATTCTTACGCTGTCCACATAATACACTTCCTTGTCGAAAACGATTCTTGCTCAGTACAAATGATATACTTAATATAAGCTCGGTCGTTAGCGTGTATGAGTACTTGTCCAGGGGTCGATAGTTAGAATCCCCGCCCGGCCACAGACTCCGTGATGGTTGATAAACATCATTGCGTCTTACTATCATTCGTCTCTCACCGCTGATTCAAGTGGGAAAGTTGTCAGTTTCTTGCGGAGATGGGTTGTGTTCGAGTACTGGTTAACCTTCCAGGATCCCAGGAAACAGTTGTTAGGTTAACTGATCGTCTGTTAGCCCTTGATGGCATGAAAATGACGCTTAATATTTAATCGATCAATCAATCAATCAGTTACAGACGTGAACGACTCTTACGTATTCCATGCGATATTATATACTTAACGGAACAGTTAACCCGCTACCTGACATTTTATCTAAAAAGTATCAAAGCACTTTGATAAGAAAGAACATTTAAGATAACTGTGACAATTACTACGTGTTTGTTTATTTTAATTTTTGATCGACATTTAAAATGATTGCATTTCCAGAAAATATATACTTTTTAATAATTTTGGATTCATTCCGATGAATATTAAAACTGATATGAATAAGTGTTGGTTTACGTTTACGACGATTTTTCTCGTAAGTTTATTTGTGAAACGCACCATTGGGTCTGTATTATAACTTTTGACAGCAATTGGAAAGATTTCATAATTATTGAAATTGGTCGTCAAATCCGCATTTTTCGCATTCTATATTTTGAAGATATTTGAAATACAGACGCAAACATATATACTTTTTTGCAGTATATATATATATATATATAGAGAGAGAGAGAGAGAGAGAGAGAGAGAGAGAGAGAGTTGAAGAACTAGAAATTCCATTCACAGACTCCATTTGGATAGAAATAAAAAAAAAAGAATAAACATTTATACCGTATACCGACAACCCGTACAGTTTTGGGATGACTTCAATATCAGTTTCGAAAAAGCCTTTGAAATTTCAAATATTACTTTTATTTTGGGTGATATAAACGAAGATCAATTTGCCGTCAATTATCCTCATTTTGTAACTTAATAATTTGACCAATTTTATAAATGAACCACACATGTAACAGACAGAACTTCGACGTTAATAAAAAATCCATCGTTATTTCGAGTTCTATAGAAACTCACGTTTCTGGCATTATAGAAACGCCCCGTAACTTACCATTAGGGTACATACTATATATTAAATAACTTTGAGTTCGTGCTCTCTGTATCCTTGTCTGGAGTCACCATGACAACACGGTACGTAACGAATAAAGAATAGATGAACCATAAGACCAGTCAATGATTCAATAATATGAAGTGGAGTCTGTGCTAAGAGCAGACAGGGAAATACAAAAAACAACAAAGGGTCTTGTTACAAACGGAGAGTGCCATGGAACGGGTTGATAGATACAAAATTGTGAACATGAATATAGAAATTGGTCAATGAATAAAGAAGCGAGTAAATGAATAAAGAAGCGAGTAAATGAATATGGAAACGAGTAAATGAAAATTGAAACCGGGAAATGAATATGGAAATCGGTAAACGAATATGAAAACGGGTCGATGAATATGGAAACGGGTCAATGCATATGGAATTGGGTCAATGAATATGGAAACGGGCCAATGCATATGGAATTGGGTCAATGAATATGAAATACGGGTCAATGAATATGGAAACGGGTCAATGCATATGGAATTGGGTCAATGAATATGAAATACGGGTCAATGAATATGGAAACGGGTAAATGGATATAGAAACGGGCAAATCAATGTAGAAATCGGTAAATGAATATGGAAACCGGTAAATGAATATAGAAGTGGGTAAATGAATATAGGAACGGGTCAATGAACATGAAAACAGGTAAATGGATATGGAAACGGGTAATGGATATAGAAACCAGTAAATAAATATGGAAACCAGTAAATGAACATGATAGTTGGTACATGAATATGGAAGTGGGGAAATGAATATGGGAACGGGTCAATAGATATGGAAACGGGTAAATAAATATGGAAACGGGTCAATGGATATAGAAACCAGTAAATGAATGTGAAAACCGGTAAATGAATATGAAAGTAGGCACATGAATATGAAAGTTGGTAAATCAATATGGAAACTGGTAAATAAATATTGTAAACTGCAAATGAATATGAAAACCGGTAAATGGATATGGGAACGGGTCAATGAATATGGAAACTGGTAAATGAATATGGAAACCGCTACATGAATATGGAAACGGGAAAATGAATACGGAAACGGGTAAATGAATATGGAAATCGTTAAATGAATATGGAAACTGCAAATGAATATGAAAACTGTTACATGAATATGGAAATAGCAAAATGAATATGGTAACGGTTCAATGAATATGGAAACGGTTCAATGAATATTGAAAATGGTAAATGAATATGGAAACGGGTTAATGAATATGGAAACCGGTAAATGAATATGGAAACTGCAAAGGAATATGGAAACTGTTACATGGATATGGAAACGGGAAAATGAGTATGGGAGCTGCTAACTGAATATGGAAACCGGTTAATGAATATGGAGACCGTTGCATAAATATTAAAATGGGAAAATGAATATAGAAACTGGAAAATGAATATGGAAACGGGTAAATGAATATGGAAACCGGTAAATGAATATGGAAACCGGCAAATTAATATGGAAACTGTAACATGGATATGGAAACGGGAAAATGAATATGAAAACTGAAAAATGAATATGATAAGGGAACGGGTAAATGAATATGGAAACGGGTCAATTGATATGGAAACGCGTTAATGAATATGGAAACGGGTAAATAAATACGGAAATTGAAAAATGAATATGATAGGGGGTAAATGAATATGGGAACGAGTAAATAAATATGGGAACGGGTAAATGAATATGGGAACGGGTAAATGAATATGGAAACGGGTCAATGGATATGGAAACGCGTTAATGAATATGGAAACGGGTAAGTGAATATGGAAACCGGTAAATGAATATGGAAAATGGTAAGTGAATATGGAAACGGGTCAATGAATATGGAAACCGGTAAATGAATATGGAAAATGGTAAATGAGTATGGACACCAATACATGAATACGGAAACGGGAAAATGAATATGGAAACTGGAAAATGAATATAGAAACAGGTAAATGAATATGGAAATGGAAACGGGGGAAATACCATGAACATTAATAAGCCATATGCTCAGATAATAAGACTATGATGCACTTCCAATGAAAATAGTCCATGAACTTAAACATACAATCTGCATGCTGCCAATGAAACGATAGATCAAATGAGTCATGAAATGCAGACAATGAGTCAGATATCGTTTTCTAAATCACATTTTCTGAATTATGACTCTTATTTTACAATGACGAGATGAGGATTTAAAACCGGGCTGATAAGAAATGACGGACGTGTTCTTACATTTAAAATGTATTCCGTGCGTAAACAGCATGGTAATGAACTGCGAATTGAATAACGCCTCTCTGAGATGTGGTAAAGTCTACAAGACAGCGAAAAAAAAAATTATGGTTTCTTTTGTTTTTGTCCTTTCATTGTTTAACTTTATATAAATCGTTGTGACAAAGAGAAATAAAATATATTATATAATCTAAAAGACATATTTTTTGAGAGATTTGGCATTTTTCTTTTTTGGCGATTTCGTCTGAAATATTTTATTATCCTTTACATGATATAACACTACAACTTACCTGCTGGCGGTACAACGAGGTGCCGTAAAATAGATACCAATAAATCCAATCTTTACAGCCGTTTTGCAAAACTATCACTTTTTTGTTTCTAATTATAACACATGTTAAAATCCAGATTTAACCAACAACAAAAAAAAAAGAATAACCGTTTCGCAATTATCAATATTGCACTTCACTTTGTGTCAACATTGAATTGTTTTCTTTTATTTAAAAAACACAAAGAACAACACAAATCCTCAAAACAAATACGGAACAAACACAATGTCATTTATATTTTTTTTCACATGTTTTCGCCTCAGCTGTTTTTAATATCCAGTGTTGTTTCTTTTTTTTTTTAAATTATTCGCATATAAAAAACAACACATTGATTAGACTATTTTTTTTTTTTAAAAAAAAGGTGATATACGCATCCACAATTACAATTTCAAGAATGCCTAATCATGCATGTTGCATGTTCAACCAATGCGTGTAAATAAAACAGCACACAACTATACATTACCAAGGTAACGCAATTAATTTGAAAATTTTGAAATTAATTGTTTAAAAAAAAAACAACTTGATTGTATGCCAATTTCCATAGAAATCATTTCATATCCAAAGCTAGAACCACCACATAAATAAGTAAAACATTCACAGCGACAACAACAACAACAACTGATTCAGTAAAAAATATCAGAACCATACGTTTACCTGTCTCCAAACGATGCTGAAGACAACGAAGAAAGATGGAGCTAAAAATTAAGTCTTTGGCAGAAAAATGATTTTTTATGTTTTCTTGATGATTACAAACTTCTGAGAATGTGGGATTTCGTAAAAACCACGCATGGTTCATCAGTTTTATTTATCGTACCTATCTTTTACTGTATTAAAACACGCTATAGATGTATTATAAACATTTAATGAGATACTTAAGGCGATAGTTGTCGCTAGCAGGCGGGGGATTAATGATCATTTTGGAAGTATGTCGAACAGGGCCATATACCTTCTTCTTGCTTACACCCGTTGGAATTATTGTGCGTCAGGATTTACCTTACACCCATGAATGTCCAAAGATGCATCATCCGCAAATGAACTGTTGCAGTCCAAACGTAAATATTGATATAAGTGTCGGTAAAACCGATACCATTTCGTTATTAAATCGGTATAACATAGATGCACTGAGAAGGCGTTTAAACGCCCCCAGCACGTTGGTGAAGATTGTTGAGCGCCAGGTAAATCCTTACGGGCACATACGTGGAGTAACATTGCAAACTGAATATAAATACAAACTTTAATGAAAACATAACTGGGCGACTTAATTCCCATATTCTTAGTTTCGCTAAAATGTATGTAATAGTCTTGAAGTGGAATTATGAATATTGAATACGGACGGATATTGTATACATGTTATAATTCGAATTTGTTTGTCGTTACTTTATAATAGTTTTATGCCATCGAGGGCTAACATAGGATCAGTTAACATAACCACTCTTTCTTGGGATCCTGGAAACAACGCCCCACTTGTATCAGCGGTGGGAGACGAATGGAAATGGGACAGAATGTCGTATAACTATAATCACAGAGACTGTGGCCGGTTGGGGATTCAAACTCACGAAACCCTGGATTGATAGTCAATCGCACTACTGATTGATACATATCGATTAGAATTACACGGCGTAATATTGCAAACGATAAGAACGTTGATGCGTACAGGGCGACCTAATAGTCTTCAAGCACTATTATGGATATTGAATACGGACAGAACTTGTTTAACTGCAAGGAATCCTGTTTTATATTTGTGAAGGAAAGAACAGCAAGTGCTCTAGAGACAGAGTGTGCGAGAGTTCGAGTGTGCGAGAGATAGAGTATGCAAGAAACAGTGTGTGCTAGAGATAGAGTGTACGAAACACAGACGTGCGAGAGACAGCGTGTGCTAGAGATAGAGTGTGCGAGAGACAGAGTGTGCGAGAGACAGAGTGTGCAATAGACAGTGTGTGCTATCGATTTAGTGTGCGAGAGGAGAGACAGATGTGCGAGAGACAGAGTGTGCTAGAGACAGAGTGTGCGAGAGACAAAGTGTGCGAGAGACAGTGTGTGCTAGAGATAGAGTGTGCAAGAGACAGTGTGTGCTAGAGATAGAATGTGCGAGAGAAAGATGTGCGAATGACAGAATGTGCTAGAGACAGAGTATGCGAGAGAGACAGAGTGTGCAACAGACAGTGTGTGCTAGAGATAGAGTGTGCGAGAGACAGAGTGTGCGAGAGACAGTGTGTGCTAGAGACAGATAGTGCGAGAGACAGAGTGTGCGTGCGAGAGACAGAGTGTGCGAGATATAGAGTGTGCAAAAGACAGTGTGTGCTAGAGATAGAATGTACGAGAGAAAGATGTGCGAATGACAGAATGTGCTAGAGACAGAGTATGCGAGAGAGACAGAGAGTGCAACAGACAGTGTGTGCTAGAGATAGAGTGTGCGAGAGAAAGATGTGCGAATGACAGAATGTGCTAGAGACAGAATATGCGTGAGACAGAGTGTGCGAGAGATGAACTATGCAACAGACAGTGTGTGCTAGAGATAGAGTGTGCGAGAGACAGAGTGTGCGAAGACAAATGTGCGAGAGACAGAATGTGCTAGAGACAGTGTATGTGAATGGCAGAGTGTGCGAGAGACAGAATGTGCGAGAGACAGGGTGTGCGAGAGTCAGGGTGTGCGATAGACAGGGTGTACTAGAGACAGTGTGTGCTATCGATAGAGTGTGCGAGAGAGATAGAGTATGCAAGAGACAGTGTATACTAGAGATAGAGTGTGCGAGAGACAGATGTGCGAGAGACAGAGTGCGGAAAGAGACACAGTGTGCGATAGACAGGTTTAGGGAAGAGACAGAGTGTCCGAGAGACAGACTGTGCAAGAAACAGGGTATGTGAGAGACAGAATGTGGGAAGAGACAGGGTGTACAAGAGACAGTGTGTGCTAGAAACAGAGTATGCTAGAGACAGAGTGTGCGAGAGACAGGGTGTGCGAGAGACAGGGCGTGCAAAAGACAGGGTGTGCAAGAGACAGTGTGTGCGAGAGACAAGGTGTGCAAGAGACAGGGTGTGCAAGAGACAGGTCGTGCGAGAGACAGTGTGTGCGAGAGACAGGGTGTGCGAGAGACAGAATGTGGGAAGCGACAGGATGTGCAAGAGACAGTTTGTGCAAGAGACAGGGTGTGCAAGAGACAGGGTGTGCGAGAGACAGTGTGTGCGAGAGACAGGGTGTGCAAGAGACAGTGTGTGCGAGTGACAGTGTGTGCGAGAGACAGGGTGTGCAAGAAACAGGGTGTGCGAGACATAGAATGTGGGAAGCGACAGTATGTGCAAGAGACAGGGTGTGCAAGAGACAGGGTGTGCGAGAGACAGGGTGTGCGAGAGACACGGTGTGCAAGAGACAGGGTGTGCGAGAGACAGGGTGTGCAAGAGACAGGGTGTGCGAGAGACAGGGTGTGCAAGAGACAGGGTGTGCGAGAGACAGGGTGTGCGAGAGACAGAGTTTGAACGAGACAGGGTGTGCAAGAGACAGGGTGTGCGAGAGACAGGGTGTGCGAGAGACAGGGTGTGCAAGAGACAGAGTGTGCGAGAGACAGAATGTGGGAAGCGACAGGATGTGCAAGAGACAGGGTGTGCGAGAGACAGAGTGTGCGAGAGACAGAGTTTGAACGAGACAGGGTGTGCGAGAGACAGGATGTGCGAGAGACAGGGTGTGCGAGAGACAGGGTGTGCGAGAGACAGAGTTTGAACGAGACAGGGTGTGCGAGAGACAGGATGTGCGAGAGACAGGGTGTGCGAGAGGCAGGGTGTGCGAGAGACAGTGTGTGCGAGAGACAGGGTGTGCAAGAGACAGGGTGTGCGAGAGACAGAATGTGGGAAGCGACAGAATGTGCTAGAGACAGGGTGTGCGAGAGACAGAATGTGGGAAGCGACAGGATGTGCAAGAGACAGTATGTGCTAGAGACAGAGTGTGCGAGAGACAGAGTTTGAAAGAGACAGGGTGTACAAGAGACAGGGTGTGCGAGAGACAGGGTGTGCTAGAGACAGGATGTGCGAGAGACAGGGTGTGCTAGAGACAGGATGTGCGTGAGACAGGGTGTGCGAGAGACCGAGTGCGCGAGAGACCGAGTGTGTGAGAGACATAGTGTGCGAGAGATAGAGTGTGCGAGAAACATAGTGTGCGACAGATAGAGTGTGCTAGAGACAGAGTGTGTGAGAGATAGAGAATGCGAGAGAAAAGTGTGCGAAGGATAGAGAGAAAAGAAGAAAAAATGACATACGAAGTAAAAGAGAAAAATATAGTTAGAAAGATAGATGGATGCAGTGAGGGAGTGAGGGAGGGATGGAGATGTGACCCCTGTTGTACACAAAGAGGTCATGATTATACTACTACCACTGAAATGTATCAAACTTTAAAATCCATCATCGACAACAACAACACGCCTTTGAACAGTTACAATAAATAATTTATTTTTTACAGTGTAGCACAGGAAAAACATGTTTTCAAAATTTAAATCATCTAGTTCTAGATACAAAGCAAAAATTCGAAAGTAACTTTTCGCCACGTGTATACTCTACCAGATACAAAAAATGATACATTTGTAACACCTTTCTACACGTTATAATAATCATGAGCAATCATGATATACATATATAGCAACATGATTTGCAGACTTGAGGGTCGAGGCGACATTTAGGGTCCCTCTGAGAGTATTAGAATATTCACTCTGCAGGGACACGCACGCTGCAGTAACTGTTAGCACGAGAGCGTATGGCATCGGCACGCCTCGGACGTGATTGTCTGTATCTAATCTGTACGATTGAGTGTGAGATGTTGCGTTATATCCAAGAGTTAAACACCTGGCAGATATATAGACTGGCTTCAAACATGGGATACTGCTTTATCTGTTGTTTAAATTACATTTTCAAAAATCTCCCAGTGAACATTGCAGCATATGCTACGGCTGCTGGTATCTCAGTTTAAATAATTGATTTTCCTGTCGTCTGGTTATCTCATTTAAATTCCAAGTTGTTATACTTTGGTACAGAAACTGCATTGTGAGACCGACTACCGCTGCGTCCCGCTGGCCACATTGCAATCGCTTGTCCAAGTAAATAAAATGTAGTGTTTACTTAGACAAGGTTAGCTTATCTAAGGAAAACGGATATAATTGTAACAGGGGTCAAATACCGATTTTAATATTTAAATGTAAGTCCAAACCCAGCCTTTCATCTGGCATAGAGTTCTAAATAAACAACTGGGTCCATTTAGCTGAGTCTGACTTTCAATCCGGAAACATAAGTTCGAATCCCGTCCAGCCATCTGTGATGATTGACCATTGACTTTGTTCCACTGCCACGAATCTCCCATTTCTGAATATATAGGGAAGTAGTCAGCGACTACCAGAGATAACGTGTGTCTAGAGCTGGTTTAGCGCCTACTCAGATTCCGATGGTTATCTGATAACCGCCGTCATGTAAATGATGAAATACTTTTGAAAGATAGGCACCCATACACATACATAAACAAGCGCAATGGTGGGTAGCTTACCGCAAAAAAATTAGTGAATAAAAGAAAATCCAAGATCGACTCTTGCTATAACCATCTAACACACGCACATGCACGCTTAAATACACGCACGCACGCACGCACGCACGCACGCACGCACGCACGCACGCACAGAGAGAATGAAAAATATATACAGTCAGTTTTAAACTTTTTGGTCAGAATTAGATACATACCATATACATGGTTATGTAATCCATTATTAAAAAATCCAGTAAATAGTTCCTTGTATAAAATGCTATTCTAATAGTTTTCTTCATTTTCATACTTGTACTTTCAAACAGGCAATTTCAACGTTTTGCAACGCATTTTATGTTGTTCCAGTAATCGTATTAATCTATTGAGAATATTGAAGATGTATCCTCAAAAAGTCACTTGCTGTGGTACAACATGTTACATTAAGTATGAAAACTGCTGACACTTGTTAACTCAATTATCCGCGATAAGATTCCTGATTGCGTGGTAAACCATTTATTACATGGTTCCGATTGATGTATCAATAGCAGTGGATATGATTGTAATTGGTATAAAGGAAGCATGCTCTTTACAATATGTTGATCTCTGTCTATTTGCTAGTTTCATTTGTTTTTGGAATATTAAGTGAAACTGAGATGTTACTGGTTTGGTTACAACATTGCCCGTGAATGAAATAAAAAGCTGTGCTTATTGTATGGTTTTTAATACAGATGCTCGTTGGTTCATAGAAACACCAACTGACTGGCCGAATACCACTCACTCACTCACTCACTCACTCACTCACTCACTCACTCACTCACTATATCTATCACCCATTCATTTATTCATTCCAAACTCACTTACACCTAATCACCAAACCTCACCCCGGAAAACAGTTGTGTTCGCTGCCAGCCTAATATAACAGTAATAAAACTTGTAACAAACGTGCTACAACTACCTCTATCTGATACGACTCACGAAAATATGAAATATCGAAGAATCCCCTTCTTCTGCAGTGGACCCCTTCGGAGCAAATTCCCTCCGCATTCCCGTACCTTTACATTTCTGATACTGTCAATTGATTGCATATGCTCCCCGGGAACACGGAGCTATTATGTTAGCTGCCAGTGATTATTACTCAAAAAACGTGGCTGCAAGTCGGAGTTAATACTCCTTCAGAGTGCAGATAATTGCAGAATCGTGTATTGTACAATGTATCAATGTACACGCCTCTTCATTGTTGTTTGGAATGCATCTAGGATGTTATTTTACCCATACGATATGTTTTGTGAAAGCGAGATAAATAACACATACTTTTTTATTTTTAGTTTTAATTTACACTTTAATCATAATTTTCAGGGAAGAAAAGAAGTATAAAACATAATAGTATTATAATTGTTTAGTACGTTTTGAAAAACGCATATAAGTCAATCTCAAATTAGGAATTACATTTACCACACTTACCACAAAGGTAATGTTATTTGCAAAGGTAATGTTCATTAGTACAGTCAAGTTGGTTTTATGGTGTTTAGTGTCAATTTTTCAGTCATATCGCGGCAGTGTCTTCGTGAGCCAGTATTCTAAGCGTTACAACACTGGAGTATCATGCCGCAGATACCCCACACAGTTACATTATACCGTGCACTTTCCTGTTAATGCTGAGCACCACGAGTACCATTTTACTAGTCTTTGTTATGACTCGGCTGGGGATCGAACCCACGACATTCATCATGCGAGGCGGACGCTATACCTCTGGGCCCGGTTTCGAAGTCTGCTATTTTACTTAAACTCAAATAGTGTGCTCAGTTTAAGTATGAAATTGGGCACACTATCGAGTTTAAGTAAAATAAGAGACTTAGGTATTTTTGTGAAACCGGGGCCTGGACCGCCGCTGCAGTTACAGAACAATCAAAAGGTCAATAGTCTTGCACCATGGTTAAACAAGTAAAACACATGTGTGTTTAAAGGAACGTGATGGTCATAGTTTGTGCCAATTGGCAAATTAATAATTCAAAATTCACAGGCACCTGCTTTCTTGGACATACAACGAAAGCTTAGAGTTTTTGAAATGTTTCGATCACGCAAAATGGTCTTGATATTGAGGTTTAAAGTAAAATGTCTCGTTATTGTGTTGTTATGTTATCTGCAGTATACACATTTTGTAATCAGAAGTACTTCAATTATTCTAAACACGCTGGCAATGGCATTGTTTTGATGAGAAGTAAGAATTTTGATTTGTATTCCTGAGATGAATGGATGTTAAGATAATTGAAAACGAGATATTGCGAGATTTTTTAAATGATTTATGGAGGGAAGCCAAAAAACAACGGACACGTTTTTCTCTCTCGTTTTTTTAACTTATTTATTTTACCTCGGTTAACGTATACACGAACACATCCATCCCCGCGAGTAATTTATAACGTTTCCGCTTTCCACTTAAATAAGCGGTGATAGACTAGAAGCAATTTCAAGTATCATCCATCACAGAGACTGTGACCGGGCAGGGATTCGAACTCAAGATCTCTAGAGATTAAGTCCGACGCACTACCGACTGAGCTTACTGGGCCCGACCCATGTAACCAGTAACTGACATAAACATTTCCTTTAGTTTAATTTCTATATACAATGTACTAATTAATCTACAAGTGTACTATAATGTTAGGTATAGCAAGGAACACACTGGCAACGTCAGATCACTTGATTTTCTGTTGTCGTTTTCAAAATAAAAATATTTCTTTACTGCTTCTTTGCTCAGGTAGTTTTGGTCGGAGAAGCAGGGATAAGCAGTCTTTCAACTTGCATTACATTCAGTTTTATTCTAATCTGGGTACAATCATTGTCCTTCCACAAAACAATTTGTCACCTTTTAGATTTATACAGTCAAACATGTGTAAGCGGTCACCTCTATTAAGCAGCCACTTGTCTTAAGCAGTCACAGTTGCTATACTGAACGGAACAGCTGACCCGCCACCTAATATTTTGGGTTTCATTTTTACCTGACATTTTTATGTATTTTCTCAAAGAAATATCAAATTTGGACTTGAATAAGAAAGAAACTTTTGGTTAAAAATGACCAAGTCTGTATTATTTAATTTGTCAGTAATTTGAATACTTTTATAATTATTGAAATGGGAAGTTAAATCAGTTTTCACACGATAGTCAATAGTGGCGGGTTAGCTGATCAGGTTTGACTCAGTGTAATTAAAAAAAACATCTGTTGCGTACTCCGCTTATCTACGAATTCTCGAGCGCCATAGTAAATCATACAAAGTTACATAACTACGACAAATGCAACTCTTTATTCAATACAGTGTTATTTCCCTTAAATGTTCGTCCTAAACTTACAACATATAATATTATTTAGATTCCTTGCAACGCGCAGTGGTGAGAAACTGATCGAAACGTAGTAGGTGAGACCAAGATAAGTTGTTACCAGTAGCATAATTATAAGGTCACTGCTGTTATAAATGATATCACGATTAATACAATAGTGGGCAAGATCACGATTCTACATTGATCAAATAATGGATGATACCACGATTGATTCAATATCGATTTTTTTCGATCAAATAGTGGGCAAGATCGCGATTATACATGGATCAAACAGTGGGCGATATCACAAATCTACATGGATCAAATAATGGGCTAAATCACGAATATACATTGATCAAATAGTGGGCGAGGTCACGATTCTACATGGATAAAATATTGGGCGAGATAACGATTTCACATGGATCAAATAGTGGTCGATATCACGACTTTACATTGATAAAAAAGTGGGTGAAATCACGATTTTACATTGACCAAATAGTGGGCGAGATCACGATTCAACATGGGTCAAATAGTGGACGAGATCACGATTTTACATTGATCAAATGTTGGACGAGATCACAATTTTACTTTGATCAAATAGTGGAAGAGTCACGAATATACATGGATCAAACAGTTGGCGGTATAACGATTTCACATGGATCAAATAGTGGTCGAGATCACGACTTTACATGGATAAAAAAGTGGGTGAAATCACGATTTTACATTGATCAAATAGTGGACGAGATTACGATTTAACATGATTCAAATAGTGGACAAGATCACAAATATATATTGATCAAATGTTGGGCGAGATCACGATTTTACATTGATCAAACAGTGGAAGAGATCAGGAATATACATCGATTAAATAGTAGGCGAGATTACAATTTTCTACATGGATCAAATAGCGGGCGAGATCACGATTCTACATGGATCAAACAGAGGGCGGTATCACGATTCTTCATGGATCAAATAGTGGGGTTAGATCACGATTTTACATTGATCATAATTATAGTGGGTGAGATCACTATTCTACATGGATAAATTAATGGGCAAGATCATGATTCTACATTGATCAAATAATGGGTGAAATCACGATTTCTTATGGATCAAATAGTGGGCGAGATAACGATTTTACGTGGATCAAATAGTAGGTGAGATCATGATTCTACATTAATCAAATAGAGGGTGAGATCATGATTTTACATCAATCAAATAGTTGGCGAGATCAAGATTTTACACAGATCAAATAGTGGGCGAGATCACGATTTTACATTAATGAAATAGTGGGCAAGATCACGAATATACATTGATCAAATAGTGGGCGATATCAGATATTTACATTCATTGATAGAAAAATGGCCGAGATCACGACTTTACATGGATCAAATAGTGGGCGAGATCACGATTTTACATGGATCAAGTAGTGGACGAGATCACGATTTTACATTGATCAAATAGTGGACGAGATTACGATTTTACATGGAACAAAGAGTGAGAGAGATCTCGAATATACATTGATCAAATAGTTGGCGAGATCACGATTTTACATTAATGAAACAGTGGGTGAGATCACGAATATATATATAGATCAAATAGTGGGTGAGATCAATATTCTACAAGAATCAAATAGTGGATAAGATCACGATTCTACATGGATCAAATAGTGGGCGAGATCAAGATTCTACATGAATCAAAAAGTGGTTGACGTCACGATTCTACATGGATCAGATAGTGGGCGATATCACGTTTCTACATGGATTAAATGGTGGGCTAGATCATGATTCTACATGGATCAGATATTGGGCGAAACCACGATTTTACATGAATCAAATAGTGGGCGAGATCACTTTTCTACATGGATCATATTGTTGGTGATGTGAGATCCCGATTTTACATAGATCAAATAGTTGGCGAGATCACGATTCTACATAGATCAAATAGCAGGCAAGATCATGATTTTACATGGATCAAACAGTGGCCGAGATCAGGATTCTACATGGATCAAAAAGTGGGCGAAATCACGGTCCTACATGGATCAAATGGTGGGCTAGATCACAATTCTACATGGATCAAATAGTGGGCGAGATCACGATCCTACATGGATCAAATGGTGGTTTAGATCACTATGCTACATGGATAAAAAAGTGAGCGAGATCACGGTCCTACATGGATCAAATGGTGGGCGAGATCACGATCCTACATGGATCAAATGGTGGTTTAGATCACTATGCTACATGGATAAAAAAGTGAGCGAGATCACGATTCTACATGGATCACATAATGGGCGAGATCACTATTTCACATGGATCAAATAGTAGGCGAGGTAATGATTTTACATGGATCAAGTAGTGGGTGAGATCTGGATTTTACATGATAAAAAAGTTGGCGAGATCACGATTTTACATTAATGAAATAGTGGGCAAGATCACGATTCTACATGAAATCAATAGTGGGCTAGATCACTATTCTACATGGATCAAGTATAGGGTGATGTTAGATCATGGTTCTTCATTGATCAAATAGTGGGCGATCTCATGATTCTACATGGAACAAATAGTGGACGAGATCATGATTTGACATGGATCAAACAGTGGTCAAGATCACGATTCTACATGTATTAAACAGTGCACGAGATCACGATTTTACATCAATCAAACGGTGGGCAATATCACTACTTTACATGGATCAAATAGTGGGCAAAATCACGAATTTACATTGATCAACTAATGGGCGAGATCACGATTCTAGATGGATCAGATAGTGGGTGAGATTAGGAATTTACATTGATCAAATAGTGGGCGAGATCACGATTCTACATTGATCAAATAGATGGCGATATCACAAATTTACATTGATCAAAGATCACGATTCGACATTGATCAAAGAGTGGGCGAGATCGCGATTCTACATGGATCAAACAATGGATGAATGTACCACTCTTCTGGATACATGTTCTCGTTATGGATGCCTGCGAATTTTCGCTTTTGGGGGCAACATCAAAAAATGAAAAAAAAAGCACAAAATATATAAGTCTCTGTCACGATATTTTGACAAGAGAAGACAGAGATGACACTCTTAACGTATATAAGCTGTCTTTGAAATCGGATGACATTTCCTGCACTAAAATGACATCTATGTAAGTGGTGTGTTTCAAAGTCCCTGGGTATAGTTTTATTTTGAGTCCGTTTCACTGGTTACTTAATGCGTATGTGGAATGTATGACTACCATGTATATTGTAAATAAAATAGTGTTTAAACTAAACCAGGGGTCGAGAGTTCGAATTCCCGCCTGGCCAGCCTAACCATCATGACAATTTATATACAATATTGCATCTCACTCATCACTAATTCAAGTCATTGAAGTGGTAAAGATATCAGTTACTTGCGAATATTGTGTGTGCTCGATTGTGCACGGTTAACCTTCCAGGATCCCAGGAAACAGTGGTTAGGTTAATTAGACCGTGTTCTAACTCTCACTGGCATAAAAATTATGTTAAATATTCAATCA
The DNA here is from genome assembly GCA_029582155.1 of Panopea generosa. Taxonomy (NCBI): domain Eukaryota; kingdom Metazoa; phylum Mollusca; class Bivalvia; order Adapedonta; family Hiatellidae; genus Panopea; species Panopea generosa. The sequence continues at coordinate 18,922,895 of CM055911.1, read as the reverse complement.
ATCAATCAATCAATCAATCAATTGATCGATCACTCAGACAAAATAATGACCTGTTATTATGGACTAAAATAAAAACAAATACAAATATTATAATAATTTGTTTATTCTTGTTCCCATCTAACATATGACCATTCCATTGGAACAGTCCTTGAATATTCCAAAACAATACAAAACCTAACATAACAACAAAAAAACAAATTGAACATAAACAAAATAAAAAAGAATGTGAAATTGTTCATAGTCTTTGATCAAAATAAAATAATACTTAACAAATTATTCTAATGAAAATGTTTGCATTGCATTTTTTTTCTTCCACATTTAGTTTCAAACTAGTACAAATAACATCAACAGAAATAAAATAATGAAAATATAAAAATTATATAATAGATGTGCAATACAGTACCTAAATAACAAAAAACTTGGCAAAAATGGATCTGTCGCAAAGATTGAAAAGCATATTAATACTGCCAATAGTTTAAAAATTATTATCACTATAAGGTCATTATAAATTAATTGCTAGATAATCATACAGATTTTCTTAAAAAGAGGGAGGGCGGGAGGATTTTTTTTTTTTTTTTTTAAATTTTTGATGTTTTTTTTAATATATATTTTTTTTTATCAAAATAAAAAGTGTTGAGGTGGCAAGAAAATTAGGGGGCGGGTTAGGATGATAATTTAGCAATTAATTTATTATGGCCTTACACATATCTGGTGACTTTATTACAGAGACTGGCAGGCTTATTATCAATTCAACATACACGGCTGAACTTTCAGATAGCAACTTCAGTATTTCTTTTATAAAATTAATCTTTGAACCTTTGTCATAATTTAATATCATTGGTACAAAAGTAAAGCTGATAAAAATGCTGAATATTTGTAGTTATTAATTATTCAATATTAATACTCGTTTTAACTAAATCATTTTAATAACAACACTTCATAGAGATAGAAATTTTATGAAGTTATACTGAGAAATAATTTATCCATGGCTGGTGATACTTAAAGAAGTTTTTCCTATTTCTTACTTTAAAAATGGGCTAAAAATGATCACAAAAATAACTGAAAGCATAAAATTTCTCGATTTCATTAAATTTAAAAACGAAAAGTTTACCACCCAAAGTTACAATGAAGTTTTTTCTTTCGATATTAAAATCACAAAAATACGTTGGTTGGTTTAGGAGGAGTTGTGTATCCAAAATTTGGAAAACACCAAATGTACCACCCACAATTTAGACAAGTACCTGCTGAAACTTATCTTTGTTTATATGTCTCTGACATATCTAATTACCAGTATGTATTTGTCTAAAAATCCAATCATATTTAAATCCATCATTTTATCAGTGTAAACTTTGCAATAATGTATTTTAGTAATTTTAAGATCGAGACTGAATTCGAATCTCATGTTATTAAAAGATTATTTTGATAATTTCAGCCAAAGCGGAAGTCTGGATATATAGTAAGCCAGATCCTTCAATTACACTATGAAGTTCCTGGTAACGGGGCGGTATTCAAAAATTTCTGCTTAAACAACTGTCATCATTCAGTATTTCACAAATCCTCTCGTCCTACCCCAACCTTTAAGACTGTTCTGGAAAAAAAAAATGTGTTTGCCATGTTCCTACCTATGCACTCAAAACCAAAATCTGGCAATAAAAAATAAGCTAGCTACCTACCCAAGTAAAAATTACCGGGTGGGAGCACGGCAAACAAACATTTTTTAACCTACAGCCTAATTTTACATAAGTTTCTTAAATAATGAAATTAATACCGTTTGTCCAAATGGAAAAGAAATACAAAAAAATGTATCAACATGTGTTAATGAATTTGATGTATTTGTTTGTTTCAACATTTAGCATCCTTTTTATGACATCTAAGGCTTAACGACAATCAGTTAACTTAACCACTCTTTCCTGGGATCCTGCAAAATTAACCAGTACTCAAGCATACCCATCTCTGCAAGTAACGGTCAATCGTCTTAGATACTGGCTAGGAGATGATTCAAACTCATGACCCCTGGATTTATAGTCAGACACAATACTGACTGAGCTAAAGCTGTCTGGTTACCATGGTTTCATGCCATGATGTGTTCAACAATGATATGCATACAAGTTATCACCAGGAGGTTGTGTTTAACATTTCCCTAGTATATTAATACTATCAGAAAGGATTTCAAGTCAATATCGAATAAATACTTACATCAACATTTAACAAAGAATTGGCAATTTACAACAACATACAATAAAGCTGTCAATTACAGGTGAATGGAAAACGGAAAGACACCCATATACCTTGAGACATTGCTATTCAAGGCATTATTATTTTTCAAAATTTTGAAATCGTCTAAAAACATTTTATACCAATATGTCATGACTATATATTCTCATTGATCCCATGTTGCCAAAAGGATATATATTTAAACCCATCAAAATAATGTATTGAAAAGGGGTTTCCTAACTTGGGCTACACCTCTAGGTTATATTAATATATATTTCCTGCTTAGAATTGCAGCATATTTTGTGACATATTTAGTCTTATTCATCTTAATTTCAAATTTATCTGTCATACAGGTTCACATGTAAAATTTGTTTCATCTAAGAAAAAGTCAGAATGACGATGTGAAGGTTGTCAATCAGTATTTAAGTGCTATTTATTTTTAGAATGGTGATTTCGTTTCAAATTTTCCACTTCGATTGCAACACCAAACCATTCTGTTTCATTTATTTATGATAATGAAATGCCTTTTATCCATTTTAAAAGTAAGACATTTTAGACAACTTTTATGACATTTATAGCGTTTTCACCTGATAAACTCCCTTTAACTATCAACTATTTTGTGTATAAGTTTTGATTTTTAAAGTTATTTTTTGAAAAAAAAACACCAAAAAGTTATAGATTTAAGATTCGATGCAATTTTACCATAATGTCTTTTGCAAAGTGTATTTCTGTTTGTAAGAGTTATTTCCTTTGATTACGAATTTATGATACACATATTAAATCACAATAATTTCAGTTTATATACAAATAAGATTTAAAACAACAATAACGATTGAAAAGGTGTATAATCAAAATAGAAAGAGCAATTGTTGGACAAGGTTATGTTAATTTTTCTTTCGATTACAATCATGAACACAATGAGAAGAAGCCAGAACCTTAATAATAGTCAGCAAGGTTTTAAAGTAACAGCAATGTAACAACAATGTAACAACAATGTATGGACTTTTAAGTTATTATAACAACATAAATACGTTCATCTCACTGTCGAAGTCGTGGGTTCGAGCCCTGGCAAAATTTCTTACAAAGAGTTTTTGGAGCAAGCAGGACTAGAACCTACAACCAAAGCAGTGAAAGGTAAGTGATCTTGAGACTGCGCCTTAGACCACTTCACAACGGAAGACCCTAGTTTGATAGAGTTGACCGCTTACAAATGTTTGACTGTCATACAACTACTAAGAGCGTAAGGTCTAAACAAAACAAAATGCTTTCGAAAACAAATTAAACAACATTTACCGGTAGTTAAAATTGCTGATACACTCAAAGACTTCTACCAGAATAAAACTTCCATTTAAATGGTAACATTTGATCGAATAACAATAAAATGAAACAATTATTTTATATATTGTGAGCGTTGACACAATAATGGCGATTTTGTTTCAAGTGTACCACTCCAATTTAAATATCAATTTTGACATGTTTTAATGGATTTTACATACCAAATCATTCAGATTTTATTTATCAATGCTTACGAGATGCTTTTTGTGGCAAAATGCCAGTGGAAAATGCAAAATGCGAGTGGTTTTCCATTCCTTAGCAAATTTTTGCAAGTGCAATTGAAATTGAAATGAAGGTGGTTTTCATTTCTTCAGCTTTCAGTTTCGATCTGCTGGAAACATGCATCAAATGATGATGTTTTACACAGTATGCTTGATTGATGACGTTTTTTTAACACAGTGCACATACTCGGTAGACTGGTTTGCCGATTTTAATCACGTGGTGATATTTTATCTACATATTTTGATACACAATCCAATTTACCGTGACTCAGCAAATTGTCGGCGAAAAAAATAACAGTAAAGATGATATTTTGTGAATAAAGTTGATATTTTTGCGAGTTGAAATATCTTGTACTCGCAAAAATATGCGAGTGCAAAAAAAAAGTTAAATTCTAGCCCTGTCCTGACATACTCCCTTTAAGAACCTTATTTGTACCTTTAAGATATCTGATACAGAACCTTATTTGTACTTTTAGGTCTTCTGCTTTCTACCTCTGGCAGTGAACTATGACCATATGTTTATCATCTTTAAAGCGACATGCTTTTATAAAAGACAAAAGTCTACATTATATTTTCTTCTTCAACATAAATAAATGGATTGTAACAAGACTTTTGATTGGTGGAAACAGGCACAGACCGAACTACCACAGTGAAGTCAATAGATTCTATTATTGCTGTGTTTTCAACTACAGTTTCATATAGTCATTCTTTTATCCATTATCTATTCTACTTTGATGTCGCAATTCTTTTAGATCTATAAGATATCTTATTTTAATCGAAATAAAATAATAATTTACTAAGGTGTGTCTGTCTTAGCCAACCAAATCTTGCTTCCTTTGTTATTTTACTTTGATTGTGAAACAAGTTCTTACAACTTCAACAAATCACGCTCGAAGTCTTCCTGGGTAGAACCAGTACTAAGCATATATATGCAGAAAAGTGTCTTGCTCAAATACTCCACACAAAGCTGTGGCAGAGGGTCGAACCCACCACACTCCCATCATGGGTTTGATGCTCTACAACTAGACCACGCACTCCACATAACGTAACAGTCATTTTCGGCACTTTTGTCTTTAGAAAAGCATTCGCTGAAGGAATAATAATTAAGCACGAGAGAAAATTATACATATTTAACATTGCATTGATACATTATCATTTATCTCAATAAAATAGTCCCACTCTTCTTTGCCAAAGTAACCATAAACTGTTAGGTGTACTTTAATCGTGTGGACGATATGTTCTATAATACATAGCAACACACATTGTGTATCACACAGCACTTTCAATATCATGTGACCTTATATGGCCATTGCATAATTGCAATATGCAATTATTTACACAACTGATGAAAACACAAATCCATTTCGACCCCTCAGAGCATCAAGATGCTATATGCCTTCATGCTTCATTTACACATGGTACCATGATCCTCTGAGGCGTTCATAAAGAAGCACAGCAGGAGTCTGTTTCACAAAAATTTTACTTACATACTTAAAAACTTAACTTAGTTTTGACTGATTATTGATGTATTATAATGAATATCAATGAAACCAAGTGCATCTTTACTGGAACCAGTCTAAAATCATGATCACCCTGGTGATTTTCTTAGATTTAAGTTTTTATGTATTTAAGTATCCTGCTTATGCTAAAACAAACTTTTGTTGGATATGTCCTGCAAGGAATAACACATTATCACGCATTATCCATTAGCTCCAACCGATGCATCGTGTGTGTATATATATATATATATATATATATATATATATATATATATAACTTACAATTGTTACACTATGGCACTAAACTTTTTTATCTGTATTAAGTCCTCTTGGAATAATCTCAGGCAAGTTTCTTAGTGCATTACTTGAATTTGACCGAGGTGTATGGACACCTGCGTGTGGGCTTAAAAATTCAGGAACAGAACGATTTCTATTTATAGATTGTCGACTGTCACTTTCGTTTGATATTGTTATGATGTTATCATTATTGATATGATTATTGCAGTTTGTAACAGGAATATTTCTGAATAAACTGAAACTACTGTTGTTATTGTTGTTTCTTTCTGTATAGATAGTATTGTTGTTTCTTTCTGTAAACGCATTATTGTTGTTTCTTTCTAAATATATTCCACTGTTGTTTCTTGTTAACACACCAATTGTACGGTTTGTTCGGCCGGCAGTATCTTGCATTGAAAGGACTGTCTGAGGCAAAGTTATTACTGCATTGTTTGGTCCATGCTGTTGCACAACACTTGGCGTAATGCGAACCAACGCACGAGTCAAATTTGAGTCAGTTGAACTTTCTGACACATTTCTGCTTCGGGTTTCTTCATTTATGATTAAAATACGATTGTCTTCATCATGTGACCGCACACCCAGATGACGACGAGATTGGGCACGTGGTTGATGTCGGTGCCCATGTTCTATTGCAATGTAGTTTGTTGGTATTGGGTTGGGCAGCCGACAAATCTCTTTTATCTTTTCTGCAAAACAGCAGACGACAAATATGAGGATGAAACAAATTGTGAACGGAATCAAAAGAGCGAAGCTTAATGAATCTAGTGACGGCATATTTAATTTAGATGTAAGCCTTTGATCACCACAGCTTTATAAAGGTTACCAACAAAATGGCTAACTGTGTTTATACACACTTGATGTCCTCACTGGAACCTATATCGAGATAGTTTTCATCTTTTACACATGAGTTTCTCCTTTTTATATTTCACATATCAGTTCACTTTTGATCTTGAATTTTTTTCTCAAGCAGTAAGACAATACCAACACAAATATCGGCAGCTTGGATGACACTTCTACAGACTCTTTTAAGATCGCTGTTTTCCCACCAAGTCAAACTTTCAATATAATGTATAGTCAACTTATATCAATAATGGCACCTTGCTGTGTGGGCTGCAGCTTCAACCAGAAATGTTATTGGTGTAAGAATACTGGTTGCACTGTTCCGCTAACTGAAAATAGATAAAAATATTACACTTAGTGCGACTTCAATTAAGTCAATAAAATTATCAAGATCGAAAGAAACAATGTGACTTATACATAAATAAGTTTTTTGTCTGTACTCTCATACAACCGGTTGTGTTTTCATTCTAGAAATACATTTGTCTTAATTAATGTTGACATACTCTTGTTTGTGAGGACATCAGGGAAGATTAGACTAGTGAGTGAGTCCTCATTAAACAAAGATATTATTACCATTACTCTAATCATCATTACCTTTATTACTGTTATTATTATTCATATTATTATCATCATCATTATTATCATTACCATCATCATCATCATCATCATTATTATCATTACTATCATCATCATTATCATTACTACTATTATTATTATTATATTTACCTTTATTACTATCATTATCATTATCATTATTATTACCATCATTATCACCATTAATATTATAATTATCACAATAATATGGATGGCGGCGTTCTATTTGAGGTGCAGTTACAAAAACTTAGTGTTTTTTAGACCCCCAGACCATGTTCATGACACAGAAGTGTCCAATGAAACCTTCAGTATTACACCAGGTAGTAAAATCATAGTTATCCTTTTTCATAGCTGTCAAGGCTCAAATGAACCTTAGAGTGAGAAAATAGTCTAGGGGGTTTCATGCCCCCCCCCCCCGAAAAAAAATTTATTCCTAGATCGTCTGTGGTGTGTTTTGGGGTGTTTTCTACAACAGTTTCAGTCAATAATTTTACCAAAATTTTCATTAAATTTGTATGATTTTTTTTCAAATTTTGGTGTAATAAATTTACAGTAATTCAGCTACAGCAACGCTGTGATGTGTTGCTAGGGAATTATTTTTTTTACAAAAAAAAACACAGCCTATTTAGTAGCAATGATGTTTACATTGACACAGGGTAACGATTATTATGTGTTAGTATATTATATACTAACACCAGTTCTGGTGGCTAACATTAGATCAGACACAACTAATACACGAACTAATGTTTTTACTGATTTATTCATAAAACCATAGTAGTTATTTTTTTCATGAATTTTGTTTTAATTGAAAATGCGTGAGAAATTACAACTGTGATTTCATTGCCAAAATCGTGAGACTCAAGGCTATGCTACTTTTATTGAATTCCTATACAAGCAAGAGGAAAATTACCTTCATGTTTCCATTGTAAATAAATTCATTGAAACACTCAGATAAGGAAGTGTATATGTCGCTGGAGTATTACGTTTCAAGTATGAGTGACATTTTGCTAAGTGTAGTAAATCAAACATTTATTTCAGATTTTAGGAAAAATAACATTTCGATTATGTCACACAGACACTGGTCACAAACTCTATTTTAGTATATATGGTCATATAGTACTACAAGTGCCTGTGGATAATGGCAGTTAAAGCAAATTATATTTTTTATCATAATATTATACATATAGTTCAGCACTTGACATTTCTGATTAAAGCAACTTGTCCTCTCTTTTAAACTTTTTTAATTGAATGCTTAGACTTACAGAAATATAAAGGTCAGTTTCTTAAATCTTACTCGCCCTGACACCGTAGTGTGGTCTAGTGGTAGAGCGTCTGCTTCGCATGCAGAAGGTCGTGGGTTCAATCCCCGGCCGAGTCATACCAAAGACTTTAAAAATGGTCCTAGAAGCTTCCTCGCTTGACGCTCAGCATTTAGAGGAGAGTTCTAGGTCTGGTCGGCCTGGTGTCAATATAATGTGACTGGGTGGGGTATCATACCATGTGTCTGCGACATGGTACTCCAGTGTGACAGGGCTTAGAATACTGTCTTAAGTAGACAGCTTCACGATATGACTGAAATATTGTTGAAAGCGACGCTAAACACCATACAACAACAACTACTCACCCTGACCAAATATTCACCCATCATGGTGAGTGGACGAGGGGAGTTTCCAGCCCTGTAATTATTTTTCTACTAAATATAATGTTTAAGCTTATAAGCTGAATCATATATATTTCATTGCAATTTCAATTATCTGCCTTCATAAAATATATACAACAGGTTTCTAAATCTGTCCTGTATATAGCATGTGAGTAGTCATGAATCCTTGACTGGATCCTACTCATATAAAGCTATTAGTTCATGTATGTAAATTGACTGCCAAGTCCAGATTTGTTGCATGTAAAACCATAGTATATAAGACAATTGGCTGATACCAAATCTATTGATTTGGTAGATGCCTTGATATTGTGTCTATGGTTTGCATTGAAGCTTGGCGCGCTTGCTGAATCTGTACATTTATGTCTGGTTGATCACATATAATTATCTCCATATATAAATATATATGTTTGTTTATTGTTTTCATTTGTAATATCCTATAATAAGTGCTATTAAACATTAATAATATATTCAGAATAGATATTGATCTGATTATCAACTCTGATATTCCTCTGTTTTCCTTAGTTTTGAAGATGTAACAGATGCGTAGAAGATTTCAAACTTGGTAGAAGTTCACCCATGGTAAATGTCAGTGAAATTACATCAAAATCAGGTCAGTAGATTTTGACAAGAAGGCTTTTGAAGTTTTTACTATAGCTGCCTATACGTTTGGAGACAGTTCCAAACATAAGTCTATAAATTTTAGCCCCTAAACTCTTATCTGCAATCAAACCCCTACACATAGTGATAATTTATGCCAAATATGAACAAATCTGACAAACCAGTTCTAAAGAAAACGATTTTTGTAATTCCTAAATTTTACCCTTTTGGGACCCCTCTTGACCCCTTTAACCCCGTGTTAAGGACAGATGTAGAGAATAGTATTCCTCCCTTATCCAATGTAATGGTCCACTTCAACTAAATAATACAAAGTCACTGTCACCCATGTTCTCATATTCCAATACCCTTGACCTTAATATGAAATACCAACAATACCACTCAGTGAGACAATACTTATAAATACTAGAGTGTATACTATGTGGTCTAACAGCTTACAAAAAAAATACATACATTTCATACAAAGGTATATAATTTAACCTGCAAATGATCCAAAAAGTATGAATGGAAGTTTATTATGACTGCAATAGGCTTTGTTCTCAATGTTGTTGCTTTTTTGTGTTTTTTTAACTGGTTCAATGTGAGGTAAACAGAATCGGAGATCACTGTGACTAGCAGTTGTTAATCTTCCTGCAAGGGTGACTCAACCGTGTACAACAGGTAAGTGAGAAGAAAGGTGGTCGATAGACAGAGGGAGGACACGTAAAATCAATTTCTGCCAAGATAAATCATCATGGCACAGACAGATGGCATCAATTATTTCCAACCCAGTCACAGTTTGGATATTTGAGTTTGACTATCTTCTAAATTAAAATAAGAGAAGAAAACTGCAATATTTTAAAATTTTAATCTAAACATTGCAGACATATGTTAAATGTTTCAGAGAGTCAGATTTTAGTTCATGATTCACACTTTTCATCTGCACAAAGCGTCAAGACACTTATCATTTATAAAATGAGTGACGTTGCTATACACCAAACACACTAAAGAACCTGAAGAAAGGTTTGATGGGTTTATATCTGCATCCTGCACTTTCCCGAGCAAACCTTAAGATACCTTCAAGAAGGGGGGGGGGGGGGGGGGAGGCAAAGCATAAGCTTATATAAAACAACAACTAGAGTTTTTAACAGGACGTCACACTATATGATTCACCGCATGCAATAGAGGATATCTATTAACCGGTATTACATTTTAAGACCTGTACAGAAACTGTTATTGGAAATCTACTTCCATAAATTAGATATGCAAACGGCATGTAGTACACTATAGGTAAAGCTGAGGTAAAATTCCAAATATTTGTAACATAACAAGTATGTCACAATGACGTAGGTTACAGGTTTAAACTGCCTTGAAACATGTTTAATGGAGACACTGATATGTTTATTTATGTTTTGAAACTGAAGAATAGTTGATAATATGTAGGTATAATTTAAAAAGGTATAGATTCCGTGAAGAATGTCATTTAATATGTACCTAGATTTTATGTGCACATGTTTATTTAAATAGATATAAAATGTGTGTCCATAGCTGAGAGACAGAAAGACACAGAGAGAGGCAGACAAATTGAGAGGAAGTAAGAGAGAGGTGATTAGAATGAGAGAGAGAGAGAGAGAGAGAGAGAGAGAGAGAGAGAGAGAGAAAGCAATTAAATGTGAAAAGAACAGAGGAAAGAAGAAAAAAGAAAAGGGGAACAAAAAAAAGATAGATGAAGAGATTGAAAGGTGGACAGTTGCAGTTGTTGTTGTAGATGGTTTAGCATCGCTTTCAACAATTTTTCAGTCATATCGCGACGGTGTCTACTTGAGACAGTATTCTAAGCGCTGTAACACTGGAGTATCATGCCGCAGACACATAGTATGATACCCCACCAAGTCACATTATACTGACACCAGGCCGACCAGACCTAGAACCCTCCTCTAAATGCTGAGCGTCAAGCGAGGAAGCTTCTAGTACCATTTTTAAAGTCTTTGGTATGACCCGGCCGGGGATTGAACCTACGACCTTACGCATGCAAGGCGGATGCTCTACCACTAGACCACGCCGCGGTCCTGAAAGAGGGAACAGAATCAAGGATAGAAAGGGAAGAGGAAGGGCAATGAAAGAGATTATATATATATACTTGCTATCAAAAACACACCAAGAGGGAAATGAAGATATAAAAAGAGATAGAGAGAGATGGAGATAGAGAAAGAGGATGACGTTAATTGTGAGAGAGAGATGGAAATGGAGAAAGAGGGATAGATGGAGAGGGAGAAAGATAAATGTAGAAAGATATTGAGAGAAAAGGAGATGAAGAAAATTGGAGAAATAGACGGAGAGAAATAGGGACAGAGAGAGAGAGACACACACAGAAACAGAGAGAGAGCACTCCTAAAGAAGACAATTTTGATAATGAGGAGAATGATGATGAGACACAAAACAATACCATTCCTAGATATTTGTTTTTAAAATTGTTGAAGTACTTTAGATCATAATATTTGTATACTTCAGCCAAAAACACGACAAATGATGATAAATTTTCCTTCAAACCTCACTATCTAAATTTTCCTTCAAACCTCACTATCTAAATAATTCAAGATCATTTTGTGTGATCGAAACATGTTTAAACATCTAAGAATACATAGAACTTACAGTTTATGTACAAGAAATCAATTGCCTGTGAATTATGAATAATTAATTTGCCAAATAATTAATCCTTTGTGTGCTATTTCATCAACGGTTAGTTATCCTATCCTTCTATACAAGTCCTTGGTAATTTATGATACTACCTTTTTTGAACTGACCTGATAATTATATAACTGTCTGAGTTATCCTGTCCTAGAATTGTTTAACTCTGCTTTATAAAATTTTGACCTTTTGTATTCCATAGAACTTTCTTTTTTAACAGATCTTATTCAAACACAGTATTAACTATATAAGGTTCCACAAGAGGTCCTATGGCATTTATAAGACTTTTAGGATAAAAGTGCCAATGCATGTCAGGTCCTTTACCTGGGCTCTGGAACGATTAAGTCTTCGCTATGTCCTAGTCTCATTTAATCGCCATAATAGGGGTGAGACTAGCCCCTTTAGCGGACGATCAAATAAAAAAAACATCAAATTTTTTGACAACATGCTTTGATATACACTATTAGCTATGTCCCAGCCTAGTGCGACATATTGCACGTCTATAAGGAGCCTTTTAAAGATTTTTATTTTGCTTCTCCTGAGGTGCAGATCGGATATCCAAATAATAAAAAGATGTCCATTCACACCTTGCTTAATCAGGCTATGTCCCAGCCTATGTAAGGCAAGGATAAAATAGACTGATCAGTGCATAAAACAGACTAGTTCTTCCAACATGTTCATGTTGGGGGCAGCATATACTTCACATCCTCATGATACTCTCTCTCCTCAGTTCGGCTCCCCTAATAGTTGAAACACTCCTACTCCCATGTTCAAGTGTTACATATATTCAGAGACATAGACACAGTTCTGTGTCTATGTCTCTGATATATTCAACCAAAATCTACCAAATCTATGCCAAACACCCACATTTATTGAGAACATGCCCAATAATGTAAATGCCGAACACCCACCCACATCAGTGACTTAATTTGTTTATATGTCTATGCAAGAACTTACAAGTACAGATCTATGTAATTCCGTGGTCTATGCCTGCACCCCCTCAATCCCCACCCCCGTAGTTATATTGACCGACTCTGGTTATGTATCAATCAGTCATATTAATTACGAATGTTCGTGAAAGACGACAAAAAAAAGACACAAAACAACTCCATTATTTATAATTATCCACAATAACAATGCAGTAGACCTACATACCGTCTGTTCCTGAGGCAGTGTGCATGAATCATTCACCAAAACAGAAATCATCCGAGTTTCGCAGTTTCCGACTCTCTGCTGTAACAACGTTATTATTCCACAAAATACATTTAATATAGACAAAAGTATTCTAATTGAAAATTCTCTCTATTAGTCTTCTGCAAGCATTACAGTTCAAAGCCAAGACTGCAAAACATAATTTTTAATGAAACCAGAGACACGAGCTATTCTTCCATTGACAATTGTTTACCGATCTATTAATAGAACCAAGTATGTATACAGAGTGGGGATTTTCCACAAATTCTTCCATTGCGCCAACTTTGTTTACGTTGTAAATATTCGGTATTTTCCGTGTGGTGTTATCGTTTCGGTAAATTCCGTACTATGTTGTTGGGTCAAAAAACAGGACCCCTTTGGAAGTTAAAAATAAGCAGTGAAACCGTTAATGGATTATACTATATGTATATATGGGGGGGGGGGGGGGGGGGGGGGGGGCAGAAGCATGCATCCCCGGATTTTTTGTGTGTGTATTTCTCCAATGGCTCTGGTGCGTTTTGACGTATATGTGAGACATAATAAAACAAACGCCTCTGAAAATTATGTGCACGCCAGGGCGCCTTTGGACCCATACCATTATTATCTCCCTGAGTACCCCGGACCTACATCGCAGACGACTATTACACCTAATCTGGAAATTGATGGTGGTTACAAAACCATTGAATTGAAAAAGACATTGTTAATGTATGCTTATTTCCTTTATAATTGCATATCTTGAACTAGTTTCAATACAGAAACGCACATTCCCATTTAACGTTTCAATTCGATGTTCACATTGAGTAGGAGCAGGACTAAAATTTAGAGTCACGCTATTTAAAGAATTCATACCTATATATAAATATATATATTTAGTATTAATACGCTTCAAAAAGTAATGTTTTATTGTTTAGTAAGTCAAACTTTAAAAAAAAAACAAGTTATTTTTCTACCGGGTCAGAACATTCTGATGACATTTAAGAAAATAACGGGATCTCGCGAAAATGGAATAAGACTTCCGATTTGTTTACTATGATTGTTGTTTACGAATGAAAATCTGACGTATGGCGGGAAACACACGCAACTCGCATAAAATTTATTAAACCAGTTGGTAGGACGCCCAAAGCATCCTTTCCGTCACATATGAGGCTTATAATGTTTTTCTGTTCTTTGTAAGCTAGAATCCGAAGCTTTGTTTCTCTAAAACTCTTTGTAAACAGTAGTTGGAATTAAGGTCCGCCATTTTGTTTTTGCTTTACTATAGGATTAAATTCATTTTTTTCTGGTTTTGATGTATGTGTAAAGAATGTTGAATCACGCACAAATCGATGATTTGACATTCTTTACACATGGATAAAAAACAGAAAAAATGAATTTAATCTTTATAATTCCAATCCTGATGATTATATTTAATTTGAGACTCCTTAAGTGAATGAATAAAAAAAACAATAAAACTACACGCTGCAAAGAAAACGCGTAAGAATACATCACCTCTGTACTGGTTGATCAATACCAAATTCTCTAGATCTAATATCCAATAATGTCGTAACTATGGAAGGGTATCACCGCCATAACTCTTAGTCTGAAAGAAACATTTACACCCATTGCACAAAGAACAAACGACAAATTGCAAACTTAGAGTTACCCTTCCATACGTAACGGCTATTGTTTTCATTATCAGATGAACTCTGTAACATTAGTTGGTTTATTATAAAATGACGGAATATTTTGCGGTGAAAAAATTAAACACCCGCCTTTTATCTCTCGATTTAGACATCAATAATCAATAATTCCAGTAAATACCCACACAGGCAGACGCTGACGTCATTGTTTAGTTTTGTATACACGCTTGTTTTTAAAAAAATGTGTCAGTATTTACAAAGGTCATATAAATCCACGCTCATTGATGGAAAATCCGAATTTGGAACGTTTTAAACGACTTTGACGTGCAAGGTTTGTGAATATTGTCTCATGATCGTCTGCTCCTGAACTTCAACTACATGTTGTAGAATGCCCTTAAGGTAAATAATAAAAGTTTGAAGGCTTGTCATTCATAGAGAGAAGTGAAACCTACATTTTACTGTTTGTCAACCTCTGCACTATCAAAATATGATGAGAAAAGTAGGGGTCATGTGTCATATAAGAGAATTTTTTTTCTGCTCAGTGTGTACACTGGTGACAAAGTGAAAGTAGACTTCCGAAATCATGTATTCATACCCTAATTTCCAAGCATCAATTTTTTTTTCTAAATTCACAATTCAAACATGACAATGCTATCAAAGTGTTCAAAATACATCAATAATGCCATTCAAATAAAAAAATGAGCATTAAAATAAGGAAAATGCATTTTTAAAGAAGAAGAAATGAGGATTATTTAAAACCGCCATTATGCGACTACACCCCACGGAAGCACTTCCTTTTTGCAATGGTGGTACTATGCCTTAAATCGAGACAAACCTTGGTTCGAGGCCATTTTTATTTTCTCGCTATTCTCACGAGATTTCACAGTGCACGCGCCATATTTACGTCATGGTTTACTACAAAGTTACTCAACCTGTCAAATTGTTTTAAATATATTCTAAGGAGGTAAGATATCAAAATGTTCATGGATAGTTGAAAATTTACCTTAAAACACTATTCCCAAATTATGGTCACTAAAACCCCACATTTTTGTATCCAAAATTTAAAATGTGAAATGTTTTCGTCTGCTTTTGTCGCCATTTTATCAATAGCGATCACATGGCGGAAGTTGAAATGTTTATTTACGTCTCACACCACTATTACATTTCCCATAGGGCCCCATTGTTAAAATGAATGTAAAAATCAGCTTACACACATCCAAACTTTGTATATGTCAATTTCTTGATATTCATATTATCCATGTATGATTTAGTATTCTGCTAAATGTGGAAACAAAAAGAGAGATACATCATGTCTAATGCATGACAGAATGCTGGTTTACTCTGTAGATGGTCATTTTAGTGTTTCCTTGCCCTAAGTTTAGGTTTATGAGCAGTGTCCAGTCTCATATTTCATGAACACCTGTCCTCTTAGACAGATCCCATTTGTGACACTCTCTCCATCATGTGTGGTTTTGCCATATTTCTGTAGAGCTACCAACCCTTAATTCAGGTTGAAGTATCTGCAAGATCACACTGAATTCCAGTGGGCATGCTTATTGCTCAGATTGTGAATTTTAAGCTGATTTTTACATTAATTTATTACCCCACCCACTTATTTCTGCATGCAAAAATAGAATTGTTTACACAATGAAATAAATTGCATATATACAGCGGACTGGGAGTTTGTACTAATTCTTATTGTTTAATTATGAAAAGGCAGTAGTTGCAATCTTGCCAAGAGGCCAGTTTACGGTTAACTTCGGTTGTTTTCGGTTGTCATCGCATTATATTCTGCGTCGAATCATTGAATTTGGCAATGTTTTTGCTTGTACTCCATTTTTATAGAAAATGCTATAGATATGCAGAATTTTACATTGAATGTCATGTATGCATTATCTGTTGGGCCTGTGTTGCCTTTTTTATATTGGATTTGATGTGTATACAGGGTAATGGAGTACTTTAGCATGAAAATAGCTTGAATTGTTTGCTTTTGTGGCTGCCATATCATTCTGATATTGAAATTTTTTCTAAAATACGTTATGTTTAATAAGTTTTGTTCCATAATATCATTTTTTTGTAATCAAAACGTCTGTTTTTCTTCCCATTTTCAGACACCTTTTCATTTTACCATGCAGTTTTAAAAGTTGCAGACCTTTTTAGACACAATTGGTCAAGTTTTCATGAAATTTAGAGTGGAGGGTTGTGAATTCTTGCTTTTTTACAAGAAATAGCAGCATTTGACTGAAACCATGTGTCACTAAAACTTATTTTATTTCAGAACTAGTTCAGATATGGGGATGCATTTAGCTCTATTGAACTTGTTTTGAGTATTGTTACATAATATGTAAATTTAGAATCTTAAATTTAAAAAAAAAAGTCCTCTTCAGGACTCACACCACTATTATCTCCCTTGAGTACTCCGGACCTACAGATAAAGGAGGTAGAAATAAAACTTTAGTTCTCTTTTTCTTCTTTTTTCAGGGCTTTGTATTGCAATGTTTTGTTTTTTGCTAGCATGAGTTAAATGGTCAGTATTTTAGAAATCACTACTGAAAATATATGCTGATACCAGCTTTCTGGACAATTCTGTGTCATTTCAGAATTGTTGGTTCGAACCGCATCTAGGGCGAATAGTTGACATATTATTACTTTGGAAATTGATAGGTCTCAGAAAAGCATTGAATTTAAAAAAAAACAACCTGGTCAAGGTAGGTATACTTTTTTTTCTTTATAATTGCATATCTTGAACCAGTGAAGAATTTGAGCCCCAGACACATGCTGCAGAATTTAATTTTTCACTCTATTTTGGACATACATGTTACAATGGAGCCATATGGGAAATGTAACAGTGGCGTGAGACATAAATGTTACAATGGAGCCCTATGGGAAATGTAACAGCGGTGTGAGACATAAATGTTACAATGGAGCCCTATGGGGAATGTCATTGTGGTGTGAGACACACATGTTACAATGGAGCTTTATGGGGATTGTAACAGTGGTATGAGACATACATATTACAATGGAGCCCTATGGGAAATGTAACAGTGGTGCGAGACATACATGCATGTATGTTACAATGGGGCCCTATGAGAAATGTAACAGTGGTGCGAGACACACATGTTACAATGGGGCCCTATGAGAAATGTAACAGTGGTGTGAGACACATATGTTACAATGGGGCCCTATGAGAAATGCAACAGTGGTGCGCGCACAGACATACATGTTACCATGGGGCCCGAGACATAAATGTTACAATGGGGCCCTATGAGAAATTTGTAACAGTGGTGCAAGACATAAATGTTACAACAGGGCCCTATGCGAAATGTAACAGTGGTGCGAGACATACATGTTACAACGGGGCCCTATGAGAAATGTAACAGTGGTGCGAGACATAAATGTTACAATGGAGTGGTGTGAGACAATTAGGTAGCTATGCTACTGAATATGACTAAACAAATATGTTTATGTAAGTCACTGGTGCCGCGCAGGGGCGTTTTGATTTTTATCAAGGGCCGGGGCAACCTGAGACACCCCACTTCTCGCTTGGTGAGGAAAAGGGATCCTCTCCTGCAAATCTTAAACACCAATTGCTGCATTCTAGCATGGACATATCTACATTGATTAACTGTTATTAGCCACCGATACTAGGTTTTAGGATGAAAAAGTATGATTGTTATTTTCTCCATTATTTGTGACTTTCAAACGTTTTTTATCAAGAAAAAATAACAACAATAAGTTATGTTAAAAAATAACTTCCACTTGGTTTGAAATGCGGTAGAGTAAGATGGGGCATGACGTATTTTCTGATTTCTATGATTACGGGTTTGTCTAGTCAGTGTTGTGTTCGAAGTTACCAACTTAGTTTATATATTAAGATAAAAAAGCGACGAAATGAATGAATTTGTTTTTTGAATATTTTAAGCCCTTTTGCTCCCCCCACTCTGTTTAGGACAATACGGAATTGACAATTGACAATATGCCCATGATAGGCGTTTTGCATCTTTAGTATAAACAATATTTTATTCACACAAGTACATTATATTTAACATACATTTAACAATGAAGCAATAAAGTCATACATCTAACACATTATGTGGAAAAGATACAGAAAAAAGCTGTCGAAGCTTGTGTGGATCTGCTACCTTAACAGTTATTTTACTTTCCATTACAGACTTTTATCATATTGTTCCATACTAATTTCAGTTTGGCAAAATAGGCGTCTTTACATTCGTGAAGCATTATAAGGCAAAGTAAAGGGAAAGTATTTATGTTAAAGGGAGTATATCAGGGGAAAAAACGCTATTAAAGTGTTAAATTTTTAAAAAAAAAAAAAAAGATTTCAATTGATAAAAAAGTATTTCATTATCATTAATAACCCAAATCCGAATGGTTTTGTATGAATTTGAGTGGTAAACTTGAAACTTAATCCCCATCCTAAAAATAAACAACACTTAAATGCTGTTTGAATGAATGAATGAATGAATGAATGGTGTTTTACGGCACGTTGACACATAAATAGGTCATTTTGTGCGCAAAGGCTGTTTGACGACCCTGGCATCATCAGTCAGACTCTTTCTAAGATGAAACAATTTTTACTACATGTATATATCTGTATAACGGAAAACGGATAAAATTGAAATCAAAATGAAACTACATGACTCATTTGATATACATGTATGTAACAAATTTTAAGCAGGAAATCTATTTTAGTCTAACCTAGGTGCATAGCCAAAATTAGGAAATCTTTTTTTAATATTTTATTTTGGCATGTTTAAAAAGATATCCTTTTGGTAATATGGGTCAGTGAATATATATAGGAATGATATAATGTGACAAAATGTTCTCAGCTAATTTTAAAAGTTTGAAAAATCTTGATAAATTCCCTTTAATATATATATTGTAAACGAAGAAAACGTTTTAATAAGTCACCACTGTTTAGCAACTTAAAACAACTTTCAAATCTCAAATGAAAGCATATGATTGCCAATTAAGATGAGACCCTCCCAGGGGAGTCCATGTTTCCTTGATCTCTAAAAGTAATGATCATCATCCCCCAGATCCCTAAATGTATTTGCCCTAATTCCTCAAAAGTATTTTCCCCAGATTTTTAAAATTCTTATTTTTTTTAAAAAGATCCCTGGTGTCTGAAATAAATGGCCAATGTTCCCCAGATCTCTAAATATAATTGGCGATGTTTCCCCAGATCTCTAAAACCCCTGTGAGGGCCGCTAAGATTCGCACGTGTGTCAAATAAACTGAGGTAGCCCAGAAGCGTCATGCGCTGAGAGCCAGTACGAGAAATGAGAGTGTGGGAGGGACGTCCTCTACAGGGGAGGACTAAAACTATTCTACCTGTGGTTACAGAAATTAAACAGGAAATGGAAACAACTTTTTTTTCATTTGCACATTAATAACACAATCAACAACTTCCGTTTTTCATAAAATGTGATTAATTTTGATTTTATAACACATTTATCGAATTGGAATAGTTTTACATGAGAAAATATCATATTCTACAGTCATTTTTATGCAATACTGTTCTAACCAATAATTTTTTGATGCAAAAGTGTTCTAACTCGAGTTACAATACTTTTGAAATAAATCTTAAGATATATATAGTACATGATTGTTTGTTTAGTTTTTATATTAAAAAATATTGCCGAAACCCCGATTTTTTTATTATTTTTTATTATCCAAATTGACTCTTGTTGAAGATTTTGGTTTAAAATAGGTCCATAAAAGAGCAACGAAAACTTCTGGATATTATCATCCATTGTACTAGTTATGTTTGATTCTAAACAGGCATTTACATCAGGGCTGTTTTACTTTATCAAACCGAGGCCAACATTCAGCTATTTCTCAATTCAAACATTGTTTTCCAAATTGAGGATGAAAATCCTGAAAAAAAAAAAAAAATATGGAATATTTCTTACACCGGATGATAAAAAGCCCTCTGAATATGAAATGTTATTGTAATATCGGATAATAAATGATTAGAACAAGGTCATAACAGTGTTTCACTTAATTTTCCAGTTGCCTAGCCTTAAGGAAATTCAGAATTTCCACTCAATCGCTTCGTAATGTAGTGACTGGTGAAGTCTTGCCTAGAAAGTGGAGTCCAACCCGAGAGTTTCCCCGAAAAAAGCGTGGGCAAGGTGCGTGCAGTGACGTCACATGTAGACTGGACAGGAACTGCGCATTCCAGCCCGAAGTCTCGGCAGTAACAGGTCAGACAGAAAATAGTCAACGCAGCACGTCTTTGCGGCACCACAGAGAGAATATAGATACATACAAGGTAGGAAAATACTATAGTAATTTCCCTATCTCAATGGCTTCGACTTCTTCCCAATTTCCAGGAAAATTGCTCTCAGGATGAACAAACTGTTAATAATATCACAACCTTTCTGGTACCACCTGCCCGTCTCTACATGTGCCATGGTCATTAGGCATTTTCCATTGATTTCCGTGGAAATCCATGGAAACTTGGATGGAAATTGATGGAAATCCACGGAATATCAAAATCTTCCATGGAAATTTGTTGATAACATTATTTGCCGTCAAATTTTGCCATGGATTTCCGCGGACACAGTAAAACCATCAATAGATTTTCACGGAATCTTCAAATTATGCCACGGAAAGTTGGACTTAGTCAAATTTTGGGACGGAAAATAGCATGGAAAATAACTTAGAGAAATTTTGGGATGGAAAATAACTTAGATGTTTTTGATCAATGGAAAATTTGAACTTAGATTTTTTTTTTTTATATTTCTGGAATATAAAGAAAACAATATAATCATGAAATTAGAATTTAATTAATAAAAGATATTTTAAGGAAACTAAAAAGATCAAAGTAAAAACATTTACAAACAAGTTTTTAATGAACTCACGGCAATATTGAAGTTGATTTAACTCTCGTCAGCTACCAAATCAATCTTAACATATATACATAAACGTACCATATATGGAAATATTTCATATCTAAGAAATTACTGACCAAAGTTTTGATAAAATTGACTGAATTCAAACAGATTGCACTCTTTTTCATAGATCAGTAGTATGTGCAAAATCATAAAGGAGTCTATCATACATTTTTCGGAAAAAATATGTTAAGCCAACATTTTCCCTTCAAAGTAAAGTTAACAAAAGTTACAATTAATGCCTGCAAATAAAACAATAAACAATTTTGTCAAGTCAGATTTTTTTTCAACTTGAAAGTTACAATGTAGGAAATTGATAAAGTTTTTCATTGTGTATTATAAGCTGAACACAAAAATGTAAAGTAACTTATATTAAATGTAAACAAATATGACTGAATATTTTTTAAGAAGACTATTTCGACTCAACAACCTCAGCATCCAGTACTAGTCATACCAAGCATACCGACTCAAAAGAGATTCACAAAACTCAGAGTTTACTTTGCAATCAAGATGAAATAAATAAGCTATAAAACTAATCTCTATTTATAATACTATGGATAAGTTATGCCAAATATTAACATTTTTGCTGTTTGAGCCCCAAGAGATTATTTTTTAAAATGCATATAGATTGTCTCATAACAATAACACTGGTTTGATAAATATATAATAAATTTACACATTTGCTCTACTGATGAAGCATAATATAACTCAGAACAATTGTTTGCCTAAGAACCTAATCTCCTTCCACATTGTTTGGAAACTTCGACACATAGTATGTTCCGTTTACTTGAAAGCTGACAACCACATCCTGCAGTACTGGAACCCCACAACAGTCGTTATGTTACTGAAATAAAAATATACAATTGTTAGCATTTCAAATCTTTTCAATCAAGCTATCATTTGTATAAAAATGCAATACAATGAATATCAAACCATTTTTTGGGGGTAAATAATGCAGCATTAAAGATTACAGAGTAAACAAAGGTTTCTGCTAATATATCAATTATAATTTAATCAACATAGTCATAAAAATATTCATATTAATTTATATTCATACTCTTTACTAATTTTAAAAATAAAGAAATTATTCAATAATCCCAGTGTTCAATCTATGACTGCAGTTCAGGGTGACGTCTGGGTCATCATATAAACATTATTCATAAATGATGAGATTTTTGGTGCCTGCAATAAGCAGAGATGGTCTATAATTAATAAGGTACAAACAGCAGTAAAGGGATCTTATTTGGTTGTTTACACATCATTTGACAAGTAATTTGTCAATGTACTAGAAAACATTCCTTAAAATTATCGTTTGTCAGCAAATTAGTAAAGATTATAATTTTGTTGTTTAAATGATTTGGAAAGTCTGGCTCGTCCCCATGAGGTATCTGTGCAAATTCAGAGTTTGTCAGTTGTTGTTTAGCTGGATTAGCCTGATCAATTATAGAAATAACTAGAACATTTGTCGCTCGATTTATTGGGTCAATTCTGACTTGGGAGTCATAGAAGTGCACCATTTGTGTTTCAAATGGGCCAATGGTGCAGTCTAAATTAAACACTGTGATCATGAGTAAACAAAACTATGCATTGATCTGTGTACCTTGTATATTGCACTCGCTGAATGTGGAGGGCATTTGCAGGTAAAGCTCCACCAATTGTTTTCAATTTTTTGCCAACTGCAAACACATGCAGGCTAGGTTTATGTACCAGGAAATGCTGCACTTCAAAAAGGTTCCCTCCCTCTAAATTTCCTGTCATGGTAACTGTATATGAGTTCCTCTTCTTCACTTTAGTGCACATTTTGCTATAGATAATGTAACCGTTGCGAACAATCTTTTTTGCTTTTAGAAACAATGCAGGTTGATCACACTGAATCAAGTTAACTAGTTCTGTTTTTATTTCATCAGCAAATTCATAGTTTTCTGGAATCATCATGGGTTTTTTCACCAAACACTGATGGGCTGATAATGTATTATTGCTATCAGATTTGCCTTCATGTATTGAGGAAACAAATGCTTTTATATGGTCTCCAACTGGCATTGTCGCTATATTTTCCACTCTCTTTTGCGCTTGGAGTGACCAAAATATCTGCCTACAAACATTTCCAGTGCCATGAACACTTTTTTTAATTTCACCGTTAAACGATTCAAAACTGAAGCAAGACCAAGCCCATATAGGTCCCCATTTTCTAACACAATCACACAAGTGAAGTAAGTTATGTACATTAAGTCCAACTACACTAGCACCATAAAGCTTGTCAGTAGTTTTTACAAAACTTCCCAGTAAAAGATCTGATCTACGTAAATCAATTTCTGTGATGCCTTCACCAAGAAGAATATATGTAGCTTCAACAATTGTGCTAAAGTGTTTCAAGTACAAATTTGGCAATTTTCCAGACAAACATGGAAGAGAGTAAAATAATAGCCAAGCTCGAAGTTCAGAAGCCTTCCAGTGATGCATTGTATTTGACAGCTTACGTGGCAATCTCTTGATGAGATATGGAGGAGTTATTGACTTCATAATCTTGTCAACTTCTTTAATTTGGTTACCAATAAAATATGGCTGATTGGCTGATTTTGCATCAAACCACAGTGACAAGAACTTTTTTGTGATACCCAATAGCATTCCATGCATGTAATCTACTACAATGTTGTTATTTAACGTAAAATAGGGAAGGTAATTTAAAACGCTTTCTCCTGTGAATCCATTGACTTTTTTCTTTTCTCTCTGTGCTTCTTTACCATCTCTATATATTTCCTCAGCAGTCCTTAAGACGAACGGTTCATCTGTATAGAGGAAACAGCGGCAATGTCCTTTTCCAGATTTAACGACTTTTCCTGGGTGCATGCAGTAGACACAAGAGTATTCTCCATTATGTTGTGTCATGTGGAGAACTGCTGATCTAGCTTGCAGGTCCATGGTTGCCACAAGTAGAATAGCCTTGCATACAATTTCTTCTGATTTCCAATTTAACTGTATTCCATCCGAATACATTACATGAAGGTCTTGCACAAGTGGCTTTAAGAAGAGAGTCATATTTGGTTTCCCAATTCCCTGCCACATTCCCCAAAGCTCCATGTTTTTTTTACGAAACCTATCATTTCTAGGTATTTCATTTATGAGGAGGTAGACAGGCCACAAGGATACTCCTGAACTTTTGAAAAGAGGAATACCATCTGTAAACATTGTCAGGCTGATGTTGTTCTTTCCACTTAAGAACTCTCCATCTTCTCTTAACTTGTTGTATTCTGCTCCATTTGTAATGTCTGTTATTGTGGTAGGCTGTTCAATTTCAAAACTTTCTTGGATAGATTCGAATACACCTTCTCTCATAAGTATTTCCTTTAATTGAAGTTCTAGGTTTCCGGTTGTAAAATAACTTTGTGCTTTTTTTGAGAGTCTTCGACCAGTACAGTTTGGTGTTGAGCACCTATCAGTTTTATCTTCAAATACACTTTTACATACGGAACATAAAGTGAAATATTTCATGAAGTTAGTATCAAAGCCACATTTTTCTTTTACTTTATCAACATTTCTATATAGTAGATTACTTTTTGGTATATGTAGACCTACTAGTTCAACTAGATGTTCAATTGCTGTATCAGACAAATTGTGCCGCGATGCATATCCAGCAACAGCCAGTGCATGTTCATCTTGAGATATATCAGCTGTATAAATGTCACCACTGGATGACTGTATGACATATAAGGGGGCCTTACTAATCGCATGCTCAGAGGAAATTGCAGCAGTGCTATTATTACAATCTGTATCAGAATTGTCAGAACTATCAGAAGAGGATAACTCAGAGTGATCACTGGAATCACTTGAAATGTCCATTTCACTACAAAATGCATCTGATTCGTTTAAATGGCCAAGAGTTGTATGATCCTGATGTTCAAAACATGGTTCTTGATATCCATGTCTATTATCATGTTCATGCCCGCTTACTCCTGGAGTTTCTTCGCTTTTTTTGTTTTTCCTGTAAACATATTAAAACATGTTTAATCTTTTAAATGAACATTCCACTCGTATATAGGTTAAAATATCAGACATTTAAGTATATATCAACTTTCCTATACTACATTAGTACTATTGAGAAAACATCCCATGAAGAAGATGGTTTTGATCCATCATTTCATGTTCAATATAATTTAATATATAATATGTAATGACCATTTTATAATTTTTTTTCAAAACAAGAAAATTCACCATCCCATGTCCATCTGCCAGGCCATTGTCCAGGAAGTGATCGTTTAATGATCTTGCATTTAGTAAGATTTGTACAGACATCCCAACTGGGGTTTGCCATTAAGAAGGTAGCCATTCCATTAAAAAAAATTGTAAAATTGTTACATAACAATAACTTGCGAGTTGCAAACCGAGAATCTTCATCATGATTTTCCACTTGATTTAAAATGATGGCTGTCTGTCCGTGTTGTTTCAAAGGGTTTGACATCCAATCAGTCATAGATTTTTTGCATAGGGGATTTTGCCTTTTTTTTCAACATTATTTTGATTACATATAATGGAAGTCAGTGTTCCTCATCTTCATTGCTAAGCAGTTAACAAGTATTTGAAGCACCTTATCTCTTCAAGTACATAAGTATTTTTCCACATATTCAGAAGTGGGAGACTAATGACATAGAACAAAGTCCATGACCAGTCACAATGACTATGGCCTTGTGGAGATTTGACCCCTTGATTAACAATCAGTTGTATTATCGACTGAGCTGACCAGACCCAGCACGAAGCACTCAATCCATTAAGAATCTGACAATGCAATTTAGACATAAAAAAAGTTCTAAATATCATTTACCTTCTATGGAAGAAAGTACTTCGAGGAACGGCAGAAGATGGATCAGAGTCATACAATTTGTATCGTTTCCGTGGAACTTCATCTAGAAATAAGGCATCAAAATTGTAAGGTATTATCGATCTGTAAAATTTACATATTCATCAGATTTGAGTTTGAACTTTGTATCAGCTTATCGATATCAGTAAACACTAACATTATGTTTGAGCTCTTTTTTGACAAAAATGAGAAGTTATAATACAACATTTCAAAATGGTTATTTTCAAACGTTTCACATCTAAATCAAACTACCCTTTTACTTGCTTTCATTATGTAAACAAAGGGACAATTATTAAAAAACCAAAATAGCACTTGTCTAGAGAACAGTTAATTTAATAACGCTCTAAGCTATCTTTGCAATGGTATTGATACTAAATTAAATATAAAACATACAAGTGCTTTTGAAATGAAATTTATATATCATTCTGGCTTTACTGCATTGCATTAATAATACTTTAAAAACCAGATAGTTAACAGCACAATTTGTAAGTTCTGTTATTTTTTCAAATCAATGACAATTAGAGAGGAATTCGTTCATAGTTTATAATGTTTTTACAGTGAAAGAGATACTTACGAGTAACATTACGTACAGTAGATATGTGTGTCTTTAATGTCTGTTTTCTGCTCAGAACACATCTGCATTCTGCTACAGGGCACACCCACTCTTTTTCCGACTTCTTACAATCAATAAGTGCTCTTTCATCTAAACTATATAAGAAACAAAA
This sequence comes from Panopea generosa, assembly GCA_029582155.1. NCBI lineage: Eukaryota > Metazoa > Mollusca > Bivalvia > Adapedonta > Hiatellidae > Panopea > Panopea generosa. The sequence continues at coordinate 18,895,649 of CM055911.1, read as the reverse complement.
CCCATTATCAAAGCTCAATTATTCAAATTATGACATATGATATATTCAATCTTCCATGACATAATTTAAAAGCATGTTCTATGCTATAAAGTTGCGTTAGTCTGGTCGTTAGCACGTTTGTGCCAAAGCTTAAACCACCATGTGGATGAAATTTGATTATCATTGCAGTCAGGTACAGGGATAGTTTTTGTTTTTTTCAATCTCATCTCACAATGTAACACTATCAAACACCACCTTTTGTAGTAAACACAAAGTTTTTTTACACGTAAATATGATATCCGTCTGATTTTTAAAAGGTAACCAAAAATGAATGATTTTTCTGACGAGATATTTTATAAATAAATCTACTGTAGTACCGCTTAAATGATTTTTATAAAGAAAATCCGAGTCTGTTGCGAATTTTCTGTTATTGGTTTTTACATGGAATTGTATGCCTATCGTAAAACTTACCATGTCTCATTAAGGCCATCCATATTTCTCGTATGCTGCCTTCAGATTTTACACTAAGTGCATCGTGTTCAGAAATGTCCTTGAGAAATATAAAGAATTTCTACGTTGTTTACATTTTGTCAGCTTCCTTCTTTGTTAAAAATGGCGTCACGTGACCTGGCGATCCGCACTCAATAATCTTATGTTGAGAATATTAAAATCATCATTTTATAGATTTGGCCCGAATCCATGAATATATGATTTTATGGTGTTTTTATTCGACATACATATTTTTTCTAATGCTGAAGTTAAATATTACAATAAAACCAAAAATAACAAAATATCATAACAGGTGCACGATGTGGAATTTTTAGAACTAGGAGGGCTCCGAAAGGGAATTCCTGCAAATGAACTCATAGCAATTCCAGTTCAGTTAGATTATATATCGTTATTGAAAATGTCACATACTACCAAAATCATATTTTATAAATTAAGTTTAACTTAAACCCTTCTGTTTACGCCAGCAATCGTTTTTTATTAAAAAAAGTTTTGTTTTTTATAAACTGAAAAGCCCTCCGGAGCCTGGACGGACCTGACATATTTTATCACGTGACAGTAATTCGATATCAACATCCGTTGGCGCGTCTTTCAAGATTGAAAAAATTACAGTTGAAACATTTTTATTGACTTAAAATGTCGTCAAAGATGTATGCTCTCTTCATCTGGTACAACGATGTGCCGATAACGGGTAGCATAATCAACTTATCGTCAGTAATCGAGCCAAGAAAAGACTTCAAGGATTATAGAATCGGTGATGTGAAAGCGAAATGTGGATCATTTGGTGTTTTTCAGGCTGTTATCGGCATGATTGCTGGTAAGATTTTTAATCCTATGTTTATATTTTGATCACGTGTTATATACATTGTATATACATTATTATGTTTTCTTCTTAATGTGTTGTTTCATAGCAAGCACGTCTATTGGGGCGCATCTGTTGCGATAATTTTCGGATTACCCCACCCACGTTTTATCAATGCAAGTTGAAATTGCGTAATTCAATTTTAAAACGTATTTAGAAATATAAAAAATAATATTATAGGCATTTGTTGTTAAATCCTAAAAGGGCATTGTTTTGAGCATCACTTTTGAAGTATTGTTTGATATGTTCAGATAAACATTTGAATATATTTTGTAAATTGCAGATGAAAATGGAAAGAAAGACATGGATAGAGTGTTGAAGGGGCCCGTCAGCTTCAAAGATCTTGTAGATAGTCGTCCTGAAGTACTTGAAATGATAAAAGTAAGTGAATATAAATCTTTTTGATACTGTAGTCATTGTCTGGGTATTGAAAGCACATATATGTGATTGGGCTAGAGTTTAAAGGCAAAAATGAACTGGAACAAGGGAGATTTAGTATCAAATCATTGCCTGTCTATATTTCATATTATCACCATTTGATCAAAATTAATAAGGGATTCTTACTTTTATGTAAGGCGTCTAACTGCATTTTGAATTATTTTGAACATGGTATGAATGACACATGCAGATTGTTTCATATTTTATAGGTTACTGAATCTTCAATTGATAACTGAGTCTTGTTGGATTGAAATTTGAAGTCATTAATAATGACAGAGTTTTAGAATGTAACGAAACTCATTTGAACAAATCTTCCATAAGAGTATATAGAAATTCTATTCATGTGCCAGTCATTTGTTCGAGAGCAGTTAAACTCGGACATAAATTATATGATCTGGTCAGGCTAGTTCAAGAAAGGAAACGTAGCATTTTACTTTAACTCCACTATCCTCTGTTATGTCCCAGGGGAGCCTGGGTAACAAATGATTGGTGCATTATTCACATGAACATAACATTATTTAAAAATTTTTTTATTAACTAATGTTTTTGAAAGTGTGTTTTTGAATGTGTGTTTTTTTCTTTCTAATATTACAGAAGCATGAAGAACAAGAAGACATGTCTGCCAACAAGAGTGTTGAAAACAAAAATGACAAGGTATTGATAATAAACATAGGCTATTTACACTAACTTTTAACAATACGAGAACAATATGTACCAATCCAGGACTTTAACCTAGGACTCCTCACTGAAAGACTGATAGTCTAATGGCTGAGCTAGCTGTACTGTTGTAATATGTTTCTTTAATAACAAGTAACATATATTATAATTATGCAGACATAATTCATATATACTGACATCGAAAGAAATGCTCCACTGTAAGTGGCATTATTTTATTATAAAAAACTTAACAGTTTCAAGAAAAGAGTATATTATTTGTAGATCTGTATTGCATAGAAAAATTAAAACATTCATAATCACATGGATGTTTAAAATAATGGCGAGAAGCCGAGCACCCTACAGAAAATGTCAGTATCATGCATATTCATGATTTTTTTTGCTTGATTCCAACATCACAAAGTGGTGATGCAGATGACGTTGACGTTTGCTGTTATTATGCCTTTATACTGACGTCACACAAGCCTCATTTTATATTCAATGAATTTTCATCAATTTTAAGTTTGAATAATATTTTCAGTATATTTTACCACAGTTACCATGCTGTAAATTAATGCTAAAAAAGATGAAAAGTTAATTCATGACAAACTTTTATTCACCACAGACACTGTGCAATCAGAAAAACTCTGTCTGAAGAGACGTTTTAATGGGATAGATACAGTTATTATTGTCAATTTTTAGATACTAAAGTTTGGGGTATAACTTTCCGCTTTAAAGCTCTTCGAAAATAGACATTTGTATTTTATTTCAGAATTGTGGCTTAGTGAAACCAAAGGCAGTGAAAAGGAAGCTTTCGGTAGTATCTGATGTTAAACAGAGCGAGGTAAAATAGTTTTCAAGTCTTGGTTTTAAACAACTACTTTAATGGCATTGACATAAATCTCACAACAATATTAAATACATGAAATTAGATATTTTCAAGTGAAAAAAAGGAACTCTGATTTACTCCTAAAAATCAAGATAGTTTCTTCTTATTTGTTTATGATCTAATGGTGTAGCACCTGCCATACATGCAGTAGGTTTTAGGTTTGATCAACAGATGGGTTAACCTATCATAACAGAGAGCGACTCCCTGGGAAGAGGCTAGTACTAGAATTGATTGATCTAGTGTCTGTATGTTAAATGTAATTTGATTAAGTACTTGCGGTCATGAACCTTTTATAACTGCAGCTCGATAAGTAGTTAGTTACGTTTCAGAAAACATGGTATTCCAGATAAAACCACCCCAACAGCATAATGAATTTGTAACATTAATGAGTGTTGATAATAAACCTACTGTATAAAATATTTAACCCAACTTATTGAATGAATTTGCAGGACTGCTCTTAAAATAAGTTGTATTGATACAATTTTTGTTTTTGTTTATAAAACAAAGAAATTGCAGTCTGCTGCAGAAGATGTTGCACTGGCAGATCTGAAGTTTGTTGAAGATGAACTTCAAAGGACTGATGTCGAGGATGAAAGGTAGTCAAATTAAAGTATTACAATGAACATGATTTTCAATATTATGACTAATTTTTTAAATGCTCTTAACTTAATTAAAGTATTAAACTTCCAAAGGACAGGTTAGAACTACTTCTAATTAAAATTTTATATACCAATAAGTTTAAGTAATTGATTAATTTTCTATATTGCATCTAAAATGTTTTTTAAGGATGGATTCTTCACATATTCTGGGAGAGAGTCTGGCGATAATTGCGACAACAGGATTAACACCACAAAAATCTCCACGAAGGCTGCCACCAACCAAACAAAATTTGCCAGAGGTAGAGCAACTAAGAACTGAAAATGCTGAGCTCTTTAACCGGGTTGGCCACTTGGAGTACACTGTCGGTTCAATGTGGCATGAAATGGAGGTAAACATTATTTTCTTTGATAATTTTTTTTTAATGAACTTTAATGTCATTTCAACAAATCCGATATATATACATGCAACCAGATTATTGGCAGAGAAAGATTGATGAATAAAAACAAATAAGAATCATCCTTCAGCAAGTAACTGAAAATCTTTCTCAGTATTCAGACGCTGGCTTGAGTCTACTACCTCAGTGTTCAAATGAATCCCCAAACAGTGCCATGGACCTTTCTGACACAAGTCCATTTTTTAAACCTTACATCTATATCAAACTCTTTTTGAGAAATTCAGTACTATTATAAATATTAAGGTCAAATATACATTCTATTAAGGTCAAATATACATTCTTTGTTTATACTGATAAGGAAGTTTTTGGCTAAATCACATAAACATTAAAAATAGGGGAACATGTGCTTTGTAACCACCTTTATTTCAAACAGCTTGTAAATATTAGGTAATTATAGTTATAATTATATCTTTGATTTTGTGTTCATAAAAAACGTTTTTCTTGCAGAAATTGAAATCTCAGCTGATGGAATTCAAAAGGCCTCAGACCCAACAATTTACACCACTGACCCCATCATTTCATTCTCAGCTGCAAACTCATCCACAATCGGCATTTACCTCACCAGAACAACACACATCTACATTCATGTCTTCGCGGCACCAAACACCAACAGCTACTACAACCTCACCTGCTCAACTGGACGAGATAGAAAGTTTGGTCAGCCCACAAAGTTCTCATCATCAGGTAAGAGTATGTCATCATCCTGTTCATGTGTTGATGCTTAATAATCTTATCAAATTCAAATCATTTTTTTATACTTTTCTAGGTCAGAAAAATTATAATGATTAGGAGTTGTGGATAAGGTGATCTTTTGCCCTAAGGCAATTTCTTTTTCTCACATCTGTTACCATAATTAAAAAAATGAGCCTAAATAACCAATGACTTATCAACAGATTATACAATCTTGGATCAATCAGCCAGGAGGACCCTTGTTTTTAAAAAATACTTTCTGATTATGAATCAAAAGGTCCCTGCTGTTTTGATTTGATAATTAATTCTAATTTTCCTCCGATTCAAAACACTATATATAGTTCATGTACGCACTTGCAAGTTTTACGCTTTTTACTCAATAAAATTGTTTTCTTCTACTCAGTTGGGATTTTATTGTATGCACATATAAGTTTCAGCTATCACTATTTTCCAATTGTGAATCGATTCATCTGTCCGATTCGATTCCATAATTGATTATGAAAAGAGTCTGATTTCACATTCCTATAAAATATTATAAATACATAGTCTTAAACTGTAAATATTGCTCACAATAGTTTACATGTTGCTCTGAAATTCACCGAGCGTTTCTTTGTCCTTTCAGTATATACTTTTCATAGGCAAGAAAATGTATATGATTAAAGTTGTGGATCAGTAAACCCATTTACCCATTGTGGTTTCACTCTAGTGTCAAGATCAAATTATTTGTAAAAAATACCATGATGAAAAAAATTTAGTTTTGTACCCGTTCATAACTTAGTAACCACTTCTCTTAACCATGCAAGAATTTCGGAACTTTCGAGACAATCATTCAAAGTGGTGCGATGCAAGGTTCAATAACTTTACCTCCAATATTGACACTATTGTTACCCTTGACATACTTAAGATTAGCCCTCTGAGTAATTTTTTCAATTTTCTTTTGACCTGTATTTTTCTATTTTAGATGACTGAATCTGAAAAAACCTACAACGGATATGTCAAGGTATGCTTCTATTTATTTGTCTAACATTTACTAATATAGTTGATCTTTGTCCCTCATCTAACAGATAACTTTTATTTGTATGCATTCACCACCTTTACCTAAGAAAAAGAATAGATCAGTATGACCACCAAGAATTAGGATAAGAAATGGACACAGCAATTTTGATAAAAAATTTTACTTAAAACTCGGTGGTAAATAGTTGAAAGACCAAAGTAATAACTTATATTTGCATCAGTTTTAATTGGTCTAGTTTATACTTATTTATTTTTAGTTTATGCTTATTATTTTAGCTTAATTCCAAAGAAAGCTTTTACAAACCGCTCTTGAGTCAGCCGTCTGGATAGAACTTGATCCGAGTGTGTTTGTTTTTTAGATATTGAGTCCAGTTTGGGCCCAACCCATAACCTCTCGCATGAGCGTCCAACACACTATCCACTACACTGCCACCCTTCTTTCTTTCTTTTAATCATTCTGATGGACTTCAAGGAAATTGTTTGATTTATTTTTAAGAATTTATACTGATTTCAAAACTAGAGTGGTTGTATTTAAATCTTGAGCAGGAGTAAAGTCTCATTTTGTATGAGACAAGAAAGCTTTTTGTTGCATGATAAAAGCTTTGATGACATGGACTTTAAATATGAAATTTACTTTTTATTCTTTTTGCACAATTTATTTTCAGAGCCAGGTCAAGTCTGAGTTGAATATGCATCCTAATTTCAAGAAAGCCACAGCCAAATTATTTAGGATGCTGTTCAACGAAGACGAGACAAGAGGGAGAAGCCTGTATGGCAAAAGTTCAAATTCTGGAAATAAGAGACCAGCACTTGACGATAAAGACAAGCTAAAATTTCTGGAAGGTTGGTTTATTGTTTTTTTATTGCTTAATGACTAATTAAAGTAGCCAAAGGACAAATAACACGAAGAATTATATGAGAATTTCAATTTAGTGCATTTCTCAAAAATTTATTTGACTCGTTAAAAAATGACAAACTTAAGAAAGTTATAAAAAAAAATACCTGCACATCTGATACTTTAAAACAAAACAGGTGATTGCTTAGCTTGTTTTTAGGGTAATGTTTGCTATATACATGTTTTTCTAACTTAAACATTTTGCAATTCAATTTTCATGATGAATGCAAAGACTGGTATAAAATTATTTTCCTTACAGATGTTATCATTGAAAAGTGGCAGCACACACCAGTTGAATCAATACGAATGGTGATGCGTGACATGCTGAAGCCATCACGGGTCCAATCTGCCAAGAAGAAATGATGACTTCATCTTGAAATTCATAATTAGAAGACAATATTTACATTTTACTGCATTCGGCTTAAATGAACTATAAAGGCTAACTGCATTTCATTTCCCAATAATTCCAATCTCATTATCATATAATTATGTATCTAAAACATTTTCATTGGACAACGTCAATTTTTTTAAGACTTTTATTTTTCGATAAAACCCTGGAGCCGGACTACTTTTATGTTTCTCGGGTAAACAAAGAAGCATCAACATTTTGATGGTCGGTTTAACAAACTGCGAACTTGAATGACATTCACAACGGTTCCAGGCTTATTTGACTTTGTCAGATTTGTGCACGATTTGACATTCTTTACACATGCATAAAGACCAGAAAAAATGAATTTAATCGTATAATAAAAACATAAGCAGCTTGGCAGAGCTAAAAAGGACAGTTTGCATTTCATTGGTTGCATGATTTTGTTTCGCTAATGAGACATTGCATTGTCATTAGGTTCATGTGACGTTTGCAGTAAGTTACTATACAAATGCGTGCACTTATTCAGTATGTTGACAACGTTGCTGTTACCTTCATGACATTGGATTTGTGGATTAATGCATGTAGTTTACTTTTTAAATATCAAAATGGAAAATATGCTGTAATAATTTTATCTAAAATAGATGGAAAATATAATGTCAATTTAAGGATTAAAAGCAGAATTTGGAGTTTTCATCAAGTGATGAAAAACAAAACTAATGCTAATGTTGCCGAGAAGCCCTTTATGCAAAAAAGAAGACCTATTCTGTGGTATGCAATGATTATGTATATATTTTTTGTATTGATATTCAAATTACTGTTTAATATGATGTATAGACAAACTTGTTATAGAAGTTGCCATTTATTACATAATCTTTTGATTTTTCAAGTCAGATTTTTGTGTTTTATTTTTCAGCCCTTTTTTTTCCACGGAAATCTAAATTTTGCCGTGGATTTCCATGGACATTGGTTTCCTTGGAAACTTAAATTTTGCCGTGGAATTCCATAGACATTGTCGAGGAAATCCGTCCCAATACTCCATGGCATTTCACGGAAAGCCATGGAATTCCACGGCAAAATTGAAATTTCCATGGAATGCCGTGGCTTTCCACGGAAAACTGCAAATTTCCGCGGCAAACTTAAGTTCTCCATGGTATTCCTTTTTTTCTTCAAATATTTTTTAATTGTAATTGGAAAAGTTGATAGTCCCAATACTCCGTGGCATACCGTGGAATTCCATGGAATATCTATAGACGGGTAATCTACCAAGACCACGTACCATACCACTATAATTATCGTCAACAATATATGGTCACAACTTATTATACTGCAACCATCTACCCTACAATCCCCGCCTACAGTTTCATCATTCTTCACAAGAGCATCGCCAACTATCATATAACCACCACCTACCCTACCATTACCACTTACTATACCATCGCAAAGGCCTATGTAATTTGGTTTAGAAATACTTTCGAAATGGTTCATAGTAGCTGTGATTCATGTTGCAGATGAGTAGAGCAAAAGTTGTTATAGCATTTATAGCATATACTGCAATAAGACAACACTGGTGTTAAAAAAGTGACTTTTATAGGTTTTCAACATATGCATGTATTTATGAGCATTTAAGGACTTCTTTTTTTAAAAAATCTCAGGGTGTCACTGCACCCTCTTTTAAAAAAAAACAACCTGGTCAACCTACCACTTATTTTGCATTTTTATGTGGGTTTACATTCCTGCTATGAAATTAAAAAAAAATACAAAAAAATTCTATGAGGAATTCTTTTTTTACAAGGGAAATTCTAGACATTATTTTACAAAGAACAAAGAACAAAATTCAACTGTGTAGTGAGATCTAAACCATTGCCAACTATCATAGAACCACCACCTACACTACCATTACCACTTACTATACAATCGCCAACTATCATATAATCACCACCTACCCTACCATAGTACCACTTACTATACCATCGCCAACTATCATAGAACCATTACCTACCCTACCATTACCACTTACTAACTTAATATACCATCGCCAACTATCATAGAACCACCACCTACCATTACCACTTACTATACAATCGCCAACTATCATAGAACCACCACCTACCCTACCATTACCACTTACTCACTTACTTTACCATTGCCAACTATCATTTAACCACCACCTACCCTACCATTACCACTTACTCACTTACTTTACCATGGCCAACTATCATAGAACCACCACCTACCTTACCATTACCACTTACTATACCATTGCCAACTACTATCATAGAACCACCACCTACCCTACCATTACCACTTACTATACCATCGCCAACTATCATATAACCACCACCTACCCTACCATTACCACTTACTATACCATCGCCAACTATCATATAACCACCACCTACCCTACCATTACCACTTACTATACCATCGCCAACTATCATAGAACCAACAGCTACCCTACCATTACCACTTACTATACCATCGCCAACTATCATAAAACCACTAGCTACCCTACCATTACCACTTACTATACCATCGCCAACTATCACGGAATCACCACTTTCCTGACCATTACCACTTACTATACCATCGCCAACTATAACATAACCACCACCTACCCTACCATTACCACTTACTCACTTATTATACCATTGCCAACTATCATATAACCACCACCTACCCTACCATTACCACTTACTCACATACTATACCATCGCCAACTATCACAGAACCACCACCTACCCTACCATTACCACTTACTTTACCATCTCCAACTATCATAGAACCACCACCTACCCTTCCAATACCACTGACTATACCATCGCCAACTATCATATAACCACCACCTACCCTACCATTACCACTTACTATACCATCGCCAACTATCATAGAACCATCACCTACCCTACCATTACCATTTACTTACTTACTATACCATCCCCAACTATCATAGAACCACCACCTACCCTACCATTACCACTTACTATACCATAGACAACTATCATATAACCACCACTTACCGTACCATTACCACTTTCTCACTTACTATACCATCACCACCTATCATCTAACCACCACCTACCCTACCATTACCACTTACTATACCATCGTCAACTATTGCCAACAAGCATAGAACCACCACCTACCATTACCACTTACTATACCATCGCCAACTATCATATAACCACCACCTACCTTACCATTACCACTTAATATACCATCGCCAACTATCATATAACCACCACCTACCCTACCATCGCCAATTATCATATAACCACCACGTACCCTACCATTACCACTTACTATACCATCGCCAACTATCATATAACCACCAACTACCCTACCATTACCACTTACTATACCATCGCCAACTATCATATAACCACCACCTACCATACCATTACCACTTAATATACCATAGCCAACTATCATATAACCACCACCTACCATACCATTAACACTTACTATACCATCGCCAACTATCATATAACCACCACCTACCATATCATTACCACTTAATATACCATAGCCAACTATCATATAACCACCACCTACCATACCATTACCACTTAATATACCATCGCCAACTATCATATAACCACCACCTACCCTACCATTACCACTTACAATACCATCGCCAACTATCATATAACCACCACCTACCATATAATTACCACTTAATATACCATAGCCAACTATCATATAACCACCAACTACCCTACCATTACCACTTACTATACCATCGCGTACTATCATATAACCACCACCTACCATATCATTACCACTTAATATACCATAGCCAACTATCATATAACCACCATCTACCATACCATTACCACTTAATATACCATCGCCAATTATCATATAACCACCACGTACCCTACCATTACCACTTACTATACCATCGCCAACTATCATATAACCACCAACTACCCTACCATTACCACTTACTATACCATCGCCAACTATCATATAACCACCACCTACCATACCATTAACACTTACTATACCATCGCCAACTATCATATAACCACCACCTACCATATCATTACCACTTAATATACCATAGCCAACTATCATATAACCACCACCTACCATATCATTACCACTTAATATACCATCACCAACTATCATATAACCACCACCTACCATACCATTACCACTTAATATACCATCGCCAACTATCATATAACCACCACCTACCCTACCATAACCACTCATATAACCATCACGTACCCTACCATTACCACTCACTATACCATCGCCAACTATCATATAACCACCACGTACCCTACCATTACCACTTACTATACCATCGCCAACTATCATATAACCACCACCTACCATATCATTACCACTTAATATACCATCGCCAACTATCATATAACCACCACCTACCCTACCATTTCCACTTACTATACCATAGCCAACTATCATATAACCACCACCTACCATACCATTACCACTTAATATACCATCGCCAACTATCATATAACCACCACCTACCTACCATAACCACTCATATAACCACCACGTACCCTACCACTTACTCACTTACTATACCATCGCCAACTATCATATAACCACCAACTACCCTACCATAACCACTTACTCATTTACTATACCATCGCCAACTATCATATAACCACCAGCTACCCTACCATTACCACTTAATATACCATCATCAACTATCACAGAACCACCACCTACCCTACCATTACCACTTACTATATCATCGCCAACTATCACAGAACCACCACCTACCCTACCATTACTACTTACTATACCATCGCCAACTATCATATAACTACCACCTACCCTACCATTACCACTTACTATACCATCGGCAACTATCATATAACCACCACCTACCCTACCATAACCACTTACTATACCATCGCCAACTATAATAGAACCACCACCTACCCTACCATTACCACTTACTATACCATAGCCAACTATCATATAACCGCAACCTACCCTACCATTATCACTTACTTACTTACTATACCATCCCCAACTATCATAGAACCACCAGCTACCCTACCATTACCACTTACTATACCATAGCCAACTATCATATAATCACCACCTACCCTACCATTACCACTTACTATACCATCGTCAACTATCATAGAACCACCACCTACCCTACCATTACCACTTACTATACCATCGCCAACTTTCATATAACCACCACCTACCCTACCATTACCACCTACTATACCATAGACAACTACCATATAACCACCACTTACCCTACCTTTACCACTTACTCACTTACTATACCATCACCACCTATCATATAACCACCACCTACCCTACCATTACCACTTACTATACCATTGCCAACTATTGCCAACTAGCATAGAGCCACCACCTTCCATTACTACTTACTTTACCATCGCCAACTATCATAGAACCACCACCTACCCTGCAATTACCACTTACTATACCATAGCCAACTATCATATAACAGCCACCTACCCTACCATTATCACTTACTCACTATACCATAGCCAACTATCATATAATCACCACCTACCCTACCATTACCACCTACTATACCATAGACAACTACCATATAACCACCACTTACCCTACCTTTACCACTTACTCACTTACTATACCATCACCACCTATCATATAACCACCACCTACCCTACCATTACCACTTACTATACCATTGCCAACTATTGCCAACTAGCATAGAACCACCACCTACCATTACCACTTACTTTACCATCGCCAACTATCATAGAACCACCACCTACCCTACCAATACCACTAACTATACCATCGCCAACTATCATAGAACCACCACCTACCCTACCATTATCACTTACTCACTATACCATAGCCAACTATCATATAATCACCACCTACCCTACCATTACCACCTACTATACCATAGACAACTACCATATAACCACCACTTACCCTACCTTTACCACTTACTCACTTACTATACCATCACCACCTATCATATAACCACCACCTACCCTACCATTACCACTTACTATACCATTGCCAACTATTGCCAACTAGCATAGAACCACCACCTACCATTACCACTTACTTTACCATCGCCATCTATCATAGAACCACCACCTACCCTACCATTACCACTTACTATACCATAAACAACTATCATATAACCACCACTTACCCTACCATTACCACTTTCTCACTTACTATACCATCACCACCTATCATATAACCACCACCTACCCTACCATTACCACTTACTATACCATTGCCAACTATCGCCAACTAGCATAGAACCACCACTTACCATTACCACTTACTATACCATCGCCAACTAACATAGAACCATCACCTACCCTACCATTACCACTTACTTACTATACCATCGCCAACTATCATAGAACCACCACCTACCCTACCATTACCACCTACTATACCATAGACAACTATCATATAACAACCACTTACCCTACCTTTACCACTTACTCACTTACTATACCATCACCACCTATCATATAACCACCACCTACCCTACCCTACCATTACCACTTACTATACCATCGCCAACTATCGCCAACTAGCATAGATCCACCACCTACCATTACCACTTACTATACTATCGCCAACTAGCATAGAACCACCACCTACCCTACCACTTACTATACCATCACCAACTATCATAGAACCACCACCTACCATAGCATTACCACTTACTATACCATCGCCAACTGTCACAAAATGCCACAATATACTCTGCCATCATTACTATTGTACAGTCATCCCCATAATCACATACAATGTAACAAACTGCCACCAACAAATTACCTTCTACAGTTCCATCATCACTGACAATAACATCATCACTTACTGTACTGTCATCATCAACTAATGCCAACACCTTACAGTAGGTAGTGTACAATCGCCACCCGCAGTACCATCACCACCTACCCTGCTATCAAAACCTACCATGATATCATTACATGTACACCGGTCTTACCATCAAGTCATAACCTACCATTATTGCAAACTTATCCTTCTCTACCCACATCACTAGCTCTTACTATCACCATTCATGACGTGCACAGCACAAGGTGATTACAGTCTTCCAGGCATTTTCCAGCATCTACCATACTATCCGTACATATCAGACTGTCACTGCGTACATTGTCTTCACCCCGCAAAATACCATTCTGTCAACCATTTTACTAACATTGCCATCACTGTCTTCCAAACCATTTGCGTGTACTTGTTTATGCTCCCCTGATTTTAATACCATTTTGAATCTGATTTGTTTCAATGTGTATACATACAACGCATCATCAGCGACTTTGTATTCATGTCCAGAACTATATCTATATTTGGAACCGAGGTCATCAGGTTCTAAAATAGCATCATTTGTATTAAGTTTTCTAACAAAGATAGCGGTACATCATCTCTAGATCACCATCACCAGGGTATCAGTAACGATGGCAACAACAGGACCACTAGAGCTCTTGCATGGCGTTAGAAGAGTTAATACATTGAGAATTTAAAAGAATTTATAAAAACAGTAGAAATGTATATACTGTATACTATTACACCAGCCCTTTATAATAATCATTTAAACATATAGCCCTGTATGTGATAAACTGTTTCGGACTATTACTATAAATTGATAATTCAGATACATTTGCATGTAGTTACAAATTACATTCTTGCTATTAAAAATACCTACATGAAATTATGAATACGATATTAGTGTGTTAAGATGCGGAAAAACGACAATTGAATAAATTGTGTAGGGGAAAATAAAAACAACTGCAATGCGATATTTAAAACTCAATCACTGCAAGTCACTGATTACTTCCCCACATATTCAGAGGTGTAAGATTCACAGGCATGAACTAAAATTATTAGACAATCATCACAAAGATTATGGCAGGACAGGAATCTAAACTTCCAACCTAAGGATTGAAGACAGCAAAATGCATAAACGAATGAGCCAGTCGAACCTGACGTAATAAGTGAAAGTATTATGTTTATCATAAATGAAAACGTAACACCTTGTTGAAAGAGGGTCTGAAAGAAGCTCTGAAAAGTTCACAAAGTTGTGTGAAGTGGTTACAAAGTCCATTTCGGTACGAATAAATGTTTTGAAAATGTAGAATCCGTTAGTTAATATTTAAATAATCACATTGTCGGATATTTTGTCCCATAAGTGCAATAAGGTACCAAGTAATAATGAAATAAGAAGACACTCGGTGCCTTATTGTACCAATGGGGCATTTTGCAAACTAGTATCTTTGGCAATGCCTGTTTTATCGGTACATCCAAACCGCTACTGCAGTCCTCAAGTGTAAGTAGATTATGGTGTACGATCAGAGTCAAAAGCACTGGTACCGGTGCACCGTACCGTTATTAAATCGGTGCACCGATATTTATGTTTTAGGCATAGTACCACCATTGGAAAAAGGAAGTGCTTCCGTGGGGTAGTCGCATAATGGCGGTTAAAACTAATGGCGGTTAAAACTAATCCTCGTTTTTTCTTCTTTAAAAATGCATTTTCCTTATTTTAATGCTCATTTTTTTATTTGAATGGCATTATTGATGTATTTTGAAAATTTTGATGCTTGGAAATTTGGGATATGAATACATGATTTTGGAAGTCTACTTTTACTGTGTCAACAGTGTACACACTGAGCAGAAAAAAATCTCATATGATACATGACCCCCTACTTTTCTCATCTTATTTTGATAGTGCAGAGGTTGACAAACAGTAAAATGTAAGTTTCACTTCTTTCGTTTAGGTCTCTCTATGAATGACAAGCCTTCAAAATTGTATTATTAACTATGGATTAAAGAACAAAAATACACCTTTACCAGTGCACTGCCACTTTCAACGGTGCACCGGTAGATTTTGATTTTTACGGTGCACCGTTAAAAGTGGCTGTCCATTAATGTTATCGGTGCATCGATATATTTTAACGATGTATCCCTGCTTTTAACGAAATTGGCTAACGTGGTGACTAAACATTGACCACTGGGCTGCGTTCAGTTCGGTTAAACGTTTGATAACATTAGCTTAAATATTTTCCTTGACACTGGCTGAACTTCAAATTAGCACACAGTACGCAACAATTAAACATGTTTGCTGTTTAACGGTGCTGAACGCAGCCCTGGCCACTAACTACTGATAAAAATGGCATATTAGCTCGTGTACGTAAACAGCTACATAAAGCCACATATGGTTTCATGTGAATAAACATTACTTGGTATTTGTATTGATAAGGAATGCCGTGTCGATATTTTTAGTTGCATGTACTCCAACATTAACACAATGAAGTAAATGATCAGTCTGTCAGCTTAAAGGATTATATATAACCACACGGATCGGACAGTTTACGGGTATGAAATTAGTTTCATATATTGATAATTGAATAAGTTGTAATGTATTTATGTACGAACTACAGTATCAGTATAAATACAGGGTGCAACAACATTAGACATAAAGTATTTAAATCGTAAAGGATAGCTGTACATAGTAGTGTTGGTTCTGAATCTTAACGGTCGGCTAGAGGGCTGTGGAGAGCGTTTTCACGCTTTAGCAAAAACGTATGTTTGTATCCCACGTAGGCACAACACGTATTTATTTAATATAGATAAGATGAAATAGGAGCAATATATGACAATCGCAATGATTTTACAGATAAAACAATCAACGTTAAATACAAAATAAATAATAGAGAGATAGCGATTGCTGATACGTATACTGATAGAATTTCTTTGTATTGCGTGCTATACACCACACTATTGTGTTGACGTAAAATGTAGTTTGCTTACTGTCTGGTGTAGTTGTTATTCCCATTCATTGTACCAAGGACTTGTATAGAAGGATAGGAAACTTTGATTTCATGACTAAATGTTGATGAAATAGCACAAGAAGAATTCATTAAAATTGGCAAATTTATCATTCATAATCCAAATGCAACTGATTTCTTGTACATAAACTGTAAGTGATATGTTATCTTAAATGTGTAAACATGTTTCGATTAAGCAAAATGATCTTGAAATAAAGATATAGAGGTTAGAAAGAAATTTTATCGTAATTTATCATTTTAGCTACTGCATATAAATTTTGCAATAAAAAACACTTAAAGGAATAGTATGGATGAGAATTTCATTCTGCAATGTAAGAATTTTGATTTGTGTTTGTGAACCTTTATATTGTGACTATACTACATCATGTTGGGAAATGTATCTTTATATAGTGTGTATACTACATTATGTTGGGACAGTGTTCCTTTATATAGTGTGTATATTACATCATGTTGGGACAGTGTACTTTGATATCGTCCCATTGGTGCAATATGGTACCAAGTGCATATGAAATAAGAAAGCACTTGGTACCTTTTTGCATCAATGGGGCGATATAGTGTGTATATTACATCATGTTGGGACTGTGTACCTTTATATAGTGTGTATATTACATCATGTTGGGACTGTGTACCTTTATATAGTGTGTATATTACAGCATGTTGGGACATTGTACCTTTATATAGTGTGTATATTACATCATGTTTGGACAGTGTACCTTTATATAGTGTGTATACTACATCATGCTGGGACAGTGTACCTTTATATAATGAGTATACTACATTATGTTTGGACATTGTACCTTTATATAGTGTGTATATTACACCATAATGGGACAGTGTACCTTTATATAATGTGTATACCACATTATGTTTGGACATTGTACCTTTATATAGTGTGTATATTACATCATGTTGGGACATTGTACCTTTATATAGTGTGTATACTACTTCAATCATATTGGGAAAATGTACCTTTATATAGTGTGT
This sequence comes from Panopea generosa, assembly GCA_029582155.1. Classification (NCBI taxonomy): domain Eukaryota; kingdom Metazoa; phylum Mollusca; class Bivalvia; order Adapedonta; family Hiatellidae; genus Panopea; species Panopea generosa. The sequence goes on along the minus strand of CM055911.1, from coordinate 18,877,471 downwards.
ATACCACATCATGTTGGTAAAGTGTACCTTTATAAAGTGTGTATACTACATCATGTTTGGACATTGTACCTTTATATAGTAAGTATACTACATTATGTTGGAACATTGTACCTTAATATAGTGTGTATACTACATCATGTTGGGACAGTGTACCTTTATATAGTGAGTATACTACATTATGTTGGACAGTGTACCTTTATATAGTGTGTATACTACATCATGTTGGGACATTGTACCTTTATATAGTGTGTATATTACATTATGTTGGGACAGTGTACCTTTATAAAGTGTGTATACTACATCATATTGGGAAAGTGTACCTATAAATAGTAAGTATACTATATCACGTTGGAACAGTGTACCTTTATATAGTGAGTATACTACATTATGTTGGGACAGTGTACCTTTATATAGTGTGTATACTACATCATGTTGAGACAGTGTACCTTTATATAGTGTGTATACTACATCATGCTGGGACAGTGTACCTTTATATAGTGTGTATACTACATCATGTTGGGACAGTGTACTTTTATATAGTGTGTATACCACATCATGATTTGACAGTGTACCTTTATATAGTGAGTATACTACATTATGATGGGACAGTGTACCTTTATATTGTGTGTATACTACATCATGATGGGACAGTGTACCTTTATATAGTGAACATACTACATTATGATGGGACAGTGTACCTTTATATTGTGTGTATATTCATCATGATGGGAAAGTGTTCCTTTATATAGTGTGTATACTACATGCTGGGACAGTGTACCTTTATATAGTGTGAATACTACATCTTGATGTGACAGTGTACCTTTATATAGTGTGTATACTATATCATGATTGGACCGTGTACCTTTATATAGTGAGTTTACTACATTATGTTGGGACATTGTAATTTTATATAGTGAGATTACTACATTATGTTGGGGCATGGTACCTTTATATAGTGAGTTTACTACATTATGTTGGAACATTGTACCTTTATATAGTGTGTATACTGTATCATAATTGGACAGTGTACTTTTATAAAGTGAGTTAACTACATTATGTTGGGACATTGTACCTTTAAATAGTGAGTATACTTCATTATGTTGGGACATTGTACCTGTATATAGTGTGTATACTACATCATGCTGGGACAGTGTACCTTTATATACTGAGTATACTACATTATGTTTGACAGTGTACCTTTTATAAAGTGTGTATACTACATCATGTTGGGACATTGTACCTTGATATAGTGTGTATATTACATTATGTTGGGACAGTGTACCTTTATATAGTGTGTATACTACATCATGTTGGGAATGTGTACCTATATGTAGTGAGTATACTACATCACGTTGGAACAGTGTACCTTTATATAGTGAGTATACTACATTATGTTGGGACAGTGTACCTTTATATAGTGTGTATACTCCATCATGTTGAGACAGTGTACCTTTATATAGTGTGTATACTACATCATGCTGGGACAGTGTACCTTTATATAGTGTGTATACTACATCATGATTGGACAGTGTACCTTTATAAAGTGAGTTATGTTGGGACATTGTAATTTTATATAGTGAGTTTACTGCATTATGTTGGGACATGGTACCTTTATATAGTGAGTTTACTACATTATATTGGGACAATGTACCTTTATATAGTGAGTTTACTACATTATGTTGGGACATTGTACCTTTATATAGTGTGTATACTGCATCATAATTGGACAGTGTACCTTTATAAAGTGAGTTAACTACATTATGTTGGGACATTGTACTTTTATATAGTGAGTATACTACATTATGTTGGGACATTGTACCTGTATATAGTGTGTATACTACATCATGTTGGGACAGAGTACCTTAATATAGTATGTATACTACATCATGATGGGACAGTGTACCTTTATATAGTGAGTTTACTACATTATGTTTGGACATAATCAGTGATTTATTTACAAATTCCAATGTACGAGTCCCAGGACGCGCTGAACTACAAATCTGTGAGTTCAAAAAATGAAAGTGTGAGTCCCATTTTTCGAGACATTTTAACTAAATCATTATAATTTCAAATGATGCAACATTGTGAAAATGAAGATACTTCACCATTGCTCTGTGTAAACCTTTAGCTGTGCACCATTTAAACAACCACAAATGATAATTAAACAACAGTAAACATTGACTAGAACAGTTTAAACACATTAAAAAACACCTTAATCTGTCAGACAGTGTCTGTTGATTTGGTTCAAATAAATTATACACTGTATCTCCTTTATTGACAGTGGCGTACCCTAAAATGATGTGCAGGCCCATAGGGTTCTAGAAGGGTTGGGGAGAGGTATGGGGGACATGCCCCTCTCCCCTTCAGAAAATTCAAGATACATTTCCTGCGTTCTGATGACATTTCAAGGAGATATGATGCATTCATAAAAGAAATGCAAGCCCGGGCGTTGTTGCGTTAAGGCAGCCACGCCGCTGATTGAAATGTTTATCATAATTATAACACCGTTTCGATTCAGTGAAACTATAGGTGTAAACCCACCATTGATTTTTGTTCTTTATTCTATAGTAAATAACAAAAGTTTGGAGGCATTTTATTTATAGAGAAACCCAAATGAAAGAAGTGAAACCTACATTTTACTGTTTGTCAACCTCTGCACTATCAAAATATGATGAGAAAAGTAGGGGTCATGTGTCATATAAGAGATTTTTTCTGCTCAGTGTGTACACTGGTGACAAAGTGAATGTAGACTTCCGAAATCATGTATTCATACCCCAAATTCCAAGCACCTTTTTTTCTAAATTCACAATTCAAACATGACAATGCTTTCAAAATGTTCAAAATACATCAATAATGCCATTGAAATAAAAACAAAATCAGCATTAAAATAAAGAAAATGCATTTTTAAAGAAGAAGAAATGAGGATTACTTATAACCGCCATTATGCGACTACCCCATGGAAGCACTTTCTTTTTGCAATGGTGGTACTATGCCTATAAGGAAACTGTTTTTTTTTTATTTCATAATTACCTCTTTTTTACTAAATACTATCAATTTGAAGTAATACTGCCAAGTTGCAGGCGTTAAATACTGAAACTTTTGTCAAAATACCACTTTTTACATGATCAAAATATAAAGGCGCGAGATGTTGACCGACATGCAATTTTTATGTGTTTGACAAATTTTACCAACATTTTTTTTTTTTTTTACCTAATTCCATTAATTTTTTACACAAAAATAGTCCCATGTTACACTGAAGACATTATCTTACCAACATACATTATTCAATACAATGTACATGCTAAAAATTGCACATTTCAATCATCCAAAATAAAAAATCTTCAAAATTTTGTGATTTTTCATGAAATTTCAATGTAGATATTATGGACATATATGCTTTATTTGAGGCATAAACTTGCCAAAATGTTGTTTTTCATAGAGCAAATGTTTCCAATTTGTCATTTAAGACTATGAGAGTGTAAAAAAGAGGTTATTTTACCTACAATTAACATTTTGGAAAATCACCCCCATTTCACTCAAGTTTCTCTTATCTAGGTGTAATCCCACCATTGATTTTTGTTCTTTATTCTTTAGTAAATAATAAAAGTTTTGGAGTCTTTTCATTCATAGAGATACCCAAATGAAAGCAGTGAAACCTACATTTTACTGTTTGTCAACCTATGCACTATCAAAATATGATGAGAAAAGTAGGGGTCATGTGTCATATAAGATATTTTTTCTGCTCAGTGTGTACGCTGGTGACAAAGTGAAAGTAGACTTCCGAAATCATGTATTCATACTCCAATTTCCAAGCATCATTTTTTTTCTTAATTCACAATTCAAACATGACAGTGCTATCAAAATGTTCAAAATACATCAATAATGCCATTTAAATAAAAAAAAAAAACGAGCATTAAAAAAAGGAAAATGCATTTTTAAAGAAGAAAAAATGAGGAATATTTATAACTACCATTATGCGACTCTACGGAAGCACTTCCTTTTTGCAATGGTAGTACTATGCCTATAACACAAGAAGTATTCAAGGTCGGCAAAAAGCTTGCATATTTACAACTCGCAACGATAACAGTGACCGTCTGATGACATTGATTATGCTACATGCGCACGCATCATTGATAAGAAAGCGGTGCAGTAGTAACCCGATGCTCTTGAAACTCTTCCGATGATGCGCGCGCACTAGTGTTTACAAAGCAGTGTGCAAGAAACGCAATGCGTCGGGAATTAAATGTCTGTATTTGAGATAATCGGGACGTATCGGCTGCGATTTTTCTGCGTCCAGCAGATGCACATATATTAGAATTGTGCGTCTGCCGCAAGATTTGTGCGGATAGGACGCAGGACGCAGGGGTAAATAAAACATTGAGTGTGTATATTACATTATGCTTGGACAATGTACCTTTATGTAGTGTGTATACTACATTATGTTGGGACAATGATCCTTTATATAGTGTGTATACTACATTATGTTTGGACAAGGTATCTTTATATAGTGTGTATACTTCATTATGTTTGGATAATCTGGCTTTATATAGTGTTTTTACAACATTATGTTGGGTCAATGTGTCTTTATATAGTGTGTATACTACATTATGTTGGGATAAGCTGGCTTTATATAGTGTGTATACTACATTATGTCGGGAAAATGTACCTTTAAACAGCATGTATCCTACATTATCATATGTTGAGTCAATGTACCTTTAAATTGTGTTTATACTACATTATGTTGGGACAATGTATTTTTATATAGTGTGTATACTTCATTATGTTAGGACAATATATCTTTATATAGTGTGTATACTTCATTATGTTGGGACAATGTGTATAGTGTGTAGACTTCATTATGTTGGGGATAATCTGGCTTTATATAGTGTTTATACTTCATTATGTTGGGACGATGTATCTTTATATAATGTCTACACTACATTATGTTGGGTCATTGTGTCATTATATAGTGTGTACTACATTTATTTTGGACTATATACTTTTATATAGTGTGTATACTACATTATGCTGGGTCAATGCACCTTTTATATAGTGTGTATACAACCTTATGTTAGGACAATGTGCTTTTATTTAGTGTGTTTACTACATTATGTTGGGTCAATGCACCTTTTATATAGTGTGTATACTACCTTATGTTAGGACAATGCACCTTTTATAAAGTGTGTTTACTACATTATGTTGGGACAATGCACTTTTATATAGTGTGTGTACTACATTATGTTAGGGCAATGTACTGTGATATAGTGTGTATACTACATATGTTGGGTCAATGTATCTTTATACAGTGTGTATCCTAGATTATATTGGTTCAATGAATAAATGATATAGATTGCATGGGATCAATATAGCATTATTTGCAGTGTGTACATTATTATGTTGGGTCAGTGTTTGATTATATAGTGTGCATGCTACATTGTTTCTGATCAAAACGTCTTTACATCGTATGTCCGGTGATAACAGTATTATATTCTACACATATGGCATTATGTCCTATGTTCCTGTTTTTATATCTTTATGTTGGATAGGCTGCGTTCAGATTTGTTAAACGCTTGATAACGTTAGCAAACACATTTTCCTGAACACTGGCTTAATCACATATAACTGCGTGTATATGATGAAATGACGCGTTGACTGAACACAAAATAGTAAGCAAACGATAAAAAGAGGCATTGACCAAACAATGTAGTATGTGTACAATCAAAAGACACATTGACTGAACACAACATGGTGCGCAAACGATAAAAAGAGGCATTGACCCAACATGCACAATGTAGTATGTATATGATAAAAAGACACATTGACCTAACACAATGTAATATGTACACGATCAAAAGATGCATTTACCAAACCCAATATAGTACGCAAACGATAAAAAGAGGCATTGACCAAACACAATGTAGTAAGTATACAATAACAGAGATGCCAACTCCTCCGATTTTGAATGAAAAAACACATTGACTGAAGACAATATTTTACGCAAACAATCAAAAGACACATTAACCCAACACAATGTAGTACGTATATGATCAAAAGACACATTGACCGAACACAATATGGTATGCAAACGATAAAAAGACGCATTTACTGAACACAATATGGTATACAAATGATTAAAATACACACTGACCCAACACAGTGTAGTATGTATACGATAAAAAGATGCATTGACCCCCACAATGTAGTATTTATACGATCAAAAGACACATTAACCGAACACAATATGGTACGCAAACGATAAAAAGACGCATTGACCCAACACAGTGAGTATGTAAATAATAAAAAGAAGCATTGACACAACACAATTTGGAACGCAAACGATAAAAAAAGGTATTGATCCAACACAACGTTGTATGTATATGATAAAAAGACACATTGACTGAACACAATATGATACGCAAACGATAAAAAGGTGGCTTTGGCCCAACATGCACAATGTAGTATGTATACAATAAAAAGACGCATTGACCAAACACAATTTGGTACGCAAATAATAAAAAGACGCATTGACCCAACACAATGTAGTATGTATACGATAAAAAGACGCTTTGATCGAACACAATAAGGTACATAAGCAATAAAAAGAGGCATTGACCCAACACAATGAAGTATGTATATGTTAAAAAGACGCATTGGCCTAAAACAATATGGTACGCAACTAATAAAAAGAGGCATTGACCCAACACAATGTAGTATGTATATGTTAAAAAGACAAATTGACTGAACACAATCTGATATGCAAACGACAGATAAAGGCATTGACTAAACACAATATAGTATGTATACGATCAAAAAACATATTGACCAAACACAATATGGTACGCAAACGATAAAATGAGTCATTGACCCACCATGCACAATGTGGTATGTAAACGATAAAAAGACTCATTGATTGAACACAATATGGTACGCAAACGATAAAAAGAGGCATTGACCCAACACAATGTGGTACACAAACGATGATACGATGCATTTACCCAACACAATGTAGTATGTATACGATAAAAAGACGCATTGACCAATTACAATATGGTACACAATAATAATAAAAAGAGGTATTGACCCAACACAGTGTAGTATGTATACGATTAAAAGACGCATTGACCAAACACAATGTGGTACACAAAAGATAAAAAGAGGCATTGACCGAACACAAAATGGTATGCAAACGATAAAAAGAGGCATTGACCCAACACAATGTAGTTAGGCATTGACTCAACACAATGCAATATGTATATGATCATAAGACACATTGAACGAACACAATGTGGTACTCAAACGATAAAAAGAGGCATTGACCCAACACAATGTAGTATGTATACAATCAAAAGACACATTGACCAAACACAATAGTGTATGCAAATGATGAAAAGAGGCATTGACCCGACACAATGTAGTATGTATACAATAAAAAGACACTATGACCCAATACAGTGTAGTTTGTATATGATCAAAAGAAATATTGACCTAACACAATATGATTTGCAAACGATAAAAATATGCATTGACCCAACACAATGTAGTATGTATACGATAAAAAGACGCATTGACCGAACACGATGTGGTATGCAAACGAAAAAAAAAGGCATTTACCCAACACAATGTAGTATGTATAAGATCAAGACACATTGACCGAACATATTGTAGTACGCAAATGATAAAAAGTGACATTGACCCAACACAATGTAGTATGTTTACGATAAAAAGACACATTGACCGAACACAATATGGTACGCAATGATAAAAAGACGCATTGACCCAACACAATGTAGTATGTATATGATAAAAAGACGCATTGACCCCCCATAATGAAGTATGTATACGATCAAAGACACATTGACCGAACACAATATGGTACACAAACAATAAAAAGACGAATTAACCCAACACAATGTAGTATGTATACAATAAAAAGATGCATTGACTGAAGACAATATTTTATGCAAACGATCAAAAGACACATTAACCCAACACAATGTAGTATGTATATGATCAAAGGACACATTGATCGAACACAATATGGTACGCAAACGATCAAAACACACATTGACCCAACACAATGTAGTATGTATACGATAAAAAGGTGCATTGAACCACACAATGTAGTATGTATATGATAAAAAGACACATTAATCGAGCACAATATGGTACGCAAACGATAAAAAGACGCATTGACCCAACACATATGGCTGTACTGGTTCGACCCAGGAAGACTTCGAGCGTGATTTGTCTAAGTTGTTTCTCAATCGAAGTAAAATAAATAAGTTTAAACTAGCACAATATAGCATGCACACGATAAAAAGACAAATTGCTTCATCACAATGTAAAATGCACACGATATACGGATACATTGACCTAACATAATGTAATATGCACACTATATAGAGTAACATTGACCCAACATAATGAAATATGCACACGATAAAAAGACACATATGACTGAACACAATATAGTATGCACACGATATAAAGACAAAATGACCAAACACAATATAGTATCCACTCGATTAAAGGACACATTGATCAAACACAATGTAGTTTGCACACGATCAAAAGACACATTGACCAAACACAATGTAGTATCCACACAATAAAGAGACATATTGACCAAACACAATGTAGTAAGCATACGATCAAAAGACACATTGACCAAATACATTGTATTATGCACACGATTAAAAGAAGCATTGACCTCACAGAATGTAGTATGCACACGATAAAGCAATCACATTGACCAATCACAATGTAGTATACACAATAAATAAAGACACATTGACCCAACATAATGTGGTATACACACTGTATAAAGATATATTGACCCAACACAATGAAGTACGCATACGATAAAAAGACACATTGACCAAACAATGTAGTTTGCACGTGATAAAAAGACACATTGACTAAACAAAATGTAGTACGCATACGATAAAAAGACACATTGACCAAACACAATGTAGTTTGCACATGATAAAAAGACACATTGACCAAACACAATGTAGTATCCACACGATAAAAAGACACATTGACCAAACACAATGTAGTTTGCACATGATAAAAAGACACATTGACCAAACACAATGTAGTATCCACACGATAAAAAGACACATTGACCAACCACAATGAAGTTTGCACATGATAAAACAACACATTGACCGAACACAATATGGTGCACAAACGATAAAAAGACACATTGACCCAACACAATGTAGTTTACACATGATAAAAAGACACATTGACCAAACACAATGTAGTATGCATACGATAAAAAGACGCTTCGACCCATCACAATTTAATGTACGATAAAAAGACGCATTGACCCAACACAATATAGTATGCATACGATAAAAAAGACGCGATAAACCAACACAATATAGTATGCATACGATAAAAAAGACGCATGGACCCAACACAATGTAGTATGCAAACATTTAAAAGACAAATTGACCAAACACAATGTAGTATGCACATGATGAAAGACAGATTGACCCAACACATTATAGTATACACACGATAAAAAGACAAATTGACCCAACACAATATAGTATGCTCACGATAAAAAGACAGATTGACCCAACACATTATAGTATACTCACGATAAAAAGACAGATTGACCAACACAATATAGTATACACACGATAAAAAGACACATTGACCCAACACAATATAGTATACACACGATAAAAAGACAAATTGACCCAACACATTATAGTATACTCACGATAAAAAGACAGATTGACCAACACAATATAGTATACACACGATAAAAAGACAAATTGACTCAACACTATGTTGTATGTACACGATAAAAAAACACAATAATGAGTAGCTACAAAATTCACTAAAGCTCACAAAGTTTGCCCCAAAAAGAAACCCCACACAACATAGCTAACGATAAAGCAATGCCGGCTGATATGAGTATTCCAGAAAGCTAAGTAAACATCAAGCTGGGTATCAGGTCACCGAGTACTGATAAACATAACGGAGGTAAAACAGTGAGACATTTCGAAACTTTTCAATATAAATTTATCTGAGAGGCCGCCATTTCATTAATAAGTTAACACCAAACATTTCAATACAGGTTAAAGGATCGTTAATCACCAAAAAGGTAAGGCATTACTCAAAGTCACACATATATTTATATGTTTTTATAAGATGTTTCTGTAGATAAACTGTGTAACTAAATTTATTTTAATTGTAGTCATTTATTCGTATTCTATCTTTCGATATTCAACACAATTTAAACCGTAACCTTTCAGCCTCCAATATTGAAGAGTTACATTTTAATATTTAAAGAAAGAAGAGACGCAAATAACGAATATCAAACTACTTTTTTTGTAGTTTCAATTTTCTTTATTTAGATATAATTGCACATTTGTTATTAGGGTGGGTCCTCAGTGACCTAATGCTCTACGGCGCTGTCGTTTCATGACAACTTGCCTCTCACTGCAAAAATGGTGGGCTCGAGCCCCGAGCGGACCAAACACTTTATGTGAGAAAGTTTGTTTGTTATTTATAATTCTAAAAAATACAAAAAAATAACAACAACAAAACGAAGATAGATTAATACACTGACATTTGTAATTGATAGATATAAGTTGAAGTATGCTACTCCAGTTCTCGAATATATCAGACAGTCCGTTTTTAACAGATATACATCTATTTCCTTCAAACTTGGATTTCATACAAATCAGGAATCGTTTATAGGAAGGCGTGTCACACATCCAGGCATCAACTAACATTAACGTATCGTTTATCTCAAGAATTATCAAGTTTCTGTAAAATTAATACTGTCATATTTTGAAACCCCAAATAGAAGTTTGATTTTATTTTGTTGTACTTAAATATTTTTTATCGTTAAACTTTATAAAAGTGATTGTGTATGAGAGCAGTGCCAAAAGATATGTTGCAAAGTGCAAAAAGTACACTTTTCATTTGATTTAGTCTTAATCAAAGTGAGGTAACTATGAGTGGTGAGAATTCGATGTAGAAGTAGATTTTGTAACCATTGGAGTTTAGTATATCTTGTTACTTGGAAAGGACTGTTATAGTATAAACTCCGTTCACTTTCATTTATATAATTTATTTCATTCATTTTACTCTGACACGTTGGTTCCCTAATATTTCTGTTTAAAATGTCATATATTGGTTAAGGCCCAGTTTTGTTTTTCGGAACTGGATACACATGGATTTTATCTATTTGATATTTATTAAGCCTTTTCGCATGTGGTATCTGACATTGGCATTCTCACTCAGGTGTCCGACAGTCGTGACCATACATTCCCTGTGTTCACTAGATGAAATAAAAATTAGACTTCATTAACTCCAGCAAGTAGTACCCACATTGCTCCTATCTGACATAAAACTCAACATTTAAAAAACCTTGCTCAAGGACACCACACACAGCCGTGATGGAGCATCGAACCTACGTCTCCCCGATTCTTGGTTCGATGCTCTGCCACTGGAACATGAATAAAAAAAACGTTACTAAATTGGAACCTACTCTTACATGAGGGTCGGGGTTCACTTCATCAGAAAAACGTAAGGTTTGCCATTAAGCCTACTTGGACTAGAAGATGCAGCTAAACTACTTGGCTGAGTTGTTTAAATGTCCGTCCGTTAGCTTAACACTAAATTGGGTATACTCTTGTTAGTTCAATATCTTTAATATTCAAAGTATTGATATCAAGAACGACGAGTTATAGAAGAAATAGGCATTTTTTTTACTGTTATCAGTAAATTGTTAATTAGATGTATTAACTCTCAAAATACCATCATTCGATTATTGATCTAAACGTGGCGTTAAGACAACCTTGCTTGAAACAACTGGTCCCAGGGCATGGCTTCTGTTTCACCAGTATTTTACTTAAATACTTAAAAAATGTTTTGACTGATTATATCTGTTACATCATCAATATCAATGACACCATATGCAGTTTTACTGAAGTACATTTATTAATTAATTTATCATCAGAACCTCGCATAATATATTTACCAACTCGTTTAATAAAATCAATAATAATTGAGCACATATGTTAGATCCTTTACGTATTCAGACAGGTGGCAGCACAATATGGATTCTAGGAATAAAAGACAGACTGTGTTTCAGCAAGATAGTGCTTATGGGTGGATAATAGTCTTTTCGGCGTTTTCGGTCGGGGTTATAACCGATGGACTGGTTTTCTCATTTGGAATACTTCTGGTTGATCTGTTAAACGTTTTCAATCAAGGGAGAGCAACCACAGCCGTTATTGGCGCAATTTTGAACGGAGTTATGCATCTTGTTGGTGAGTTTATCTTTCTTTTTTACAATTACATCTGGACGATATTTAAATGATAAGTCGAGATCTTGTTTTAGCCTTATGCTACATCCGGAAGATCTTTACATAATAAGCAGAGTTCTTGTTATATGCTCGCACAAAGCGACTTAGTATTTTGTTAATTTCATGTGTTTTTGGTAAATCAAGTGGTCGCCAATGCCATATTATATTTTCACCGGCCTAAAAAACTCACCCGCGGGTGAAAATATAATACAGTGGTGGTGGTGGGATGGGTTAAATATAATGGCAAGGCTATAATATTTTCACTCCCATCCCCTGTTATTTTCACCCGCCCCTCTTTCGTCATCAGATAAATTATTTAAACAAAGCAAACATATTCTTTTTGTCTGATAAAGCATATTAAGTCGTACTGTTGAAGGTAATCATTTAAAACTTAAGTTGGGATAAATGAGATGAATGTGTGTGTGTGTGTGTGTGTGTCTGTGTGTGTGTGTGTGTGTGTGTGTTGGAAGTGAGGGAGGGGGAGGGGGTTAAAATATAATGGCTATAATATTTTCACCCCCGTCTGTTTTTTTTTCTTTTAAGTTTGCAAGTCTTATGCTTTCTTTATCATAATAAGTAGTTGTGTTCACTTTAGAAAAAAATATAATTGGGGAGTTGAAAGTAGTATAAGTGGTGTGGGGGTGAAATCTGACACCGGTTGCTCCTAAGTGAATGAACTACCTCTTTATACAAAAAACTGATATAAACATCACTGATGTGTCACCTGTAGTTAAATGTTTCTTATTTCCGTATTTAGGGCCACTAGCTGGGATGATGTTGGAAAAATTCAGCTGTCGGATAGCCGTTATTACTGGAGCTTTACTCAGTTTTGTTGGGCTTGTCACGAGTGCCTTTGTTCCTTCGTTGCCATACCTGTACGTAACGTATGGCTTTCTTGGAGGTATGTCTGTTTTTTTTGTTGTTGTTTTTTTTTAATTTTAAGCGTCATTTTAATGCCATCGTGGGCTAACAGACGACCAGTTAACATAACCACTATTTAATGTGATCCTGGAAGGTTAACCAGTACTCGAGCACACAAATATCCTCAAGAAAATGATAACTATCCCACTTGAATCAGCGGTGAGAGACACATGACAATGAGACGCAATGTTGTATATCAGTCATAATGGAGATTGTGGACGGACGGGGAATCGGTCCCTAGACTGATAGTCAGACGCGCTATCGACTGAGCTAACTGGACCCGGAAGGAGGTACTTCGGATTACTGTTGGTTGAGACCAATTATTATGGATTGTATAAGACATACAATTTCTTTCAAGAATGACATGTATATATAAGTGAAAGGTTAGAGGAAAAACACACTTGCAGGAGAATTATGACTATTGAGTATTTAAATAAGTTCGATGTTGCATACTGTTCTTTAATTTATAAGATACTCAGTTTTAAACAAACTAATAATTTTTCATATTTTACAAAAACACACAATGTTTTCTGCTATTTTACACCAGGCTTCTGTTTCACCAACATTTTACTTAATTACTTAAAAACTTAACTAAGTTTTGACTGGTTATTTATCTATTATATAATCAATATCATTGACACAATATGCAGTTTAACTGGTACCAGTCTAAAATCATGATCACCTGGCTGCTTTTCTTAGATTTAAGTTTTTAAGTATTTAAGTATATGTTGGTGAAACAAGAGCCAGTACACATTGTTTTCTATTATTTCACACTAACATACATTGCTATTTTACACATGGGTGTAGGAGCGTTTCAATTATTTGTGTTGGGGTGGGGGGTGGCTCCCTGGCCCCCGGATCCTATGCCTATGTTACATTAATATATATTGTTTTACGCTATTTTACACTTACAAATATTATTTTCCGCCATTTTACACTAATACACATTGTTTTCCGCTTTACAGTAATGCACATTGTTTTCCGCTATTTTACACTAAAACATATTTTTTCCGCTATTTTACACTAACATATATAGTTTTCCGCCATTTTACACTAATACACATTGTTTTCCGCTATTTAACACTAACACATTGTTTTCCGCCATTTTACACTAACACAGATTGTTTTCAGCCATTTAACACTAATACACATTGTTTTCCGCTATTTTACACTAATACACATTGTTTTCCACCATTTTACACTAATACACATTGTTTTCCACCATTTTACACTAATACACATTGTTTTCCGCTATTCAACACTAACACATTGTTTTCCGCCATTTTACACTAACACATATTGTTTTCCACCACTTTACACTAACATATATTGTTTTCCGCTATTTTACATTAATAAACATTGTTTTTCGCCATTTCACACTAACACATATTGTTTCCCGCCATTTTACACTAATACATATTGTTTTCCTCCATTTTACACTTATACACATTGTTTTCCGTTATTTTACATTAATACACATTGTTTTTCGCCATTTTACACTAATACACATTGTTTTCCACCATTTTACACTAACACATTTTGTTTTCCACCATTTTACACTAACACACATTGTCTTCCGCCATTCTACACTTATGCAGATGTATTTAACGGATCCACGGTCTAATTTTTGTACTTGAATATTTCACGTGTTACAGGTGCAGGCTTTGGGTTAATGTATCTACCAGCTAATGTGAGCGTCATCCAACATTTCAATAAAAGACGAACGCTGGCCAATGGCATCGCCGTATGCGGTTCAGGTACAGTAACAACATAGGCATGCATGTCTCAACACAATTACATATTGCTTTTTATTCTATATAAAATAAGGTCTAGAATTTCCACGTTTAAACACTCCACATAGTATTTTTTTTGCCAAATTACATAAGACTCTGTTTTAGCGTAAGAATCATGTTACGGTCACAGAAAGGGGTGCAACTGTGTCATGAGAGACGTAAATACCTGACAGGAGATGAAACGCACTTACACGCTACAGCCACCAAAACAACAAAAATCTTCAAGATTGACTCTATTATAACATTTGGATTATTTTATGCAACATTTTTTTTTAAAATTGACATGATAAAATGTTCACAATACATTTTATAGTTTGATTTGTTGTATAAAATACTAGTACATAAAAAGGTGAAAATCGAGGGAAAAAAAGTTTCTATCGCGAATGATTATTTGGGCGGTGATAAAAACGGACAAAACCAAATTACGGCGACATAAGCAGAGCCATGCCTAAGACATGGCCCGGCTAAAAACTGGTAAACCAACAAAAAAAAATGCTTGCTCTTTATTTCATATGAACACAAGCTGGTAGTCTGGTAGCGGCTTTATATAATTTCTAAGTTTACTGTATAAAATAATCGACGCTCTACAAGACTCGTGTCTTTGGGTTCCTATGACAATTTATTGTGATTGTCAACATTTAATTTATATAACGGGGTCGTCATGATGATCTACTTTTTTAAACAATTTGTTATACCATTCCATACCATTAAGTCACGTGGGTTCTACGTCATGATCTTGAAATTTATCAGCAAACGAGAATAATCGCACTTCTTTGTTATTACTTCAGGTGTTGGTACATTTGTTTTTAACCAGCTGACTAGCTTCCTTCTGGATCAATACGGCTGGAGAGGCACTGTTCTGATACACGCTGGGATAGCGCTGCAAGGCATTATACTAGGTCTTCTCCTATTTCCTCCACGTAAACTCGAATTTGACACTAATGCTAGTAAAGAGAACCTTAAAGAAACAGACATGACGCTTTTAAATGAGAAGTCGGTATATGATACAAATGGTGATGTTGATAAAAGTTTAGATACTGATGAGATGCTTATAGAAAAGATAAACACGGATAGTAATAAAACACGTGACGTCCGTAACGAGGTAAGAGCATGTTTTAATAAAGAAAACCTCAGCCCTCATATTGGTGATGAAGTAAATAAAGATGAAGACGTGACGGAAAATATCAACGGGGAAAACTATATAAAATATGACACCAATACTGATGAAAAGGATCCATGTTTACTACGACAACAGTCAAAGGGGATTATTGATATTGAAATTATGAATTATGATGAGAAACGTAACAAACCAAAATCGTTTTGTGGAGGAATGGTGGACTTGGAATTACTACACAACTTCAAATTTATGTCATTTGTTTTATCAACGTTTCTTGTTAACTTAGCATTTACGATACCCTTTAGTCTTTTACCAGATCAAGTGATGATAGAGGATGGAATGAGTAAATGCCAAGCTTCTTGGTTAGTGTCGTCTATAGGTAAGTCTTACAGTGTTAGTCATTTTGCAATGCCTTTCTTTCAGTAAGGGATTCTCCGTAACCGAGTGGTCAAATACTACGTGGTCTCAATATAACGCATATCTCGTTTGCCCGAGACCAGGGTTCGAGGCTATCCAACTTTTGTTCCGTGATCAACACAAGATGTTATGCTCAACTCAAAATTGATTGGACTCGTTATAGCAAAATAATTGAAAATAACTTTTTACCTCAAATCTGCATCAATACTTTCAAATTCTTAAGTGAGTTAAGTGTTCTATGCTTTAATTTGTGTTTACATATGGATCCTGGTAATTGTCATCGATTTCGGAATTTGAAAGGCACATGAAAAACAAAGTTTATAACCTCGGAGCCAGGTTGGTCAAAATATTTTATGTCGGGAAACTTGCCAGCAATGTATGATATTATTTGAGGTTTTCCTTCTGTGATCAAATAGATTCATACACAGCATGCTAATTATTGAAAATGGTGATATTTTTTTCTTCTGATAACGCTATTAGTAATCAGTGTGGAGAAAAAAACCGTAAAATACATACAAAAACTCTGAATTCGTATTAGACATCACTCGAAACACCTCGCTGATTATGCTTATTCAGCTTTATGTTCGAAGGATGACAGAATTGGAAGAGTATGTACGATTGTATATTGCAATGCCAGTGCACATCAACCGCTGCTGGCCAACGTACGTTAGATTGCAAATGATTCCTCTCTACTCATACCAGACGTTTTGCATGCATGTGTAAGGCTTTGTTTATCTTCGGGCTTTGAACTAAACAAGTCATTTTTGGTGAGCATTGAAAAAGATTCCTCCCCGCTCACACTTAATGTTTTGCATCCATGACGTAAGGATGTATTTTTTTTACGTGGTGTATGGTGTTATATCTAGACTACCTTGCAATGTTTAACAAAACTGTTTTTGATTTAATAGAAATCGACATATAAACAGAATCTGTGTTTTAACGAAGTTAGTTTAAAAACACTTTGGAAATCGAGACAAACGGATTGGATAGAAAAATATGTCGGATGAAACCAGTGACCTAACTAGGTCACCGATGAAACTATGGTCTTAGCACGTTGGTGATTTTGGTTTTGGTTAAACTATGATATTATCGACCTAAGAATCTTCACTCTTTGTAATATACTAAACTAAAGTTTACACTGATCAGATAAGTATAACCATAGATAAATGACTGCAGGTCTTGTCTAAATTTCGAGCGGCACATTTTGGCGTTTTCCAAATCTTAGAAACACAACTCCTGCTGAACCAACCTACATATTTTTGTGATTTTTGTATCGAAAGAAAGGGCTTAATTGTACCTTTGGATGGTCAACTTTTCAGTTTTAAATTTATGAAATTTGTTTACGCTTCCGGTTATTTTATGTGACTATATTCTCATTTTAGCTCAGTTTTAAAATAAGACATGAGCAAAAAACTATTTAAATATCGGTATGAAATTGTCGCTACCCATGGGTAACTTAAATTTTCATTTTTCGCCAGACACTTTATTCCTATGATGTTTTGTTCAAATGTTTTTTGTTAAAACGACTACACTTCCTATTTTGTTAAAAAAACAAATGTTTCGTATTTTGTCGTAATAATTTTTATTCAAAAAAACGTATTAAGTAATAGATTGTTGGAAATAGTCAAACTTTTTGATCAGCTTTATTTTGGTACCAAAATTATTGATTTCAGAAAAAGGTTCGAAGAGTTGAAAAATACTAAAGGTGCCAAATTTTAGTCGTGTATTAGTCTGTGTGCAGGAAATTAGTCACTGCTCTGGGTGCAGTTGTTTACAGTTTGGTTAGCTAATTTTAGGGTATTATTTTATTGAAAATTATGAGATATGCCATTTTGTTTCTGAATTTTGCTTCTGCATTTGGATTGCCATAAAATCAGTAAGTATAGGAAATATCGAAGTTACAAAATTCACTTAACACGTGGTTAAGCTAACAGAGCTTTAAACAATTGGGTCTTGGGATGATATTCACCAACCATTCTTAAGAATACTCTTAGACTTGAACTCGAGAATGAATTTTGAAAAACACACCTAGAGACCATTGTTTGAGGTCAAAGTTTGCAAGCATGTTGAGACACCTAATATATTGTAAAAAAAAACTCACGCTGTTATTCTATTTGCCATGATAAACTAGATATCTAAGGTTGAAATTTGGATTTTCAAGCTCAAGTCTTAAGACTATTCTCAAAAAAGATTGGTGAATACGACCACTGATCTCTATGATTAATTCCAGGAATAACCAATATAGTCAGTAGAATAGCATTAGGATGGCTGGGCGACAAAGCGTTCGTGAACAGAATGGTCATGTTGGAGGCAATGCTCTTCTTTAGTGGGATCTTCACTGCATTGTCCCCATTGTTTGTAACATTTGAAGCTAAACTTGTATACACGATGTTGTATGGCGTTTTTATGGGTAAGTTTTATTGTACACTTATTGGCAAAGATCTCTTTATTTATTGTTTAAAATTCGAATTTACCTGTTTAATAAAAAATAATCAAAATTCGCGGTACGTGACACGCTAAATTAAATTATTCGCGAGTATAATAATTAAGGAATATAAGATACTAGTAAAATTGATAACTTTTCTTTAAGCATAAATATCACACCTTGATATAAAATTATTTCGTTGATTTGTTTGAATTTTAAGCGTAATTTTTAAGCCATCAAGGATAAATAGACGATCAGTTAATCTAACCATTCTTTCCTGGGATCCTTTCCTGGAATCATATCCTGGGATCCTGGAAGGTTAGCCAGTACTCGAACAAACCCATTTCCCCAAATAAACTGATAACTTCAATCGGCGACGAGAAAAGAATGATATTGCGACGCGTTGTCGTATATCAATTACCACGGAAACCGTGGCCGTGCGGGGATTCGAACGCACAACCCCTGTATTGATAGCCAGACGACACTCTACTAACTGACCTAACCTGGTTAACGGATTTTAAAATACAAAATACAATACAAACGTACCATATTATTGATAAAATGTTCTTTAAACGTCTTTGAATATTTATTAAATATCAATACTTATATGTACTCAAGTAAAATAGATTTTTAGATTTTCTGCTGTACCTTTAACAACATTCTAGTATATGTTTGGGATATCGTTACTTAAATCTTAATGCCAAGTAAGTTCTTTACAGATAAGGAATTGGTATTTACAGACAAGTTTCGCTTTATTTGACTGGGTACTTTAATATTCTTAAATTGCCAATGAAATGAACTGCATTTTTTCTAGAGCCAGTCTAAACTCATGGTTACTTGGATGTTTTTTTACTCTTATATTTTAAGAGATTTTAAATATAAGAGTGGGGGTTATCGAGAATTATGTTTGGAGGAATGAAAAATGGACAAAATATATGAGACGTGAGATAAAACACGTTTAAAAATAATCATTTTATAAGGGCTTGGCCTTGCAATGGGTAATTTAGCGAAAGCAAAATAATTTCGCAACATTACTGTATCTATTTTATTTATCATCTATTTGATTTAGCATGACTTTTCACAAAATCATCGTATATTTTTACATCTGACGAAAAAAATGATGAATACTGCCACCATAATGAACATGCCACGTTATGAGCTTTTAATTAAACGAATTAAATATGAATATTTGAATCCCACAAGGTGATTGCTTGATTGAATATTTAGCGTTAATTTTATGTGTGTACACTGTTGACAAAGTGGAAGTAGCCTTCCGAAATCATGTATTCACATCCAAATTTCCCAGCTTCAGTTTTTTCTTTCTAAATTCAAAATTCAAACTGCTTTCAAAATGTTCATAACACATCAATAATGCAATTCACATAAAAAGAGCTTTAAAATAAGGAAAATGCATTTTGAAAGAAGAAAATGGGAAGCATTTCCTGTTTCCAAAGGTGGTACTATGTCTATAGACAATTTATATGAAACCTTGACGCTGTCTGTAACACAACGATTAATTGATGCATGAATGTTTTGCCGGGGAAACAACTTGTATAACCGATACGACTTTAAACAGGCAATTACAGACTTGTTTTCCTTGCTTGCGAGAAATGTTAGACTTCTTTCACATGAAATATTAACATTGTTACCTTTATTTTTTTCAGGCGGATATGTGACATTATGTCCGGTTGTACTAGCAGATATGGTTGGTGCAGAAAATATGGCTAAATCGTTTGGTATTGTGCTGTTTAGTGTTGGACTATCTGGAGCTATATCTACACCTATTTCAGGTGAATCCTTTATACCGATTCCTCCGTGAATAAACGCCCCTTTAATTAACGGCCCATAGCAAATTGTATCAAAAAAATAAACAACTTGCTTATGAATGGCAAACATTTTCGTAATTTTTGATCGCCTTCCCTCAATTCCTCTGTTACACGTGCTGGATAAATCAGTTTATTAAAATATATACTCAAACGCAAAAGAAAGTTTGTACTTTTTTATTTTTTGATTATTTTAATTTTAAGTATAAAGATGTCAAATTTGAAACATACGAATAACCACAACGAAAAATCAGTCAAACTATGGCTAGTTATTACGTTATAGCATGAATTGCGATTTTGCAGGATTTCGACGTGGAACATGTATACATAAGTACAAGTGGCCAAACTTGTTTTCTCTAAATTCTTTCACACATGCATAGTGCGAATATCACTGTTGATTTTGAAAATTTATAACAGCGATTATGCAACGACTATCAGAACGTCAGCTTATTGACGCCTTAATGATGCTGGGCAAAGGTGACTCAGTCGCTGCAGTTTCACTGGCACTTAATTGCCATAGAAACACTACAAGTTACGTGGTAGGATATACCAGATATTAATGCAACATTTACATAATTTTGCAACAAATTACAGTGAATTTACGCAAAAAAACATTCCTTTGGCTATTTGTGTATTTTTTATTTTGACCCCTAATCCACGTAGACGCGTGGTACGTTTAGTCAAATTTTAAAACAATAAAATAAACACATTGGTTAGAACGGTAACTGAATAAGCTTAAAATTGATACTACACATTATAACATTCCATCATTGGATTTTCAGAAAATCAAAAATATAAATGTGCACACTTTCTTTTGCGTTTGGGTATATTGACTGATCTGTTAATTAGCTGCTACGCTGACGGAAATCATCGAAACATTGCCTTGCTTAAAATGAAGAAAAAAACATGTTAAAATGATACTGAACGGAACAGCTAATCCGCCACTTTTGTATTTCAAATATCTTCGTCAATATATTGAATAGCGTTATTAGAATTTGTATACGACATTAACAGATAGTTATGTATTGATTTTACATAGCTTTAATGTTTTTTTTATTCAAGACCAAATTTCACTGAATTGGTTTGATATTTTTATCAGAAAATACATAAAATGGCAGGTACATAAAAAGTTAGGTTGCTAGTAACTTTTTCCGTTCAGTATATTTTGTCATGTTCATTCTATAAAAATAGACTTGAATACATAACGATGCAGTATGGCATTTTGAGTTTTAGTCTAGCCATTTGCAACGCTTGTTTTTCTAAAAGACGAACAATTTGAAATATTTGATCGGGAAGAAACATGAAACAGTAGTTGAATAAAGTTTCGGACTACCTCGGATATTTCCATGGTATTTAATGTTGTTGTTGTTGTTGTTGTATGGTGTTTAGCGTCGCTTTCAACAATTTTTCAGTCATATCGCGACGGTGTCTACTTGAGACAGTATTCTAAGCGCTGTCACACTGGAGTATCATGCCGCAGACACATGGTATGATACCCCACCCAGTCACATTATACTGACACCGGGCCGACCAGACCTAGAACTCTTCTCTAAATGCTGAGCGTCAAGCGAGGAAGCTTCTAGTACCATTTTTAAAGTCTTTGGTATGACCCGACCGGGGATTGAACCCACGACCTTCCACATGCTAGGCGGACGCTCTACCATTACATGGTATTTAAAAAGATTATGGTTTAGTCAATTCAATGTTATTTTATGCATAAAGATCAGTAGACATAAAACATGATAAAGATATGTTTAAATATTCTGAAAAAAAAAAAGTATAGAAATAAATGAATAATTATTATGTAATGTTAATTTCGGTTATCTAGATGCTTATTTCTATAAATTCCTTTTTATCATTTTGTATTTAAAAAAAAACATCGTGTACAAGATATCTGCAATGACTTCTGTCTGAATAAATATTTTTAAATTGTATTAAGACATAACCGTTGCAGAGGGTGTGTTTGTTTTAGCCAATCAGATCTTACTTCCAGATTCAAACGTTTTTTGTCTGCACAACTTTTCGAGACGCCTGTAATTTAGAAAAATCAAGCGTCGCAGTTGAGCTAGAGTATTTGAGTTAACGCTTTTGCTTTTTTTTATTTCAGGATGGATATTCGACATGACCGGAAGTTATACCATTTCCTTTATTCTCGCTGGCATTCAATTTCACATGTCGGGTGTTGCTATTTTGATACCAAAGATGTTTTATAAATGTAAACCAAGACAAAATAAAAGAAAATGACAAACGCTTTGCCAGTGCTCATCATTGTTTTAATATCTTCAATTCCTGCTACACCATATCCAGATGCAAGTATGTTAAAGGCAGTATGGCACTGTTTTTGTAACAAAACTAGAAATGTGTCTGTCAGTAAGAATGACCCCACTATTGATCGGGAACCAGATTTTAACACAAAATTAAATTGGCTTTAACTCTTGTAGAATTTGACCAACATTGGCAAATATCGAATTTGACCTGTGTTTTATGATTATACAGTTACAAACGTAATGTCATTTAGGTCCACAGATTTTTTTCAGAATTTATTGATCGGAAACATTTTTTTTACCTCGGACGCACGAACGAACAGATGACTGAACGGATGGACGGACAGACAGGTGTTACACTAAGAGCCTTTTCACCATTCTTAGAATTACGTGAAGGATAAAGACAACACAAACATGCTCACAGAGCTCTCATTGCCATACTTTCTTTTTAAATTTTAAAATAAACAATGATGATGATGATGCTTATGATGATGATGAAAATATGATATACTAAATAAATGATTACATAACAAACATACAGTGTGATAATTTTATTTACAAATAGATAATGGACAAAAACAATGTTGATTGTGCTATGTGTTATAGTAGTGATGATGATGCTTACGATGTATACAGTCAAAGGTATACAAAAAAATTGTTTTACATGTTTACCTCACCCACAATACTTTGATTTTCCAACTCCGAAATCGAGCATTGGTACTTACAATACAACTCTCTCTCTCTCTCTCTCTCTCTCTCTCTCTCTCTCTCTCTCTCTCAAATCGTCTCCTTTTTTTCCTTTTTTCTCTCTCTCTTTAATGTGTGTGTGTGAGTGCGTGCGTGCGTGCGTATTTGTGAAAGCAAAACATTAGTTAACTCAAGTCTATGTTAATATATTATATATGATTAGCCATATTCATGATATTTGTAAACTCAATTTTAGGGAAGGGTCGTAACTAATGTGGGTATCACTTGTGGTCGGACCCAATTGAAATGTTCTTGTACACATTTGGCAATAACATATGTTTAAAAGAACAGAATATTATATTGAGAACATATTACCTAACCTGGCATTTTAAGATGTATATAACGAGTCGCGCAACTTCAATTTGATTTCGAATTTGTTCGCCATATCGCCATATCGACCATATTTTCAGTTAGATTGATTAATTGATTGAATACTTTGCGTCATTTTTCCATCGAGGTGTTACAGACGATCAGTTAACTTAACCATTGTTTCCTTGGATCCTGAAAGGTTAACCAGTACTCGAACACACCCCATCTCCGCAACTAAATTATAACTTCCCCACTTGAATAAGCGGTGTGAGACGAATGATAATGAGACACAATGACGTATATCAATCATTACGGAGACTGTTGCAGGGCGGGGATTTGAACTTACGACCCCTGGATTGATAGTCAGCCTCGGACGCGTAACCAACTGAGCTTATCGGGCCTGGCTTTTTCAGTTAGAAATTGGTTTTTAAATTCCCAGCTAAATCATCATTTACACTGAATAGTGAAAAAATGCTTCAAATCTCATTTAAAACGTTTTAGTCTATTGTTATATTGTGTTTTACTTAACTTTAGTCCCAGATTAGGATTTACAACGCCGATGAATATAGGGGCTGGTTCAAAAGTATAACATAGAACCCAGGTTCTTGGGATCGTGGGTCCGATCCTCCGTCACGGCTATTTGTAGTTTCCTGGAGCAGGACGCATTATCAACATGTACTTAGTACTGGTTCTACCCAGGTCGCTTTATCAACATGTACTTAGTACTGGTTCTACCCAGGCGGATTTACCAACATGCTCTTAGTACTGGTTCTACCCAGGACGCTTTATCAACATGTACTTAGTACTGGTTCTACCCAGGTCGCTTTATCAACATGTACTTAGTACTGGTTCTACCCAGGACGCTTTATCAACATGTACTTAGTACTGGTTCTACCCAGGTCGCTTTATCAACATGTACTTAGTACTGGTTCTACCCAGGACGCTTTATCAACATGTACTTAGTACTGGTTCTATCCAGGGCGCTTTATCAACATGTACTTAGTACTGGCTCTACCCAGGAAGACTTCGAGCGTGATTTGTTCAAGTTGTAAAAACGTGTATCACAACTGGTTTAAAAAAATACTAGTAATAAATAAAAGAGGCGCTTGACTTAATCTTCCTAAAATATAGACTATTCTCAGATTCACCGGCACTTTAGAAACTGTCGTTCTGTAAGGTCATTATAAATTAATTGCTAGAGTGTTATCCAAATTTTATGTAAAAACGGGAGGGGCGGGAGATTTATATATATATATATAAAAGGGTCAGGGCGGCATGAAAATTAGGGGGAGGGCGGGGATGATAATCTAGCAATTAATTTATTATGGCCTAAGATATTGTTATTTTAAACACTTTGGCTGTATATGACAACCAGGGTTAAGTTGTTCAGAGCTATTATTGCTAAAAGATACATCACCTACAACTTTGTGTTTAGTAAATGGTAAAAAAAGGTTATTGAATCACAAAGAGGAAGGTCCTATTTGAAAATAATGGTTCAGTCCTTCTAATTTATCTTATTGAGTACATCGTTAATATGTACAGGTCGGCATTTTCCGTTTTATTCGTCGATGTTTTAGAATAACCCGAAACAGACCAATGAGTGACTTTATAACAGGCCGTGATTTAGTATTTGGTCAATAAAATTCAAGAATTTTACAATACAGACAAAATACAAAAACGTTATTGAACATAATATCCATAATATGTGATGTTTGATATAAATGTGCAGTTTTACTGCTAAGGTCGAAAAACCTCGATGCCTCTTGACACACTTAAGAAATATATGACAAACAGGGCTGAGTTATTCAGGTGCTAAATTCATCAATAATTTGAGTCTGAGATTTAGACTCGGGCTCAAATTATGCAAGTTTTAAGATTCAAATAACATCTATGAAATAAGCAAATTACCATGTTCATTTGCAGAAACAAGCAGTTTTAATGTTTATTTAACAGAAAATGTTGCAGGACCACATTTATTGCCTATAATTGTATATGTACAGGGTTTTAAAAGTAAGATTTTGTGTCTGAGTCCGATTCTCAGACTCAAATTGTTTATGAATTTAGGCTCTGCTGATCTCTGTTAGCTTAACTGGTGAAATATTGTATCATCAGTATCTTTACAATTCAATGTTTTCATAACAAATACAATGTGTTATAGATGTAGAATAACAATTTGTCGTTCCTTATACGAGTGTTCTGTTAGCTATATGGTAAACGTAGCCATTTCGTGAGTTATGCGATAAAAAGGATCTTACATTCATGAATATTAGCATCGAGTTTATTACACTCGTTGGCAAAAATGATATTATATCTTTATATATTTTTAACGATAATTTATACTTGCTAACTCTTTTGATAAATTCAATAATAACTGAGCACCCATGTAAGAGTCTCTATGTCTACATGTGCTTTGTTAATCAAACAAAGCACGTGGTTTAAGAACAATAGGTGCAACAATGACATTCTGTCTGTTTAGGATAACTTGACATGTTTTATTGTGACGTTAAATCGTTCTTCAAAGGAAAGTCTAACGGAACTTCACCTTAAGATCTAATGTTATGATTGCTATATTTAAATATGAAATACGTGACTATTATTTAATGTTTCGAAACTTGGTAGAACAAAGTTTAACTTTACATTATTGTTTGCAAATGAACGTTTTATGACTTATTGTAAACTATCTGAAATGTGTACTTTCCTTTCTTCTTGGCCATAATTTATTGCCAATTAAAGCTAGCTGATATTCACATTTCATTGTTTTATAGGTCAAGTACCCACATTAGAAACAGGGAATGTTTACGTGGAGTATTCGCATAATGGCAGTTATAAATAATCCTAGTTTCTTCTTATTTGCAAATGTATATTCCTTATTTTAATGCTCATTTTTTTATTCGACTGGCATTATTGATGTAATTTTAACATTTGGATAGGACTGTCATGTTATACCTGTGAATTTAGAAAACAACGATGCTTGGAAATTGGGGTATGACAACATGATTTCGGAAGTCTACTTTCACTTTGTCAACAGTGTACACACTGAACAGAAACACATCTTATATGCTACAAGACACCTTCATCTCTTATCATGTTTAGGTAATGCTGAGGTTGACAAACAAAAAAGTGCAAGTTTCACTTCTTTCATTTGGGTCTCTATATGAATGACAAGCATATGAACAGTTTACAATAGAATAAAGACCAAAAATCTATAGTAGGCTTACAACATATAGTGCGTAACTCTTTCATATTGAATGGAAATAAGATTAGGATAAGACGACTTGTAGCAGATTTGATATATATATATATATATTGCAACAAGAAATTTTTTATGCTTGACCTTTCACAAACTACACAAATTTGTGTTATCAATGTCTTCTAGATAGAACAATATACTTATTTCTATAATACCTTTTTTTCACTCAACTGGAGTCAAAATTCATCTTAGTGAACTCTAACAAAACTAACGTTTCTAATAATATAAATTGTATGACAAAAGAAGCTTTTGATTTCGATATTACTAATGTTTCTGTCCAATTTTGCCTGACATTCCGATTCACATATTGGTCCTGTTGCATTGCAAAGTAGATGGACGTCTCAAGAATTATTCACAGAAAATGGTACCATTCATGTTTAACGTTTCCACAAAAGAAGTCTGAAGTCACTGTTAATATTTTCAAGGCACAGCCATCTATTCTGTCGTTTAACACCCTCATATATGACTGCATGTTCACGGAAAATAGTTCTGAAATACAGAAATACCGATGATTGATCATCAACAACACTATTTGAGCTATATATAAATATATATATATCAGCATTTTATTATTATTATTTATAAAAATGTGAACATGAAACCTACACTTTAATTTTTACTTTGTTCTATTTGACGACCCGAAAGCACTTCCGTAGTGCTGTGACAGCTTAAATTGCCTTCGTAACGTAAAAGTCGTACTATAGGGGAAGAGGTATCTTTTAATCTGTCTGCTGTTTCATGATGATGGGAGATTCAAAATTTATGTAAAAACAATTCTTTTGATATTTTTATACAACTATTTGAAGCCCCGACATTCACTGCCAGGGTAGTAAATATTTGTAACAGGTGACTATCAAATTACAACATTACAACGCTACACTAGACTATCTGCTAATGGTGAATTAACACAGATCCATGTGTATAGCATTTCAAATTTTTGGCAGTTGGAGATTAACTTTTTCTTCAAACTGCATCATTCAAACACTTTTTGGAAATTACATTTTCCCAATTAAATGTATGAACAATAATCTAGTAACTATTATGCAAAATTATAACAGAAATAATACATTGATGACTGTGAAAGTTTGATAAAAAAGGTTTTCTGATTGGAATCATGTACTGACTTATATTAAAACCTGCCCCGGAGCCATCTTGTGGCTTTTATATGGCAGTCTGGGCTTTAACTCTGTAAATCCAAACAAGCTTAAAAAACAAAGCAGATTTTGTGTTAAAGCATTGAAAATGAAGAATCTAGCATTTTTGTTGCAGTTTTCATACAGTGCGAACTAAAAATAATATTGTGTTTTTAGTGTACGTTTGTAATAAATATGTTGTCATAATGTTTTGTAGTGTTTATACTTTGTAATATGGTAAACAAAATATTATATTTATACTGTTCATTATTTTTGAAATTCAGCATCTAAGGCCTAAAAAAAAGAAGGTTTGTTTCCTGTTACATGCCCAAAAAAATATGGGTCGGTAGGTAGGGATTTTTTTTTTTTTTTTTTTTTTTTGTCGTTACCACACTCCTTTATTAAATGGAACATCAAAATGAATGAGTTTGTTAGTTTCTATTACATGATTATATATGTCATTTTGGGGGTAGTGGTGTGAAAGTTATATATCTTTTAAATAGTACTCAACTTCAGATATGAATCTGAAATCTGAAGTGGCTATAATAAACCGAGGAAGATGTTTGATATAGGCTATACTTTCTCGCAAAAATTATACCTTGCACCGTTTCTGTGAGTCTATATCGTCTAGGCGTATGCAGTGATTATTTTATAATGAGATTACGAGCGTCTACACGACACAGCGCGCCGGTGCGTAAGAATAACTTCGTTGTGAAAATCACCAAAAAGAGCGCGAAATCCGATGCCGATTTTTTGGACATAAAAACTTTTGAGTCGGCAGTTAAAATATAGGGTCGGTCGGGTAACCGGAAACAAACATCTTTTTTTTTTAGGCCTTAAATAAGATTTAGATGTCCTACTTTCTCAGCAAATAAAATCGCTAAGTTTTTTTTTAATTTTTAATATTAAAAACATTTCATTTTGCATAGAAAGTAATGACCTTCAGTAGATGTTTACCTATTTCCTCAGTCATCGCAATCGCTCCGCGAACGCGAAAGTAGACCAACATCGTATTTAGTTAGAAGTTACATGGAATTTTACGCGTAGGAAAAAACATATATTAACTTCTAACCTATATAAAGTCTTACAGTGTGGAAATTAGTAACAAAACATATGAAAAAAGTGCTGGTTTTAGTAAAATGCCATTTTCATTTCATCGAATAATCTGAAACGGTACAATCATGAGTGACATTACATCGTGTGCGCATGTCAATCAGAGTTCAGAGTTCACGAATCATTCGTTATTATGATTATCCATCAAATATATTTATTTGACCTCCAGTATAGGAGCACGATCATATGTAAGGTGTAGTGGGGTTGTTTTTTAGAGGAGGGGGACCAAGGCAACTGGTATCATGTGTTGATGACATACAAGCTTAAATAGTTGACCTTTACATTTATGACGTATTGCATATAATATTAAATATATAAATGCAAATGAATGGTGGGTTTTCCCTTTTCCGAGTGATTTCAATTGTTCGTCACTGTAAGGTACCAACCTGTCGAGTATTCAAGTGTCACGTTGACATATTACTTGACTGAACAAATCTGAAACAGACCGGAAGCTTTTTGTCGGATATACAAATACAATATTTCATTTCTAATGATGACAGCATATGCTTTGCTGTTAGGGTTCAAGACGATTATTGATTTTTGAATACTAGGTTTCAGGTCATTTAGGGTTTCATAAAGATATGACAGTATTATTGCTCAGTGCATATATAAATATAAACTGTTGTTGGTGATTGTCACTTGTGGCAAATTGAAACAAAATTACAAAATGATGTTATAAAAATTGAAAGTTTGTGTAAAAATAATACAATGGCTCTAAATCCTAACAAAACTACATGTATGATTACAGGTTCATATAACAAAATTAAACATTCAGGAAAAGTATGTATTTCAGTCAACAATTCCCAAATCAAACATGTAAAATATCAAAACCTAGTTGGCTTATTTATTGACGAAATATTAAGTTGGAACACACAAGTGAGAAAAGTATGTGATAAACTAAATTTAAAATTATTTATATTTAGATGTATATATCATCAAAAAAGTACTTTTGTTCCTCTAATATGTTTTGAAACACCTGTGGGTCAGAGTTGTCCAATACTATTTTTTCATAAATTAAATTATCAGTTTTATACATCTGTAAATTATCGAAATTTAATGAAAATGGACAGGACAATGGTCTGAGAACTCGGTCAAGTCAAAAACGTTTATATTATTTATACGTGGAAAATTGTTAAAATTTGTAATAACATAATCGACAACACGTGTAGCTACTCTGTGACGATTTAAATTATGACACGTGAAATTACCTTCTTCAAGGCGGTCGTTAACAATACTAAGTCCGTTTTCTTTACAAAGGCTTAATAATTTGTTCCAAAAGCTATTAAAAATATTATCGTGAGATGACCGTAAAGGGATATCTTGCACGTGAATGTCGCTCTGTGGCATATTAACATACCGTTGAAGGTTTATGTTATCAACCGTGTCTGACCTTTTACATATTCTGGCATTCAGATCACCTTTGACGTAAACATCACCTAAATTACTATATTGACTAATATACAAATTCATAAGGTTTTATAAACCTCTGTATTCTCTGGTGTAATAAAACATGTACAGAAATACAGATCATTATCCGTTTCGAAATAAGATTTATTTAATTTAAACCATAAAATACCCTTATTATTTAAATTAACAAGTTCAATATAATTAGCATATTCCTTATTGTCATAAATTATAACACCTCCATTATACCTTTTAGCATAACGGTTTGATTTAGGTCTTGAGCATGAAAAAAAAAAATTGTCAATGTCAACGTTTCCAATTTTTGAGTTCCACGTTTCTGTAAACAAAAGTATGTCATATTTATTCACAAACTTCAAGAAATCACTGTCCATAAGTTTGTTTGTAATCTCCTGGACATTCCAGACGAGAAATTTCAACTGCTTCTCGCCCTTATCCTAGTATGATGGAGCATGGGTAGCCATGGGTTCTGCGCTGGTCGGTGTAAAAGTCGTCAGTACCATGTCCGCAGTGTAAACTCCACCGTTAATATATAATTTATCATAAGATAAGACTGCACGTTTATTTTTTTCTTTTGCCCTTTTCGGCACAGGGATAAGTTTTTTGCGACGTTCCTGAATAGGTTTAGGGTACTGGTCCCCTACACGAATTTCCGTGGTTTCCAATTTATCTTGGACCGCCTGCTTTATGTTAAGTTTATCCCGGAAGTAGTTAAATTTCACAACGATCAGACGCGTTTTCTTTGTATCGTACTTTCCGATTCTGTGGGCATGATCAATTTTCACTTGCGTCCGTGCGTCCTTAATTTGAAGTGTATCTTCACAATAGCCTAGAATGTTGTTGGTACAGTTTTCTTCCTTGCGATCAGCCTCACGTGCACTCTTCAGAATTGAAAAACAATAGATTGTCACGCATTGCGCGGGACTATATATCATGAAGAGATTCGTTCAACTGACCTTTATCTCGTGTAATGTCATCTAGCCTCGCTGCTAATCGCATATTGTGTAATTTTTCAGTTTTAAGTTGCATATCTAGGTTTAAGATTCCTCAGTTCACCATGTGTATTTGTCCGTTACGGCCAACAAGTGTCCAACAAAAAAGCGCTGGCAGCTAAAGTGTAGACAATAGTCGGAACGTTCTGTTATTAATAAAGTAGTGTAACTGTGACAGTCGGGCCGATAAATATATTTATTAAAAGTAATCATAGGCGTATAATTGTCACAAAATTAAGCATATTTACATATGATAATAGTAATATACCTTATATAAAACAAATTTAACAAAAACAATTGAATCATGAAATTATTGATATTTGTATTATGTATTGATGGATGCTAATTTCTGTTTTCAAATAGATTACAACAATAAATTATGTTGATCTTTTTATTTTATTTTCCGTAAATTAAACCCGACCGGTATTCTATTCCAGTGGTTCCCCGATATTATAAATACATTTTTTACGCTAGAAGAGGTCGCCGGAAACAAGTCTTATAATATGGCGCGATCATTTTAAAAAATATTATAAACATCATGAAATAAACGTGCCTCAGGCCCTGTATAAACATAGCAATGGCAGTTGCATCGTCGAGCAGGTAAGCCAGTTTATTTGATTAAGTAAGTCTTATTTTGAATTTGCCCAGGTCTACGCGAAATATTTATAAGGTTTAAAAAAAAATATTTGGAAAACCAGAAATTTACATTCGATCCGTAATATTTTAAAGCACTTCAATTTTACTACCATGACTGGGTACGTGTCTGCGTAGCCTAATGGTGAAAGCATCGTTCTGTCACGCGGGAGCTCAATCATCGAATTGCTGTGGTTATCTTCTATTTCGGGAAATAATACAGTCATTGCTTTGTCTGTTTGTGTTCCCGTCCGCTTTCAAAATACTTTCGTTTGCAATGTTTCTCCAAAACTGTTGGTTGAACTTCAATTAAACTTGTGAAATTATTTAAACTCCATCATTTTATTATTGTTTTTGGTGAAAACATTTATTCGCCGCTGCGTCCGTCTGGTTTTCAGCCATCATTTAGGAATTGTCGTCTGCAATTTCCCCAAAAATCGTTGGGACGGGTGAACATTTATCACTGTAAAGTAAGTATCATGTCGTACATATCTTTAATCCATTTCGGCTTAAAGATTTTAGCTAACGAAGTAACTCTGGTATCCTGTTATATAGTGACTGTGTCCGGGGTTTTTTGCTCTACTTGGCAAAGGCCAGAAGGGCTTATGCCGTAGCAATTTGTCCGTCGTGCGTGCATGCGTGCATCCGTCCTTCTGTAAACAATTTCTTGTTAACACGATACAGTCTTCATTTTTTATTGTATCGCAACTAATTCTATGCAGTAGTTATATATCCACGGGAGCTTGATTTCTTTTGAAAATCAGCCAGATACGCCCATGCAAGACTGGATTATGACTCTTGAAATGGTGAAAATTGCTATAAAAAAACTTTGTTAACACGATACAGTCTTTTCTTTTTTTTTTGTTATATCTCAACCAAACTTATACATTAGTGAGATATCCATGAGAGCTCGGTACCTATTAAAAGCCAGCCAGATCCGCCCATGCATGACTGGATTATGACCCTTGAAATTGTCAAAATTGCTATAAAAGATACAGTCTTTATTTTTATTGTATCTCAACCAAACTTATACAGTAGTTAGATATTCATGAGAGCTACGTTCCTTTCGAAATCCAACCATATCCGAATTGGAATCGTGGAAATTGCTATAATACAGCTTGTGAAAACAATAGAGCTTCCACTTACTATCTGATCTTCACCAAACTTGGGTGGTATTTGAATATTGATGACATAATGGTTCCTTTTGAAACAAGCTAGATCAATGCCAGTAGAGTATAGGCCCTCAAGGGTCTCTTGTTTAAAATATGTTGATCATATTTCAATGGCGGATATTAATAAGCGTCATGCATATCGTCCGTATGTTCGTCTGCCGATATGTTTGTCCTTCCATAATTAAAACTGTGTCCGTTCGAGTTCAATGAAACTGAGGAATTATTGATATGTGCTATGTATAGTGAATTTATACATGTGTTTTTTCCAATTTGAAAATTAATCATACCGTATCTTCCTTGTAACAGCCATACGTGGTCTCAGGTGTATATTTGTTATATTTACAGGTGATGAGTCATTGGCATCACCATTGAGATTGCTGTCTGCCTGTGATTTGTATCTGAATGCCAATTTCTACAGCGATCACCCCATACTGGAAGAAGCAGCATCAAAACCAAGTATCATGACAACAGATAAAAAAACTTTGTTTAGTGTACTTTTAACCAATGTTTCTGCTAATAGAAATGACATTGACCTAGAGGAATGTGTTAGATTAGAAGCCATGCATATGTGTGAAACAAAAACTTGGTCATCTATGCTACAGGTTTTAAGCCTTCCGAATGTGGTTAAAACTGATATTTATTCAGCTTATCCTGATACAAGTCACTGCATTAGACCCTTGCTTAATGGTCATATACGAGTACGCAATTCAATCAGCAGCCCAAGTACAAAACGAAACCCGTTCATAGTATTGTGGTCGCGTGACGGAAATTTGGACGCGCGTACGGGGAGTTTATTTTAACCCAACCATTTCTGTGCTATCTTGCCAACTGCAGAGACCGTCTCTTGTGAACCAAAACAATCTTCAAACAAACGCAAGTGTCCTCCGAGTCAATCAAACTATAAAAACACAACTAAAGTAAGCAAACCAAATCGATCAAAACAGGGTACACTGTTTTCGTTCTTTGAAAAAAAGTCAGACAAAGTCACCAAAGAATCAACGATAAAGATAGAAAACAACAAAGAACAGAGTCTACAGCATGACATTGAAAATGTAGGTGAAAGATCATGTGACCAAAGCAGTGACAACAAAACAAGTCCATTAACGCAATCTGTTTCGGAAAACAGTGTCCACACGCCTGACAATAAACACATCGGGACCCATAGCCCTGTTCCAGTAGATCCAAGTGAAGTTCATGTTAGTACCTTACCGCGTAACGTTAATTGTAATGCTTTATGTTGTTCATCCTTGGAGCCATTTCACCCAACAGACACAGAAATATTAGACGGGTCTGTGAGAATCTATAAAAACCGAGAACGGACATGTCAGGCAAGTTGGTTTGTTGATTACCCATGGCTTACATACTGTATAACAAATAACCGTGTCTATTGTTCAACATGCCAATTCGCTTCCAACCATTCCCTGATATCATTCAGCACAAAGTCGGAAACTAACTTCATGAATGAAGGATTCAATAACTGGAAAAAGGCCCCCGCGAAATTTCGTGAACACGAACAGAGTCATACCCATAAAGAAGTAGTTGAAAAGGTTGAGTTCGCAAAGAAAGGGATCAACGTTCAGAGTAGTATACACAACCAGAATAAAGCCGATCAAGCTAATCATCGTGAATGTTTGATTAAACAACTAAAATCGTTGAAGTTTATGCTGCGTCAGGGCTTACCTGTGCGAGGTAAAAGAGAAGGAGAGGGGAATTTCGACCAGCTGATGATGCTCAGAGCAGACGATAGTCCCCTTCTTAATAACTGGGTTCAACAGCGCACATACCAATCTCCAATCATAATAATTGAGCAAATCAATCTAATGGGGCACAATTTACTAAGAAAACTTATCCAAAAAATATCTGAGGTGAAATGGTACAGCATATTGGCGGACGAAACAAGAGACATTTCCAACAGGGAGCAACTTTCAATAAGCATTCGTTGGGTCGACGAGCACTTTGTTGTATATGAGGACTTTATAGGCATGATTCAGGTGGACGATACCAAGGCTGCAACAATTCTCCTTTCTATTAAGGACGTTCTTCTTCGTCTATGTTTACCACTCAACAATTGTCGTGGTCAAGGGTATGATGGAGCGTCCAACTTTATGGGTCATATAAATGGAGTGGCCGTTAAAATTCGACAAGAAGTTCCACAGGCCATTGTTGTGCACTGTTTTGCACATTGTTTAAATCTAGGTCTACAAGATTCATGCCGTCAAATAAAAACCATGCGGGATGCAATCGATCTAGTTAAAGAGATCGCCTCACTCATAAAGTGGTTGCCAAAACGTCAAGTTTTGTTTGAGAAGCTACAAGTCGAATCGGGAAAATCTACAGCAACTATCAAGCCATTGTGCCCGACTCGATGGACTGTAAGAACGTCTGCTATAAGTTCTGTGTTAGACAACTATGAAGTCATCATAGATACTATGGATTAGGTGAACTCATCAGGGAATGATGATTATTCAAGACGTGCTGGTGGTATTTCAACCTTGATGCAGAAATTTAACACATATTTTGGGCTGCATCTTTCACATATGCTGTTTGCCGCAACTGAGCAACTGTCTATTACACTCCAAAACAAAGACTCGTGTGTGGTAGACGCTAAGAATGGTTGCAGGATGCTTATGTCCTTCTGTGCGAGACAGAGAACAGATGACTCGTTCAAAGTGTTCTATGAGAAAATCGAAACCATGTCACAGAACATCACGGAGACCCCTTGTCTGCCCCGATATAAAAGAGTACCAAAACGACTGGATTGCGGGGAAGATAGTGTGAAATTTGATAACACAAAAGACTACTTCCGCCAACAGTATTTCGAGGCTATCGACTGTATTCAGAATCATCTTGAGCGACGACTTCTAAACAAGAATATTGACGTTG
>CM055911.1:18800719-18835719 GCA_029582155.1 Panopea generosa | reverse complement strand
AACTGATAATTGATACATTGAAAAAGACAAGATTAACAGTTTGCAAGCAGTTTTCTTAATTAAAACTGATAATTGATACACGATGATGATGTTATTAAAGAAATAAGATTAACAGTTTGCAATCAATAGTGTTAATTTATTGGTATTTAAGTTTACTGTTTATCTTTTTGAATACTTTGATGTTTCATAAAAATTCAACTGAGCAATATCTAAACAAAGAAATATTTATTTGAGTATATTAAAGGCGATAATTAATGTATTAAAAACAAGATACAAGACCATTAATTTTTATATAAATTGATACTGATATAATTTAGTTTCATTTGTGTACACGATTATCCTAGATACATGTAACATAATGGCTAATGCACAAGTACAAATACGATTTGTTAATAATCAGAAAGGTGGTGAAAGTCTTTTGATAGGTGGATTCAGATTTAATGTAAGTATACTTTTTTCTTTCTCTCCTGATGTGTGTCCGTCTGTCTGTCTATATAATGTGATGTATGTTCGTCCATCTGTCTGTAATGCTCGTCTTCGCAACTAGAACTGGACTACAACATCTGTGTGCAGCCAACACTATTTACGCCGACGGAACATTTTACACGTGCCCAAGTTTATTTCACCAGTTGTTTACGTTACATGGATTTATTGACGGTCCATCTGTCTGTCTGTCTGTAAGTCCATCCGTCTGTCTGTCTGTCGGTCTGTCTGTCTTAACACAATATGATGTTTGTCCGTCCGTCTGTACATAATGTGTTGTGAGTCTGTCCGTCTGTCTGTCTTAGCACAATATGATGTTTGTCCATCCGTCTGTCTGTCTGTATTTAAATAATATAATGTATGTACGTCTGTCTGTCTGTATTTACATAATATAATGTCTGTCCGTCTGTCTGTACACAATGTGTTGTGAGTCCATCCGTCCGACTGTCTGTCTGTATTTAAATAATATAATGTCTGTCCGTCTGTCTGTCTGTCTTAGCACAATATGATGTTTGTCCATCCGTCTGTACACAATGTGTTGTGAGTCCATCCATCCGTCTGTTTGTCTGTATTTAAATAATATAATGTATGTACGTCTGTCTGTCTGTATTTACATAATATAATGTCTGTCCGTCTGTCTGTCTTAACACGATATGATGTTTGTCCGTCTGTCAATATGATGTTTGTCCGTCTGTCAGTACGTCCGTCTGTCTGTCTATACACAATATGATATGTGTCCTTCCTCTGTCTGTATACAAACTTTTCCCTTCAGATGAAATCACGTAAACCTGATCGTATTTATCGGTCATGTTGTCAACAAGGATGCGGAACAAGGGCAACAACAGTTGATGGTAGATTAACCAAACATACTGACAACCACACACACCCGCCCAATAACGTAGACAATTACATTAGAAACATCATGGGAGATATTCGCAAACGTTGTCGGGATGAACTTACCCCTATTCCAACAATCTACGAGGAAGAAATTGCCAACATCCGCGGAAAAGATTGGGATGAAGAGACAGAACAAATGGCAAGACATATACCAACGTTCCAAACGTGTAAGACTGCACTGTACAAAGAGCGGAGTAAACTTCGTCCCGTACTTCCAACTTCAACTGCTAACATCCAGTTAGAAGGAGAATGGACACAGACAACAGCAGGCGGCGAATTCCTTCAAATCAACATCGACGAAAACAACAAAATGCTCGTCTTCGCAACTAGAACTTGACTACAACATCTGTGTGCAGCCAACACTATTTACGCCGACGGAACATTTTACACGTGCCCAAGTTTATTTCACCAGTTGTTTACGTTACATGGATTTATTGACGGTGAAATGTATCCGCTAGTATTCGCGTTTCTCCCAGGAAAATCAACTGACGTCTACGTGAAAAGTTCAAGCTTTAGGACTCTCTACAGCCTACAAGAAAAATGACACAATCCATCGACTGGTTAGACAAGCATCGGTGTTGCCATTAGTTCCAATAGCTGAGGTAGAGGACATTTGGTTTCAAGCGTTAGAGGCCATAGGGGAGGAGGATCTTCCTGCGAGCGTTACTGCCTTCACAGACTACGTAACAGAACAGTGGGTTGAGGGTGATAAGCCAATTTGGAATCATTATACAACTGTGGGTCCCAGGACAACAAACCATTGTGAAGGGTGGCACAGTAAATTGAAGAAGGCCGTACGACATGCCCATCCAAACATCTTCGGTATCATTTCCATACTACAGCGGATTGAAGCTGCTTGCTACATTAGGGTTCTTCAAAACCAGGCAGGGGGCGTTCGTCCAGTCAAAAAAAGAAAGTATCGTCAGCTCGAGCAAAGACTAGCAGCCCTGAAAACACGTTTGGAAAACGGAGACATGACGGCGATGGAATACTCTGACGCAGCATCGCAACTTCTTGAACATCATTAGTGATTGATTGAACAGTTTGAACTGTAATACAGTTGTACACGCAATAAAACTGGTTTTATCTCAGAAACAGTTGCGATGATCGTTAAGCAGTATTTAAGTGCTGTCTGTTTTTAGAAAGGGTATCACATTTTGGTGGATTTGACAAATCAAACCGTTTAAATTTTATATATTAATGGTAAAGAGATGCTTTTTACAATTTAAAAAATATTTTACAGTTTTTAAGACAATAAATCGTTTTTCCCTGATATACTACCTTTAATATAATATAGTTTAACCTTATTTATTTTACTTCGTTAGTGAAACAAGTTATAACAAATAAAACAAATCCCGCTCGAAGTCTTCCTGGGTTATACCAGTAAAAAACATAAACGGAATAAGGACATCACACACACAGCCCTGGGGGAGGATTGAACCCAAGATTCTCCTTAGTTAGATACCCTATACCACTAGACCAATCGTTCCACAAAAAAATAATACTAGTATAAGACACTTGCAAATCATCAGAAGGGGACAGAATGAGAATGCGATCCGACCAACCCTGGCATTTCCAAAATACTCACAAACAATTACATACATTTTAAAGAAAATGTTGAAAACATATGCCCATACACAGTATTGTGGATTTCCATGCTATTAGAAAATCGATAGAAAAACAGTTAAACAGTTACGTGAAGATCACTCTGAGATCGACGTTCATGGATCGACATTGCAACGCAGAGACGGATCATCAATCATAGATCGGTATTAATTTAGCTTCAGGTCAACATTCAATGCAGACCCAGGTCAGCAAGAATAAATCAAAATTCACTACAGATTCAGTTCAGCAATCTTAGATCAACACCCAATGCAGACCAAGGTCAAAAAGCAAAGATAAAAAATCACTGCAAAAGTAAGCAAGCAATCATAGATCAAAATTATTTGCAGACCCAGGTCAGCAATCATAGATCAACATCCAATGTAGACTCAGGCCAGCAATCTTATATCAACATCCAATGCAGACCCAGGTCAGCAATCTTATATCAACATCCAATGCAGACCCAGGCCAGCAATCTTATATCAACATCCAATGCAGACCCAGGTCAGCAATCTTATATCAACATCCAATGCAGACTCAGGCCAGCAAACATAGATCAACATCCAATGCAGACCCAGGTCAGCAATCGTAGATCAACATCCAATGCAGACCCAGGTCAGCAATCGTAAATCAACATCCAATGCAGACCCAGGCCAGCAAGCATAGATCAACATCCAATGCAGACCCAGGTCAGCAATCGTAGATCAACATCCAATGCAGAACCAGGCCAGCAATCATATATCAACATCCAATGCAGACCCAGGTCAGCAATCATATATCAACATCCAATGCAGACCCAGGCCAGCAATCATATATCAACATCCAATGCAGACCCAGGTCAGCAATCATAGATCAACATCCAATGCAGACTCGGGCCAGCAATCATAGATCAACATCCAATGCAGACCCAGGCCAGCAATCATATATCAACATCCAATGCAGACCCAGGTCAGCAATCGTAGATCAACATCCAATGCAGACCCAGGCCAGCAATCATAGATCAACATCCAATGCAGACCCAGGTCAGCAATCATATATCAACAT
This sequence comes from Panopea generosa, assembly GCA_029582155.1. Lineage (NCBI taxonomy): Eukaryota > Metazoa > Mollusca > Bivalvia > Adapedonta > Hiatellidae > Panopea > Panopea generosa. The sequence goes on along the minus strand of CM055911.1, from coordinate 18,831,693 downwards.
CCAATGCAGACCCAGGCCAGCAATCATATATCAACATCCAATGCAGACCCAGGTCAGCAATCATAGATCAACATCCAATGCAGACTCGGGCCAGCAATCATAGATCAACATCAAATGCAGACCCAGGCCAGCAATCATATATCAACATCCAATGCAGACCCAGGTCAGCAATCTTATATCAACATCCAATGCAGACCCAGGCCAGCAATCATATATCAACATCCAATGCAGACCCAGGTCAGCAATCTTATATCAACATCCAATGCAGATCCAGGTCAGCAATCTTATATCAACATCCAATGCAGATCCAGGTCAGCAATCATATATCAACATCCAATGCAGACCCAGGTCAGCAATCGTAGATCAACATCCAATGCAGACCCAGGCCAGCAATCATATATCAACATCCAATGCAGACTTGGGCCAGCAATCATAGATCAACATCCAATGCAGATCCAGGTCAGCAATCTTACATCAACATCCAATGCAGACCCAGGTCAGCAATCATACATCAACATCCAATGCAGACCCAGGCCAGCAATCTTATATCAACATCCAATGCAGACCCAGGCCAGCAATCTTATATCAACATCCAATGCAGACCCAGGTCAGCAATCATAGATCAACATCCAATGCAGACTCGGGCCAGCAATCATAGATCAACATCCAATGCAGATCCAGGTCAGCAATCTTATATCAACATCCAATGCAGATCCAGGTCAGCAATCATAGATCAACATCCAATGCAGATCCAGGTCAGCAATCTTATATCAACATCCAATGCAGAACACGGCCAGTTATCATAGAACATCAAATACAGATTCAGGTCAGTAATCTTATATCAACATCCAATGCAGACCAAGGTCAGCAATCATATTTGAACATCCAATGCAGACCCAGGTCAGCAATCATAGATCAATATCCAATGCAGAACCAGGCCAGCAATCATAGATCAACATCAAATACAGATTCAGGCCAGCAATCATATATCAACATCCAATGCAGACCCAGGTCAGCAATCATATTTGAACATCCAATGCAGACCCATGCCAGCAATCTTATATCAACATCCAATGCAGACCATGGTCAGCAATCTTATATCAACATCCAATGCAGACCAGGGTCAGCAATCTTATATCAACATCCAATGCAGACCCAGGTCAGCAATCATATTTGAACATCCAATGCAGACCCATGCCAGCAATCTTATATCAACATCCAATGAAGACCCAGGTCAGCAATCTTATTTCAACATCAAATGCAGACCAAGGTCAGCAATCATATTTGAATATCCAATGCAGACCCAGGTCAGCAATCATAGATCAACATCCAATGCAGAACCAGGCCAACAATCATAGATCAACAACAAAAACAGATTCAGGCCAGCAATCTTATATCAACATCCAATGCATACTCAGGTCAGCAATCATATTTGAACATCCAATGCAGACCCAGGCCAGCAATCTTATATCAACATCCAATGCAGACCAAGGTCAGCAATCATACTTGAACATCCAATGCGGACAAGGTAAGCAATCATAGATCAACATCCAATGCAGAACCAGGCCAGCAATCATAGATCAACATCAAATACAGATTCAGGCCAGCAATCTTATATCAACATCCAATGCATACCCAGATCAGCAATCATATTTGAACATCCAATGCAGACCCAGGCCAGCAATTTTATTGTCCTCTTCGAAATCCCGAATTCTCGTCGCGTGCGAGAGCGAGATTTCGCGCGAGACTATGAGCTCAGGGGAATTCCTTTCCACACCGGTCGCTGCTGAAACAATATAGATTTCACGTAAGTAAATTGAATTTTCATACATTAACAACACAAATATTTATTAAAGCAGTTTAATCAAGTTTAATTTTAGAGAGTATGCTAGTATCAATGATGAACTTAAGAAATGATGCGGTTGTTGACCATGATTATCTTTTTATTGTGAATTTTATTACTGTTGTAAGTGGGTTATGTTGGCATAATGTAAAATGGTGTGTGTGTGTCTGGTATATAAGTGTAAATTATTAAGAAAAGTTATTCTTGCAAAAGAAATTAACTAATTTGTTTCAAGAACATTATGGATATATAAAGACGAATTAAAAGTTTAAAACTCCGTCTCTGAGGCTGTTTTGTACCAGTTGTAGTAGCCTAGTTTCAACACAGAAACGAACATTCCCGTGTAATTATACAGTTTCTGTACATGTTTCATTTTTTTTTACTCATCAACTATTTATTAGTGACTAAGTTTATTGTTATATGAATTTTATTTCAGTTCAGTTAGATGCCGTCGGATGACTATTGTTGTGTGTCCTTGTGTAACTACAAGAGAAGTAAAGTTCCACTATGTTCTACATTTTACACTATTTCAAAAGAGCCCAGCAGAGCCCATTTCAAATGTCGACAGTCTTGAAAAATTTTACGGCCTTCCATATTTCAAAACAGACGGAATATGCTTGTTTTTTCATGTTTAAGTCTTAAAAAAAGAATAGATGTATTCATCTGAGATATCTGAATTAATATATAAGCATCATTTTCAAAAAAGTACCTTTATGGAATTTTTTACGCATCTAATCCAATAAAACAAATCTAACCACAATTTTATCTTTTCTTAAAAATAGGTTTTGCTTGTTTAACCTATATAAAACTAACATTGAAATAAATAACAGACATAAAAATGAGCATTTTTTAGTCTCTCTTTTATACCAGAGACGAATGATAATGAGACGCAATATGTATATCAACCATCACGGAGATTGTGACCGGTTGGGATTCAAACTTGTGACCCATGTATTAATATTCGAAGGCTAACGTCTGAGCTAATCGGACGCCGCAGTCATTACATAAGCAAGCATGATTGAATTTGTAAAATATGAAAATAACCCTCCGCTTGATAAAGAAAACAAAAATAATATTGCAGATAGTGTCGATGTAGACCCAGATCAGCTTGCACATCCAAGCCGTGTTATCAAGGTATGCACTGTTTGCTACGCAGTTAATAAATTATCAAATTCTTTCATATCTTGTATTGTTTTCTTTCTTTTCATGGCGGTTTAATGTAACTTCATCTCCCACAACTATCTGATTATGCGGTATGTTTACCGGGTGTGCTGATGCGAGACTTAAAAAAACTAATTATTAGCCGACGTAGGTTCACAGCGCACTTATGTGGTTTGCCTTCGATAATAGCCACGTTTGGCCGTAAATGATTTGAAAAGAAAACAGTCGTTAGCGACAATGAGAAAAATATGGTTTCATGTTTCACGATAATTTATGTTTCAGCTGTATGTCAATTTTTCTGATGACTGTTTTGCCGTTATCGCCAATACAGGTGCAGATTTAACTTCATTACAACGAGCAATGTTCAAACTATATTCATTTCTTCTTTTACTACTTTTTTCTTTTTTTGTTGTTGTTATTGTTATTCTTCTTCTATTTTCACCTTCTTCTTCTTCTTCTTTTTTTCCTCTTTATTTTGTTGTTGTTTTTCTTTTTCTTCTTCTTGTTTCTTCTTCTTTATCTTGTTGTTGGTGTTTTTCTTCTTCTTTTCTTTATTTTCTTCTTCTTCTTCTTTTGTCTCTTTATTTTGTTGTTGTTGTTTTTCTTCTTCTATTCATTGTTTTTGTTTCTTCTACTTCATAATCTTCTTCTTTTTCTTTCATTATTTTCTTTTCATCTTTTTATATTTTTCTCTTTTCTTCATATTCTTTTTATTTTCTTCTTTTACTTTTTTCTTTTCTTCATATATTTCTTCTTCTTTTGTATTTTATTGTTGTCATTCTTGTACTTATTCTTCTTCTACCTGTTTACGTATGGCTATGCCCGATTAGCTCAGTCGGTAGCACATCTGACTATCTATCCATCGGTCGTGAGTTCGAACCCCAAACCGGCCATATTATCCGTGATGTTTGATATACGACATTGTGTCCGAGTGTCATTTGTCCATCACAGCTAATTCAAGATGAAAAGCTATCAGTTACTTACGGAGATCGGTGTGCTTGAGTACTGAGTAAACCTTTCAGGATCCCAAGAAAGAGTAAACTGATCATGTGTTAGCCCTCGATGGCATGATAATATGCTTTATATTCGAACAAACACATCTATATTTATGACTAACAGTCATGATTTGATTATAAAGTCCATAAATATAAGTTGGGTTTAAAAAATGATAGATTTATAAATTTCCCAAGCTGCTCAATCTATTCAGTTCAACCTGGCATCCCTAAAAGTCAAACCAAACTAACAGACTATCTGCAAAGGTCCTCAGAGAGGTGAAATTTAACCCATTCTTCTTGGTTTCTTCTCAAATTCACTAAAATAAAAAGGAATTCATCTTTTGGATGAGATATATTTTGATAACTTTATTAAAAAAAATCAAAGGCTTTAAAAGCCCACGAGGGCACAAACATATATACATAATATGATAATACATTTTTCAAACCTAAGCAATGTGTAACAAACCAAAAATATGCCGGTATCATAATATATAAGTGATGCTGTGGACATATTTATTAAAAAATGGTAATAATTAAATACAATGAATAATCATTCATCAGAACATAGCACACTTGCAATTTAAACAGTCAAAATACAATTTAAAACAAATTGTGCCATTGCTTTTGTTGTCCCGGAGAAGGCAACACTATCCATTTTATTACTCGTTACAAAGAACAGAATTTCATTTCTCAAATGCAAAATAATGTGTAGACTTAAATTGATAAATGCACTTTTGTGAACCGATTTTATGATATTTACAAGTTCTAACATAATCGGCCTGATAAAAACGAGCAAACAAATGTAGTGTTAATAATATTGAAGTATGGCTGAAAGCGAAAATATGCAATGTATTGATAAAAAAGGGAGATAGTGTTTGTTAACGCCCGGTTTGTACTACCCAAACTTTTGCGAGAAAAAATGAATTTATTTCATTCGCATTTATGCTAGCAGATTTTTTTTTTCATTAAACTGTTTTGGTGATATGCTTGGAGAACGATTGTTTCTGTATTTGTTATCTTCTGGTAGAATTCTACGGAAGCCCTGGAGGGACATCTATAACTTTATTATTAGTACTTAAATATTATCCTTGATATAGTAAATATTATAGGTTACTGAACATATGGAGAAATACTAGTTTGGACGAGTTGTTTTGACCGGATGAATACGAGCTTAAGAGTTTTCTTCAGTCAAAACAACTAATCCCAACTAATATTTCTACGGAATTCCTGGAAGGACATTAATAATATATGTACTTAAATATGAAATATTATCATTAATAACTTAATACTTATAGGTTACTGAACGTATTTAGCGAAGTATTAGTTAGGACGAGTTGATAGATTCCGAGCCTGACGACGCTCAGCATGGAAGATGGTTCTAGGGCTGGTCGGCCCCGGGTGTCAGTATAATGAGACCGGTTGGGGAAACATACCATGTGTCTGCGGAATGTTACTCCAGTGCGGCAATGTTTTAAATACTATTTCAAGTAGACATGGTCGCACTATAACTTAACAATTGTTGAAAGCTACGCTAAACTCCATATAACAACAACAACAACAACAACAACAGCAACAGCAACAGCAACAGCAACAGCAACAGCAGCAGCAGCAGCAGCAACAACAACAACAACAACAACAACAACAACAACAACAACAACAACAACAACAACAACAACATCAACATCAATCACAACAATAGCAACAACAACAGCAGTAATAACAACAACACCACCACCGCCAACAACAACACCAACAACAATAACAACAACACCAACAACAATAACAACAACACCAACAACAATAACAACATCAATCACAACAATAGTAACAACACAACAAAAACTATGAACATATAAAACCTGTAGATGCTAATCTCCAAAAATTACCATTTGGAATTTAACAAATATTATACAGTGTAACCTCTATTAAGCAGCCACATAAGGAAATTATCAAACTGGCTGCTTAACACAGGTGGCTGCTTAATAGAGGGTCCATATTTTTACCGAGAAAGCTGAAATCATGATGTTTATTGAGACAGATAAAAAGTGATCACACATGATGATACATGTACCATGCCTGTAAGTTGTACTGGGGCTAAATGAGAACAATCTGCAGGAAGACACTATTTTATATAGAAGTTCATTTAAATAAATAAATAATTTATGTTATAAAATTAAAAATCATTATGTTTCAACTTAGCATAAAATAAATCCGTATGAATTTGTCTTTAGCAGACGCCGTACAATCCAGTAAAAAAAGTGTAGGTCGTATTCTTCCATTACCTCGCGGTTAAGTTAGGATACATTCTTATTCTGTTTCTGTGATAAGGGCCGACCGCTACATCTGACCGCTTACACTTGGCCGCTGACCCCTTATGGGCATTGTTTGGAATGAAATAAACTGGTCGCTGGCCGCGTAAAAGAGGTGACCGTTTAATACATGTACTTTATATAGGCAATTTACACTGGCGAATTTTGAAGTGGCCGCTTAACACAAGTGACCGCTTATAAGAGGGTGGCAGCAAGGACAGGTTAGACTGTATTTTATTAAACTAGTGACGTCACACTAGTTTGACATTTCTCAGCCGTATCCATGAAAACTAATAAAAATGTAACAGTAAAGATGTTATCATTTTTTATGAACATTTGCTCTACTTCATGTGTTTTTTATATCTCTTTCCTAGCCCTCTTAAGGCATTCGTAAAACAAACTCTTTCCCCGGCCCTGGCCCCGGCTCCAGATCCGCCCTATTGCACTCTAAATTTTTAATTACGGGCATGCGCACAGAAACCGATTTTGGTCTATGTGCATTCGATTAAAGTGTCTAAATAGCTGCTAGTTTTTCGGTGTGCTTGTGTTTTGCTTTTGGAATAACTTTGATGAGCTAAAAAATAGGTAGGCCGTTCTCTTTTTATTACAGACAATGAGTTATCAATTGTTCTTATGTTGCCACACGGTTTTTCATTGTTATTGTCTCGGAACTATGACGACCAAGTTTTATTCATAAATACTCACATCATTCATTCATTCATTCATTCATTCATTCATTCATTCATTCATTCATTCATTCATTCATTCATTCATTCATTCATTCATTCATTCATTCATATATTCATTCATTCATTTCATTCGTTCATTGCTTTCTTTCTCTTTCTCTCTCTCTCTCTTTCTTTTTTTCTTTCTTTCTTTCTTTCTTTCTTTCTTTCATTCATTCATATCTTTCTTTCTTTCAAAAATCATGGGATGCATTTGCTAGAAATAATATAAATGGTAACTTTCTAATTACAGTCAAACCTGTACTAACGGTCACCTGTTATAAGCAGCCACCTGCCTTAAGCGGCCAGTTTCAGACCCTCCCGTCGAAATTTACTATATAATTTAACTGCAATAGGCGGTCACCTGGTCAACGCGGCCGGCGGCCAACATTTTTGGTCCCAAATGCATTAAAAACCTCCTAAAACGGCCACCAAATGAACAAATTTTACCGTAAATTATCGATTTTGGCATATAAAAATTTCATTACGGCCACAGAATTAATATTTAATTAAAGTACTAAAAACCAAATAAATCAAATAATTATAATATATCTTTAATTTAAAATAAGTTTATTTTAGTTTAAACTTTCTTAATTGGCCATAAACAAACCAAACAAAGCTATTACTGTGTTCTACATAATCGCCATTTTTCCGACTCAAACCAAACAAAGCTGTTATTATGTTCTACATAATCGCATTTTTTTTTACTCAAACACGAGTGTAGTGCGTGATAATTTTCACATCTATATTTTTAGCTCGCGTAATTGGTAAAATAGACAGATCAAAGTGTTTTGTGTAAACACGTTAACTGTGAAAAAATCGGCATAAAAAAAGATTAAAGAAGCTAACGTTTTTGAGACGATAATTAGAATGGCAGTTTGTTCGTGCTTTTAACGAATGATAAGGAATTAACTCATTAAGTTCACACTTGTAAAAAGCGCTAATTGTGGAAAAATATAAAATTTGGAAATGATTTATTGTGACTTAAATCATAAATGTTTTGATTGTCAGCGTGTTAACAATGCCACCAAAACGGAAGAGTTTGACTTTGGATGAACGTGTTGTGGTTGTGAAATTGTGCCAATATACAAAAATACTTCGCTAATCTGGGTGAAAATTGATGACCCTGTAGTAGGCAGCCACCTGTCTTAAGCACTTTCCCTTGGCTGGCTGCTTAAGACAGGTTTGACTGTATTATCAAATCTATGCATGCAGAACTTAAATCATGTGTTAAAGTTCATGACAAACTGACAGATTTCTTCAGCTGTAATACTGGAACAAGACAGGGATGTGTCGGTAGCCCCATAATATTTTCCCTTTTTATAAACGATTTAGTTACTTTTCTACATGAAAAATGTGGAAGAGGTATTTTTGTGACAAATGATATTGAAGATTACGTTGCACTTATGTTTGCAGATGATGTTTCTAGTTTTTTTCTGATACCGTTATTAACCTACAACACCAGATTAACTATATTTAAGAATATTGTAAGTCTGTTAATATGAATATAAATCTAGATAAAACTAAAATAGTTGTTTTCAGAAATGGTGGTATTTTAAAACAAACTGAAAAATGTTTTTTTCAATAACAAACCTATCGAAGTTGTTCCATTTTATAAATATTTGGGTGTCTTTTTCACACCTAAGTTAGTATGGTCTAAAACCCAAGAAATCCTTTCATTACAGAGTCTTAAAGCATTCGCTTGTATTTTCAACTTTCAAAGACAATTCGGTCATATTGGTCCTATTGATATGTTTAAATTTTTTGATTCAATGGTTAAGCCTATTTTATGCTATGCATCAGAAATCTGGGGCTACAATTATGTTGATAAAATAGAATCTGTACAAGTTAAATTCTGTAAACAATATTGTAATCTATCGCAAACACTGCAAGTTATTTTGCTCTTGGTGAATGTGGAAGATTACCACTGTGTACTATTTATAATACAAACTGTATCAGGGCCTCCGCTGGGATTCGCCAATGTCGCCAAATGCGAAGGAAATTTTTAATTTGCGAAAGATTTTCCTCTTTTGCGAAAGTGGTTGCGACAAGGAAATCAACAGCCGATTCTCGTATTCAAATTTTCTAAAAAAAAACTGACTGTAGAAATTGTCTTGGCTTATCCATTTAACTGTCCCCTCATCCCAATCAACAACCATAACAATTAACAGATTAATCAGCACCCAGCTGTGATATCTCCCTCAGGCCATTGCACTGTCACACATAATAAATTTCAACACCTGTAAGATTACCCTAAGCTAAAAATAGCATCTGCTAAAAATAGTCACGTGGTCGCGTAGTGACAACCGGCATATTCGTATTTTTAATTATTATATATATTTACATTTTTAAATCATATAGAAAATAAATATGTCTTAAAATATGCTAAACAGGTTTAGAAAAATTGTTTATGCCAATATACTGTCAACTATACTTTCTTGGGTAACCCCAATTTTTTGTCAACAAACAGTTAGTTTCAAAATGGCGGCTTCCGAGATAAAAAACAATAAATGACTGTAGATTTTGTTTGTAAAATAATTTTGTTTATAATGTCAGCGATGACTGTTGGTTGTTTGATATCAATACCAATGTTTTACAATAAGTAGATCTGTTGGATCTATATGCTCTGTCATACGTGTCAATTTTAACCAATACTTAATACAGTATTAAGTATTGGTTAAAATTGACACGTATGGTATTAAGTATTGGTTAAAATTGACACGTATGGGAGATCACAGGTATCCAAAACATTGTTATTTAATGTTAAAATGTCTACATGAATCTGGTAGAAACACTTGGGCAGGACGTATTAAAGATATACTTTTCAGATTTGGCTTTGGATATGTGTGGATCTCCCATGACGTTGGGGATGAATTAGGGTTTATAAATATGTTTAAGCAACGCTTTATTGATTGTAATTCACAAAATTGGCATGACGATGTTGAAACTTCATCAAAAGCCTTACATTATAAATACTTTAAGTCTCTGCTAAATGTTGAACATTATTTAATCCAGATTTACCATATAAATATAGAAAAGCTATTTCAAAAATTTTCGTTGCTCATGTCATAACCTAATGATAGAAAATGGAAGACACATTGGTATAGATAGACACTTAAGATATTGCTCTCTCTGCTTAAAGACAAATACTTATGTTATTGAAGATGAATACCATGTTTTCTTTGAATGTCCATTATATAACAATATGAGAGCTAGCTATTTTAAAGATATTTGGTTACAAATCAGTTCTCATAACTTATTCTACTCCCTTATGTCGTCTACAGATGAAGTTTTGTTAATTGCAAAATATTTGTATCATGCAATGAACTTAAGAAAACTAAAGCTTACTTTTGCATAATCAGTAAAAGTATCTCGATTACAAATTCCAATGTATCTGCATATATGCTATTTGTTACAACATCTATATTTGTCACTCAAATGTCAATTTGTACTTTTTATATTTTGTATTTTGGGCCAGAGGCCTATATTACCTGAATGAAAAAATATATAATATATTCATTCATTCATTCATTCATTCATTCATTCATTCATCATTCATTCATTCATTCATTCATTCATTCATTCATTCATTCATTCATTCATTCATTCATTCATTCATTCATTCATTCATTCATTCATTTATTTACGTGACATGGTGACAATATAATAGAAACAAAAACAATAAAACACGTTTCTTGTCTCTGCTTTCTTAAAAAGAAGAAATGTCTTGTTTTCGTTAACTATTATATCAGACTTAATACCTGATATATTGTTGATGTATGACTTGAGCACAGAGGAATCGCGTCACACCATAAGAAACCGAAGTGGTGTTTCTGACAGTAGTTAATTACAACAAAGTTACATAAAACAGCCATGAAAAGAAAGAAAACAATACAAGATATGAAAGAAAATAAAAAAAAAAACAAGTTTCTCATGATAAAATAAACTTACTTTTTATCGTTTTGTGCGTGTTTGTATACTTTAATTAATGCTTGATTTCTGGTGATGGATGGGGTAATTTATATACTTGAGAAGTTTAATATTATTTTTTTTTTTATCAATATCCCTACTATCATTTACAAATAGGGAATGGTTATATTTTATTTGTTAAAAAGTTCATGCGACATGACGGATTTTATAAATAATAATTTTGTCTTTTTATAAATGTATTATCTTCCAAATTTCGGACCCAACTGACGACTTTCATGTTGCACAGTTAATGGGCCTTTCTTGTTTAAAACGAAGGTAAATGATTTTTAAAAAAAACCATTATTACTATAACATATCAATATAACCAAAATGTTTTTTGGGGGTTTTTTTTTGCAAAAAAACTATGATTTTCTTTTATTTAAGAGAGCTTTTAATGAATTACAGACGTTTCGTACCACCAAATTGAGGTTTCGTACCACACATTAATGCATCAACTTTATAGTGCTTCACACCATGATTAGGTGTCACAATCATAAACTTACGGTATTTGTTTTTAATTAGTGTGTGATAGTATTGGATTGTTATTATTTGGGGTTGAAACGTAACTAAAATACATTTTATTTTGTTTATATATTTATTGTATTAACGAGAAATTTGATATATTGATTATAATTTTACACCATATACTATGGACACAAATCACACAAAATAATAAATTTTGATTTGATCATACATGTATTTACAACAGTTACGTGTATCACATTGTAATGCATGACCACGAGGGGATATATTTGCTTTAATAATAGTGTATTTGTGAAATAATACATAAAATCAGAAAATTTCAATTTGTGACCAAAAAACTGCAACATCTGAACCCTGGTATATATTCTTCCAAGAAGATAAATAGAATGATACACATTCTCCTGCTGTTGTACCGATTTTGTTTAATGTCACTCTAATGTAGGGGATGAACATTACAAAAAGGGGACGGACGTTATATAATTTCTTACCATTGGTATTGACCCCCTAAATAACTGAAAATGTTTAAATTAAGTAATTGTCCATACTACTATGCAATATAACATACATCCTATCTTAAACCCTGGGGTCTTGAGGTCATAAAACCTGTGGTGACTTATGCAAATTTGGGTACAATATGCATGTTTTTTTCATTACTACATGGTGTGACTGTAGTGTTGGTGAATTATGAAAGTAACTGGACAGTAGCATACATTTTGTGCAACATTCCTGTAGGCAAATATATTCCATATGACACTATGATGTCATATGGGCTAGTTATAGGTAAAATACACAATATGATAAAACAAATAAACAGTGCAAGTTATGCAAATATTAAAAATACTACTCAACAACGCTTCATCTAAATTTACTTTAAAAGGGTATAAAATTAACACATTATCAGTTATTTCTTAGTGTACAGCAATGGATGCACCAGTTTAACATGATAATGAATAAAAAAAGCTGTCAAATACGTTTTCTTTTTTTTTGCTAAATAAGGTTTTATTTATTATTCTGTATGAGCCCGTTAAATATATATAATGGACCATTTTTTGCTTAAATTCCATTCCTGATTTAAAATGGTGAATTTGATAATTTACTGACTGCGTAGCAAACAGTGCATACCTTGATAACACGGCTTGGATGTACAGGCTGATCTTGGTCTACATCGACACTAACCGCAATATTATTTTTGTTTTCTTTATCAAGCGGAGGGTTATTTTCATATTTTACAAATTCAATCATGCTTGCTTTTGTAATGACTGCCGGGCCCGATTAGCTCAGTCGTAAGCGCGTCTGAATATTAATACATGGGTCACGAGTTTGAATTCCCACCGATCACAATCTCCGTGATGGTTGATATACATATTGCGTCTCATTATCATTCGTCTCTGATATAAAAGATGATGTCAGTTCTTTATTTCAATGTTAGTTTTATATAGGTTAAACAAGCAAAACCTATTTTTAAGAGAAGATAAAATTGTGGTTAGATTTGTTTAATTGGATTAGATGCGTAAAAAAAATCCATAAAGGTACACTTTTGAAAATGATGCTTATATATTAATTCAGATATCTGAGATGAATACATTTATTCTTTTTTAAGACTTAAACACGGAAAACAAGCATATTCCATCTGTTTGGAAATATGGAAGGCCGTACAAATTTTTCCAGACTGTCGACATTTGAGATGGAGGATAGTTGGGTTTTCTTCATCAGTTATCTGTGGGTATCCATGGCTTACGTTTGCCATTTTTTCCTTATAACTCCGTTTGATCATAGAATACCAATGTTGGGCTTTTTTGAAATAGCGTAAAATGTAGAACGTGGTGGAACATTACTTCTCTTGCGGTTACACAAGGACACACAACAATAGTTATCCGACGGCATTTTAATTGAACTGGAATAAAATTCATAAATAAATAAACTTAAGTCACTAATAAATAGTTGAGTAAAAAACTAAAATAAAAAAAATATTATGAAACATGTACAGTATAATTACACGGGAATGTTCGTTTCTGTGTTGAAACTAGGCTACTACAACTGGTACAAAACAACCTCACAGACGGAGTTTTAAACTTCTAACTCGTCTTTATATATCTATAATAAATTATGTTCTTGAAACAAATTAATCACTTTCTTCTGCAAGAATAACTTTTCTTAATAATTTACACTTATATACCAGACACACACACCATTGTACATTATGTTAACATCACACACTTGCAACAGTTATAAAAGTCACAATAAAAAGGTAATCATGGTCAACAACCGCATCATTTCTTAAGTTCATCATTGATACTAGCATACTCACTAAAATTAAACTTTATTAAACTGCTTTAATACATATTTGTGTTGTTAATGCATGACAATTCAATTTACTTACGTGAAATCTACATTGTTTCAACAGCGATAGCGGGGAAACGAATTCCCCTGAGCTCATAGTCTCGCGCGAAATCTTGCTCTCGCACGCGATTCTGCCTGAAATATTATTGTATTTATTACATTGTTTTACTGATACTATTGAATACACAGGAAATATGTTTCTAATGCTTTGTCAGGATTTTGTACTTCATAGTTAACCTATGTATACAAGAGAGTATTTACAAATTTTCTGTTTAATAACTTTCTTTATTATCCTGGTGACATATGGGTCAATGGGCTGGGTGCCATGTAATTTTGCGAATTGTATAATATAATGCATGTATGCACATGTCACAATTATCTGTTTAATTCCTTGGTAAGGGTATATAAAAAAAGAAAAAGAAATATTATATTTTGTTGTGTCTATGATCTTGATAAATAAAAATGATATCAAAACGTATTATTCAAATGTACAAGCCTTAATCTTCCACATACCGTATATCAAAATGTTCAATGGGCTATATGTTAATGTTTAATAGTTCATAAAGAAAGTTTCACCATAATCTATTCTGTCGAACAGAAACTTTTAAAATATCACTGAAAGATAATTGTAAAAGTACTGGTGGTTACACTTGAACAGTCGCATTCATAAGAACTAATCTCATAGTCAATATTCTTTTATACTTTTTTCCTTTTAGGCTATTCATTCATGTCCATATCGTCTCTTTACCTTACACATACAAAGAACATGTCCCTGAAATGTTTTAAGGACTTGAGAGTCGGTGTTATATTGTTTGAATACAACTTTCGGAAGAATGTGGTTGTATTTTAGTGATTGTCCGTAAATACGTCGATTGTAATAAGAGCAGTAGATTTCAAATAATTTTCCTAGTGGTCTTTTGAGTAGTGAATCACGAAATGTCCTTAATTTTGGAATGCACTGTTTGTTTTTTCTGTTATCAATGTAACTGTCTAATAGTTTGGCATCTTGAAATATCTTCTATGGGGAAACAAAATAGTTAAAGATTGACAAGCAATAGAAGCACTAATGCGCATTGTTAGAAAATGTTTTAAATATCGATTATCGCTTCTAATCAAATTTGTATTGAACTGATTTGCTTGCATATTGCAATAAAATAATGACAGTAATTGTTTTCAAGTAAAATAATATCCATAATGTTACAACCTGTGCCATCCTATATAAGAATTAATAGACAGGTAACTGCGGTGCCACTGTCCTATAACTTATGATATCCAATATCCATACCAAATATCAACAAATGGGATGGTAGAGAAAGCATACTAGTGAATAACATACAAACCAGTATTAAATTGAAGAAGATACTGCTTATCCTCACTTTCGCTTAATTATTTCCACCTGTATCAGGTCATCACGCAGCGTGGACAGAAGTTACATTGATTATCCAGGTGTGCCTGTATGTTTACCCCTTTACTTCATATAGACGCCTTTGGACACCTTTCATATTGAAAGCATTAATTCACTACGTATCAGCAATGGGTGAATTATGTTTATATTAACTGACAGAGTGGAAAACAGTGCAGGAAGTGTAACGAGCAATCTGAACACTTCCTGCACTGTTTTCAAAGGCCTTCTGTGAAGTTCACTCTCTTCAAAGAAAGAGAAATGGTGAGGAGGCAGTTGAAAGCGCTTCAGGGAACAAACTTTTATGTCTACGAGCAATTTCCAAAAGAGGTCGCGGACAAACGGCGGAGGCTCTTGCCGAAGCTAAAGGAGGCGAAGAAGGACAACAAACGGGCGTGGTTGTCATATGACACCTTATATATAGATGGCAAACCAGTGAAGGAAGAGAGCAGCTAGGGGCGCGGTGAGGATGATCTGCGTGTGTTAGCTTGGAATGTTAACGGACTGACTGATGTGAAAAAAGATTCGGAAGAATTCGTTGAAATCATATCGAGAAACGATATAGTGTTTTTATTTGAAACATGGTGTAGTGAACATAGTGATGTAAACTTATCCGGGTATGTGTGCCACAATCTGTACAGGAAGTTTAAACACAGAAATGCACGGCGGTCAAGTGGGGGTTTGGCAGTAATGTATAAAGAAAGCTTTAAAGACGGTGTGCAAATCGTGCGGAATCATCACGATACAATAGTTTGGGTAAAATTGGACAAAACTTTTTTCCACCTTGATTCTGATGTATATATATGTGGTGTTTATCTGTGGGGTGAAGACTCTCCATGTTATAATGTAATACCTGTTGATTTCTTTGAACTGTTACAGTGTGATATTGACGATTTTTCACATCTTGGATCATTATATTTAGTTGGTGATTTCAATAGTAGGGTAGGTGTTAGGGATGATTTTATTATTTTGGATAATTTTAATGAAAATTTTGATTGTTTACATTATGTACCTGACAATGCCCTTCCGAGGGCCTCACTGGATCGTACGTGTACAACATTTGGAGTGAAATTGCTTGACCTCTGCAAGTCCACGGGTTTTCGCATTGCAAACGGCCGTCTGGGTAGTGATTATAATTGTGGTTCATATACATACGCTTCAATGAATGGTACATCAGTTATCGATTATTTACTTACAGTAGAGCAGAATTTTTCACATATCAGTGATTTCATTGTATGTCCTTTCAATGAATGGAGTGACCACGCACCTGTTTGTTTTTCACTTGTATGCAATTTTAATAGTAGTAAATGTGAAGCGACGCATGGGGTTAAATATAGTTGGGATAATGATCTAAGGGAGCAGTTTAGAAATGGTGTTATTGCGAATCTGCCCAAATTCAATGAGTTAGTAAATGGTATTGTTATACAAGATCGAACATCGGTCAATAACATTGTCAATAGTTTTACAAATATTTTACGTCAGGTATCAGACCCCCTGTTTCGCAAAGATTTTCATATACATGATAAACCTTATTTTAATATGAATTCTCTAGGTAAAAATAAAGACTGGTTTGATGGTGAATGTAGTATAGCAAAGGGTACATACCTAAGATCACAGCAAGCTTTTAATAGATGTAAATCTGATACTAATAGACAGCAATTTTGTGTACTTAAAAAGAAATATAAAGACCTTGTAAAAAAGAAAAGGAAACTTTATGAAATTACAAGAGTGCATCAAATTGAACAGCTACGTTTTTCAAAGCCGAAAGAATTTTGGCGATTTTTTAGCAAAAAGAAAAATATATCAAATAATTTGTCTCTTGATGATTTTTATAGATATTTTTCAACATGAAGTAATGACATTATGCAAAATCAGAATGTTGAAGCTGAACAGTTTTGTGCTCAAAGAGTTGATGATGATGATGATGATGATGGTGGTGGTGGTGGTGATGATGATGATGATGATGATGATAATGATGATGATGGTGGTGTTGGTGATGATGATGATGATGATGATGATGATGATGATGATGATGTTATTGTTGATGATGATGATGATGATGATGATGACAATGATGACAATGATGATGATGTACTATATGAGATTGATAATAAGATTGTAAATTGTACTAGTAATGTACTGGGTGATGATAAAAAAGATGTAGTTAATGATGTTGATAATGATTATGTGTCAGCCAAAAAAGAAAATTATAATAGTAATGATGGTTATGTTGATGATGATGTAATTGTTTTTTATGAAAATTATACATGCAATAAAGATTATGATGATGAGATAGCACACACTCAGATTGATGAGATTGAAAAGTGTAGTGATGGTGATAATAACGATGTTGATGATAATGATGATGATGATGTGATTGTTGTTGAAAATTATGTTGAAAATGATATTGTTGTCGAAAATGTTTCAGACAAATATGATAATGATATTGATGAATGTGATGATGAGTTTGATAATAATGATGATGGTATTTACTTAGATGATGTCGATAATGTTGTTGTTTTAGGTGATATGATTAATTCTGATAAACTTACTGATCTAGTTACTGATGATGATGATGATGGTGAGTATGGTAATGATGAGGGCAATGATGATGATGTGGATGGTGAGGGTGATGGTGATGATGATGATGATGGTGGTGGTTGTGATGATGATGATGATGATGTTGAGGGTGAAGATGATGATGGATTTGCAAAGTTAAATGGAAATATTACTGTTAATGAAATTATAAATGCAGTTAAGTCATTGAAAAGAAATAAGTCTGCAGGTTCTGATTGTTTGATTAATGAATATTTCATAGAAAGCATTGACATTTTAGCCTCTCATCTGTGTGATATTTTTAATGCAATTCTAGATAGTGGCTTTTTCCCTGATAAATGGACGGAAGGAGTTGCAATACCATTACATAAAAAAGGGGATAAATGTGATGTAAATAATTATAGAGGTATCACACTTGTTAGTTGTTTATCAAAAATTTTCACCACTATTTTAAACAAACGGATTGTATCATACTGTGAAAAGAATAGCATAGTTTCGGATTCTCAGTTTGGATTTAGGAAAGGAAAATCAACTACTGATGCTTTGTTTGTGTTATACACTATTGTACAAAAATATTTGAATGATAACAAAAGGCTTTATTGTGTTTTTGTAGATTTTAAAAAGGCATTTGATAGTATTTATCGAAATGGATTATGGTTAAAATTATATCGGGTAGGTATAAGTGGGAACATTTTAAAAATTATTAGAGATATGTATAATAAGGTTAAATCGTGTGTCAAGGCTTGCAACAGCTACTCTGATTTTTTTGAATATGCAGTTGGATTACGACAAGGGGAGATAATGTCGCCAATAATGTTTTCACTGTATCTTGAAGATTTGGAGCTATTTTTACAGGACAGTGTTTTGTCGGGTTTGAAGATAGATGATATCGTGTTAATACTTTTACTTTTTGCTGATGATATGGTTATCCTTGGTGACTCACCAGAAAACTTACAGAACAGCTTAAATTTGTTAAATTCATACTGTAAAAAGTGGAGTCTAGAAGTTAATGCACAAAAAACTAAAGTTATGGTGTTTCGAAAGCGTGGAAGAATATTGCCAAACGAATGTTTTAATTATAATGGAAATCAATTGGACGTTGTAAATGATTTTAATTACTTGGGGACAGTTTTTAACTATACAGGAACGTTTGCTCTTAATCAAGAACACCTAGTTGGTAAAGCTTTAAAGGCATTGAATGTTCTGTTAATTAACTGTAAAAAGATAAAAGTCAAGCCGAAAATCGCTTGCCAATTGTTTGATGCATTTGTAGGTTCGATTTTAGGATATGCCTCTGAAATTTGGGGATATAGTAAATCAAAGGAAATTGAACGTATTCACTTAAAATACTGTAAATCTGTTCTTAATGTTAGAACTAATACTTCAAATGTTGGTGTTTATGGAGAATTAGCTAGATACCCTTTGTACATATCTCGATATATTAGAATTTTAAAATATTGGTTTAAGTTGTTAAACACAGACAATATATTATTAAAAGTTATGTACAAATTGTCATATGACGATTGCATAGCTGGTAAAAAGTGTTGGTTAACAAATGTTAAACATTTATTATGCCAAAATGGATTCGCTTTTGTTTGGAATCAACAAGGAACAGCAAATGATAAAAGCTTTATTAATGTTTTTAAACAACGTTTGGTTGATAATTTTTATCAAAGCTGGTACTCTGATATAGAAAGAAACCAAGTGTTACATATATATAAATTGGTAAAATTAGAATTTGGTTATGAAAAGTATTTAGATATGTTACAAGTTGACTTAAGAACTTATATTTGCAAGATTAGACTGTCTTCTCACAATTTACACATCCAAACGGGTCGTTTTGGTAGGAACCGAATACCTCGAGCCGAAAGATACTGTACATATTGTAGAACTCGAGATATTGAAGATGAATATCATTTCATCATTAAATGTTCATGTTACAATACTTTAAGACGGAAATTTATTGAACGTTATTATTACGAAAACCCAAGTATGTTTAAATTCATAGAACTTTTAAAGAGTACTGATATTGGTACAATAACAAAACTTGCAAAATATCTAAAAGCTGCATTTATACTGCGTGTTTCACTTTCTCATAACATTTAGTTCATCCTCTATATATTTTATTTGTTTAGATAGTATTATACTTAGTCACGTGACAACAGTTTTTGAAATGTTCATATAATAGAAATGTAATATATGTATATATGTGTATATGTGTATATATATGTGTGTATATATATATATATATATATATAAATGTTCTAGTATATGTATGTATTGTATGATGATGTACTTATGTGCAAATCAATAAAATATATGTTCTGTTCTGTTCTGTTCTGTGACTGGTGCGGGAAAACGCGTATCTATGGAGTAAAGGGGGGCGCTGCTGCAGCCAATAGATACATTTGATCTTTATAATTTAAATAAGAGTGTTTTGGAAGCGTTTGTTGTTAGACGTATCATAACATATAACTTAAACATACGATCAAATACCTTAATATTTTGGCGACTTCGAAAATTGTGATACACATTTTTAATACTTAATAATACAATTTTTAATAATGTATTTTAGAGTATTTATAGTCTGACACCTGATATGAGAATAAAACTGTAACATTTAAGTAATTGAAATAATATTCTTCTTTTTTCTTTTATTTTCCTAGTTCACCTTCTTCTTCTTCTTCTTCTTCTTCTGCAATTTTGCATAAACTGATTATTTAGTTTAACAATGGATAAAACATACTTAACATTACTTTCCCCTTGTGCATACCATGCATGATTAAAAACCTAACTTAAAAAGTCCATTTCTTAAAAGAGATTCTCAATTTGTCTATACTTTTATCATGATTTCATTATTAGTAGATAAAAAAATGGGTGAGCAATATTAGAAAATTGTATGATTAATATTTTATTAAAGTTTGGCTGTTTCTTACAAAAATGGCATACTAATATAGAAACTATTGCTGTTTTGGAATTATATCGTTCTATTAAAGTGAATTTTGCTTCTTAACCATATTTAAAAATGTTACAATTAAGCCGTTATACCAGAAATATGATTCCGCGGTATTAACGATATTGCCGGTATTGTAATACTAATGACTTGGAAGATGAATCTCAATTTAATTTTAATAAACCCTGTCTATTCTGATACATACGTACTTTTTTCACCAAAACCCACTGCAGGTATGTTTACGTTAATAGAATTTAAATTTAAAGTCTGATTATAGAAAAAGTAATGTTAATTTAATTAAATTTATTAAAATACGTTGTCTGTAAGAACTTCTCTAATACGTGACTGCTATTTATTTCATCTTCATCAATGGCTTGGTCTGTACTATAAAATTGTAATATCTATGTCACGTGATTAAATTGTATTTTGCATATATGTTTGTTATACGGCTATATACTATTCATAAGTAAAATAAAAAAAAATGTTCTGTTCTGTTCTGGATTGTCAACAACTTTTTTATAACTTGGATATGTTTCACAAAGTAAATTGATTTGACAATTGCTTCGTTGTGTGCTCAAATTTTGATTTACGCTTAAACTTTATCATTATTTTTGCATGATTTAGTCAACTTTGGGTTCATGGGACATTATAGCCTATCCAAAAATCTCCCCAATCAGGCATATTAACCCCCGATGAAAAAGCAGAAAATTCTACGCCTGTCCCACAATTCATAACAATTGAACGCTTACTAAACTTTGACGTCATTAAAACTTTCAGTTGAATCAACTGACCAATCAACGTGCTCAAATGTGTTTTCCCCAACATTGCTACTTAACGGAACAAATCGGAAGAGTTCGGGGCCGAACTACATACAGTCAAACCTGTCTTAAGCAGCCAGCCAAGGGAAAGGGCCAAATTGGCCGCTTAAGACAGGTGGCTGCCTACTACAGGGTCATCAATTTTCACCCAGATTAGCGAAGTATTTTTGTATATTGGCACAATTTCACAACCTCAACACGTTCATCCAAAGTCAAACACTTCCGTTTTGGTGGCATTGCTAACACGCTGACAATCAAAACGTTTATGATTTAAGTCACAATAAATCATTTCCAAATTTTATATTTTCCACAATTAGCGGTTTTTACAAGTGTGAACTTAATGAGTTAATTCCTTATCGTTCGTTAAAAGCACGAACAAACTGCCATTCTAATTATCGTCTCAAAAACGTTAGCTTCTTTAGTCTTTTTATATGCCGACTTTTTCACAGTTAACGTGTTTACACAAAACACTTTGATCTGACGCGAGCTAAAAATAGAGATGTGAAAATTATCATGCACTACACTCGTGTTTGAGTCGGAAAAATTGCGATTATGTAGAACACAATAACAGCTTTGTTTGGTTGGAGTCAGAAAAATAGCGATTATGTAGACCACAATAACAGCTTTGTTTGGTTTGTTTACGGCCAATTAAGAAAGTTTGAACTAAAAGAAACTTATTTTAAATTAAAGATTTATTATAATTATTTGATTGATTTGGTTTTTAGTACTTTAATTAAATATTAATTCTGTGGCCGTAATGAAACTTATATGCCAAAATCGATATTTTACGGTTAAATTTGTTAATTTGGTGGCCGTTTTAGGAGGTTTTTAATGCATTTGGGACCAAAAATGTTGGCCGCTGGCCGCGTTGACCAGGTGACCGCCTATTGCAGTTAAATTATATAGTAAATTTCGACGGGAGGGTCTGAAACTGGCCGCTTAAAGCAGGTGGCTGCTTATAACAGGTGACCGTTAGTACAGGTTTGACTGTACTAACTATTACTAAAGAATATAACTGTTTGACGCATTCCTGGTCGTGAATAAATAAAGTATGCTGAAAACAAACAAAGTTAAGTCAGTTTTTAATGCAAGTTTAACGATAATACAAAATGATATTTAATTTTTTTATTAATTAAGGTCTCATTAAACAGTTGTGTCCATTTTATTCACTGTAGCAAGAATCTTACACTTAAAAATTCTTTTTGGTTTGAAATATTTTCAAAGTGGTTAATGTGATCTTAATGCAGATGTGTAAGCTGACAGAGCATATACTTCAATAAGACATCAATGGTGTTAACTAGGTGACTTTATAGGATTTCAACATATGTATGTATTTATGAGTATTTGAGGATTTTTTTAAAAAAAGAATCTTACTGTGTCACTGTGCTGTCTTTAAAAAAACCCCACAAAGCTGGTCAACCTATCAATAATTGTGCATTTATGTGCGGATACATTCCTGCTATGGAAAAAAAAACTATAAAAAAATTCTATATGTAATTATTTTTTAACTTGAAAATCCTAGACCTTTTTTATATAAAATAGAGAGCAAAATTCAACTAGTGAGACTTTTGTATACGAGTATATTTGTCGAAGATATTTGGATTCGTTCTATAGTTTAGCTGAAGTTATTGACCGTTCATTGACTACTTAAAGTATTTTTGCCCAGTTGAACAACTGATGAGGGATTATCCCTACAGAATAAACAACTGTCAAAACATTCATAACACGTCGCCATGTATCCGCATTCCGTTTTGAAAGTTAAGCCTTAAATCAACTTGAATGTTTATATAAGTAATTTTTAAGGTGGGCCGATAGTGTAATGAAGGTTTGTAAAGTTATATAATTAAGTAGTGATACATTTTGCCAGAACAATAATCGTGAGTTCATTTTTAGTGGTTATTGGAAATGAAATTTAGTGTAAATTCATTACTATGATTAATTTCAAGTGTAATAATTTGCATTAACATATTGAACAAAAACGTATCATACATACACATACGTTCGTTCGTAAATAATGATAGTAGACTATTCATACATGTAAAACAAGTCAAGATATATATCAAAGCTGATTTTTTTTATTTTTGTATGGTGTTTAACACAATCAGTGGCAGATAACATATGAAATATCCAGCTTTATTGGTTTAGGAAGACTTCAGATTGAATCTCAGTAGAACAACCGACCTTCCTAAAGTTACTGGCACGCCTTCTCATTAATATTTTCATATGGCAGAGCTTGAACCAACACTCTTGAGCAGCGGTGAGATATATGTGTTCGTTAGACGCCAGAACCTTAGACCAATGACCTTACGCGAGACTGACTGTCGCTCCGCCCACGGGTCACGTGGCGTTGTTTGTCCAAGTAAATGCAATATAATACAATAACAGCTTGACGCAAAGCATCAATTCGCCTAAAAAATGTCAGGACTCTCCCCAAGCCTCGATTGAATAGTTCGATTCTCTTTAAAAATGTAGTGTTTTCTAAGAGTCTGTTAGCTCGTTTAAAGATTTAAGGAAAATGGCGGCACTGGTATGGATTGGATTATCGACTTGTTTGATTGGCAACCTGAGACAGGTTAATTGGAAATCGAGGACTCTTACACCACCTTAGATATAAAATACACTCAAACCTGTCTTAAACAGCCAGTCAAGGGAAGAATCAAAAGTGACCTTTTAAGACAGAATGTTGCTTAATAACGGTTAATTTGCTATGAAAACATAGCAATAGGAAATAAAAAATGTGGTTGCTTAAGACATGTGGCTGCCCAATAGAACTATATAGAATAATAAGAATGTGACGTCATTGAAACATTCAGTTGAACCAACTGACCAATCAACGTGCTCAAACGTGACTTTCCAAACATTGCTATTTAACCAACCCAGTCGGAAGAGCTGGGTCTGTACTACAGACTTTCCTGGCTTCATATCATAAAACGAGGCAAGTTTAAAATATAGACCACAAGGCTATCACTAAATACATGCGACAGCATGCACACATAAAATTTAAAGTAACAATGAAGCTTGTAAAACAAAACAGCATACAAATCAGTAGTTCGTTTTACAAAAGAACGTAGGACAAAAATGTTCGTAAAAATTAACCAACATGTTTCAAATATTCATACAAATGAACCAAAAACTGACTCAAATCAATTGGTTTTGAATTCACCGTATGGCTTATCTTTATCTGACGTGTTTTTCTCTCAGTGTTTTTGTATGTGTGTGTGCGGGGTGGGGGTCGCTGTTCCCTGGGTCTCTTAAAGTAATGGTCATTGTTCCCCCAGATCTCCGAACGTATATACCATAGTTCCCAAAAATATTTAAATGTACGCCTGTGATCCCTGGATCGTTTGAAAGTAATGGCCCATGGTCCTCAGGTCTATAAAACTAATTGGCCATGTTCCCCAGATATCCGAAATCCCTCGGAGAGCCTCATCAATTCGTAAAGACAACCCGCTATCTTTGTTTATGGCGAGTCATTGATTGTTAGTCTTACAGTCACTGTATAAATATTGTTTTCTTGGTATGGCTTGTAATAGTTATAGGATACATTTACAGAAAATTCGAACGGATAATTTGGTTATCAAAAAGGTAAAAGCATTCATTCTTCATTCTATAATTACGAAGGTTTTAAGCCCTGGGCAACAATTGTACAGTGTTTTCATAGACTTGAAAAAAATGTTATGATGAAACAAATCGTTCCTTCCTTTGGCAAAAAATATCAAATGAGAATGAGAAGCACAAAGATGATACGCGTTATTTAAGCTATGTTCTCAGAGGTCCGATCAGTCACAAAGCACAATCGAGAAACCCCAAACTTCATTAGCTCACACTTTGGGGTACAGCAAGGAGACGCGAGCTAATCGTTATTATTTATGATGTTCATAAATAAAACCATTGCAAAAATTAACTCAGATTTGGACGGTATATTTACTTAAAACGAACTAAGACTATTTCTAATGCTATATGCAGATGATCAGGTGGTATTTGCAGCAACACAGGCATGTCTGCAGTCGATGTTACATGATACTGAATTATACTGCAATGTAGGGGATTTAAAGATGAATATTGATTAGTATGTTTCGTTATTGGGTAAAACTTTTAAAAGCTGACAATAATTCTGTAGCATTTCAATTTAAAAGAGGACGCAAATAATGGCATTAATTATAACAAAGAGAATTCGGCTTTTCAGATAAAGTGAATGTTGGAGACACTAGGTTTAGCAAACATGTGGATGAACCAAGATTATTATGTGTTTAACAATTATATACTCGGCAAGAATTTATTCTGCACCGCAGACACAATGACATGTTCATTATTCTAAAAAAAGGCCGACCAGCAATAGCCTGTAAATGCTGAGTGCCAAGCCAGAAAACTTAATTCAATTTTTAAAGCCTTTAGTTTAATCGTGCCGGGGATCAAACGCATAACAACCCGCATGCGTAGCAGGCAATTTACCACTAGACCACCGCTGCGGTTTGTGTAAATATGCAAATTCAAAACTTAGTTTAATGCATATTATATCAAAATGAATGATATACTTATTCATATATCAAGTCCCAATATCCGTTGTTATCAGGATATTACAATTATATTGCTGTTAGTGTGAAAGACAACGACCACTGTGAACAATTTATTTTCTAACCTATATGCCTTGACACTTAATCGGAACATTGTTCGGTCATTGTCGACTGTACATTTGAAATGGCTAGGCGATTTTCTGAATGCCAAACATTGTTCAGAGTTGTAATCAAACACAGACATGAAGCTTAAAAATATGTCGGAGTGGACAATGACCACGTATCACACGTATGCGGTGGGCCACTATTCAAATAAACATAATCTATTTCAATAACATAGAAATCTGAGTAGTGAATAAACATACTAATGTCGACCTGTATATAACATGTGAATCTTTCGTGTTTCTGTATAAGTAAACAGCAATAAACACTATGGAAATAAAAAGGGGATACCATCTGTACCAAGTTATTTGCATGTATATATATGATATAAGTGAGTGAGTGAGTGACTGAGTGAATGATTGAGTGAGGAGCAGGTAAGTAAGTAAGTAAGTAAGTGAGTGAGTGAGTGAGTGAGTGAGTGAGTGAGTGAGTGAGTGAGTGAGTGAGTGAGTGAGTGAGTGAGTGAGTGAGTGAGTGAGTGAGTGAGTGAGTGAGTGAGTGAGTGAGTGAGTAAGTAAGCAAGCATGAAGCGAATCGAGGCAAGGCAAAGCAAGGCATGGCTAGGCTAGGGCTAGGCAAGGCAAGGAAAGGCAAGGCAAGGCATGGTAAATAAATTTCAAAAGAATTTATAAAGGGAGGTCAATATCTATAGAATGCTTCTCAAAAGATAGACAGTGTAACGCCCAGTGCATTCAATTACTGCACATTTAATAATAATAATAATAATTCGATAAATCATGAATCTGGTGAATGGATCGAAGATTACAGAATATATGGTATTTTACCAAGTTTTAACAAAATTATAAACGATATAAATAGCCAAGAGTTAAATCGTGCATTAAACATAGCGGTACATTTTCTGATCTCTTCGATATATCGATCGGGTTTAAAGCAAGGGGAAATATATTCACCTATAATGTTTGCGCCTTTCCTTGAAGACCTAGACATTAATTTACAAAGCAATATTGGAGGTGATATTTCAATTAATGACATAAAACATGTCCTGCTATTATTTGCCGATGACATTGTCCTAGTAGGTACGAGTATAACAGATCCAAAACAGCTTAAATACTTTACACAAATATTGTGAAAAATGGGGATTAAAGGTAAATACCAAGAAAACTAAAATAGTAGTATTCTTATAAAGAGGTAGGGTTAATCTAAATTAAAATAAATAACATATTCAAATACATAATCAAATATAAAAGACACATGCAAAAATACATATCAATAATAAATACAAGCATTTATAAAATATGGTAGTAATAGTTCGAGTGAACAACATGACTGGTTGACTTTTTATTCACATATGATTATTTCTAATATAATCACAAATCTTATCTAATTAGCTGTTTGCATTAAGTATCTGTTATAATTTAAATGCTTTGATACAATATGATGCATGTTTGTTTAAGACATATTTTTTGTTTGACTGCGAAAGATAAATGAAATTGAACATACCTGGTTTATTGATATAATATGTTGAAATATATTGCTTACGCAGATAATTATAATAAGGACAGATTAAAATAAAGTGATATTCATCTTCTACATCGTTTTTGTTACAAAGCACACGTTTCCGTTCATTTCTAACTATGTTTCTGTGACGTCCGGTTTCTATGTACAAACTATGAGATGGCAACCTTATTTTAGCTATAATGTTTCTCTGTTTCTCGTCTTTATATACAAACCTATAAATATCAAATATTTCATTACATGACAGGTATGCTATTTACTTTAAATTGATCTCTGCAATAAAATATGTTATAATCTTTTCATTAAAAATTATAAATATTTGTGTCATCCCCTAAATCATGACATTGAACATAAAAATGCAAATTTTAAGAAATGATCGCCTTATTACAAACGCTTCTCTATTATTTGTAGATTGCAATAATGTTATAAAGTTAAACATATTTGGTCTTGTGTAATACAACATTTTGATATACTTCTTTCTAATTTCATTATAGTTAGAACATATTAAGACAAAGTGAAACTCGTCTTCAATATCATTATTATTACATATCTGGCACATTCTTTCATTTCTTTCTATTCTTTCTATTCTTTCTACCCCATACCACCCTGTCTCAATTCGTAATGAATGTGAAGTCTTAATTTAGTTAAAACACTACAACATATATATTTACTTTATTATATGTCCATTGTTCAGAAACTGTAACTCTACCCCTCTTTCGAAAAAACAACAATCTTAGTTTTATCTGTGTTAACTTCGAGCCCCCAAGTTTCACAATATTCAACCTGTTTAAGCTTTCTTGAAGGTCTTCAGGAGTAGTCCCTATCAAAATCATGTCATCAGCAAAAAACAGTTATATAAGGGAAATATCATCTAAGTTAAGGCCACATTTAGTTCTATTTTGTAAAGCTCTAAATCTTCGATAAAAAGAGCAAACATAACTGGCGGCATTATCTCCCCTTGCTTTAAACCGACTGATATATAAAAAAAATCTGAATAAGACCCACAAAGTTTCACACATGATTTAGCAATACTGTGCACTGAGCGTACAATATAACATATTAACTTGAAATTTATTACTGCAGCTAGAGATTGTGGTTATACAAAAAAAACATTAATGCTATCAAGGTTGATTTTCAAACACTATTCGTATGATTACAGGATGGCGAAAATAACCAAAAGAAAAATCTTGATTTTGACAAGTATGGTCGTCGTCACTGTTGTGTTTTACTTTCTTGGTAAGTTATACATGCAAATTATATCTATTAATATATTTTTTTTAAAATCTTTCTTACAGTAAATGTTCTTGTCTCGTATTTCTTCATAAAAATCTCCTTCATTTTCAAAAAGAGAACGTTTTTATTACATTTCTAATATATGAATGAATTGCCTTTCTAACAAAACACTGACTTTTAGCTAAATCTACTCACAGTTCAATGTTCGTATTGACCTCGGGGGCGTTTCAAAAAAGAAATTGCAAAAACATCATCGTAAACGTCAATCAATAGTTATGCATAATATTTCAAATACTCATCCAAATGAGCCCAAATTTTACCCAAATCATGCAGAAAATGATGTATTTTCTGAAAATACAAGAATTTTGAACGTCGATCTACATTTAAACAAACAACACATAAATTGTCATACGACGGAACCGGAACCGGTGTCGTATAGTATTTTGACCCCCGTTGTAATATGACCCCGGGGTCACTTTACCGGTATAGTAAAATGACACCCCCTATAGTAAATTGATCCCCCCACCCCTGATTTATCACCAATAAAGTTACTTTCATCTTAGTTTAAGGACTAATTATTGTTTATGGACACATCTCTTGATAAATAATTTAAAAAAAAACACACACACAAAATACACAAAGAAAACTCTCACCTGTGTAAAACAAGACTATTCTATTGTTTAAATATCTAGGTATGCTCTATAGTAGTTATTATTGTTTGATAATACCTGTATCCATGTACTGGGAAAGTGAAATTATTTGATATTTATCCACATAATTATAATCATTAAAGAATAATAAGTGCGGTGGGAGTGGGAAGGCGGGGGTGGGTGACGGGTGAGTGGTCACTTTACTATGACCGTTGTATAACAGTAACAGTAACGATATTGAAGACGAGTTTCATTTTGTTGTATTGTGTTCTACGTATACTGATATTAGAAATAAGTTTATAAAAAAATATTATATTAGAAGACCAAGTATGGTAAAATTTGTATCCTTGTTACAATCTTCAAACAAAATTGAACTTGCTAAACTTAGCAAATACATATCGAAAGCTTTAAAAATTAGACGCTCTATTCCGAACTTTATGTTAAATTAATGAATTAATAGTACATTTTCACGAAAGCTATGTCAAATGTTATGTATGTGTTGTTAATAAATAAGCTGAATTACTTTATTATAATTGGGTGGGTAAAATACTAAGATTATATGGGTAAAACATATGTTTTTGTTACTTAATATATTTTGTTTAACTGACACGTCTACATACTAAACATTTTATACTTTTGAAAAAAATAATGTTTATAATGCTTATATCTATCATGAGCAAAAATATTGTCAATTGTATGTATAATGATGAGAAACTGTAAAGTTTAAGTCAATAAAATATGTCTATGTCTATAACGACCCCTCATCTCTCCATGTTTAGTTGCTATCACATTATAATTGTGTTATGTATTGTGTATAGTAAAGGTTATAGTCCCCCATAATTTATTTTTTTTAAATTTTAACTGTAATGGTGAATTTCTTGTAGATTCATGAATGCTAAAACTAATTATGATCACAAAACACATGTTTCATGTGAATATAACTAAACATAAAAAGATGGGGGTGGGGTCACTTTACAATGGCCATAGTAAAGTGACCCCCCCCCCCCCCCCCAATTAATTGTTTTTTAAAAATAACTTAATGTAATGATGAATCTCTTTTAGAATCACAAATGCTAGAACAACTTGATAAAACACAATTATAATGTGATAGCAACTAAACATGGAGGGATGAGGGGATGGGGATCACTTAACAACGGTCATAGTAAAGTGATCCCCTCTCCAACTCCCACCGCACTTATTATTCTTTAATGATTATAATGATGTGGATAAATATCAAATAATTTCACTTTCTCAGTATAGGGATACAGGTATAAACAAACAATAATGACTGTTATAGAGAATACCTAGATATCTAGCATGGTATTGTAAAATTATTTATCAAGAGATGTATCCATTAACAATAATTAGTCCTTAAACTAAGATGA